>OZ038493.1:101398428-101448428 GCA_964036315.1 Acanthosepion esculentum | reverse complement strand
TTTCATTACACACACACACACACACACATATATATGTGTGTGTGTGTGTGTGTGTGTGTGTGTGTGTGTGTGTGTGTGTACGCCTCCATGTTCAACTTAAGGCACTCTCCAACAAATTCTGGAGTTCTTTTCTTATTAGAACGATCAGAGTTAGTTTTGCGAGATGCCGTACCTTCGTAATTACCATTAGACCCATTCAATTCTTTTCGAATCTTCTGAGCTACCCTCAGATTGGCACCCCAAAACACTGAAATGTTCATAATGGAGCTTCCAGCGCGAATGCCGAGCGGTACAGCGTTTCGTTTCGATATTTCTGGCGGAGTGAATTACGTCATGGTGCTCATTTTTTATAGACGGTGCCCAACTGACCCCACTATACTGTGCAGTTGACAAAATCAAAAACAAACAACGCACATGAGCGAAATTTAAAATAAAATATGACGACAATTTTCCCATCGTACCCTGTATATAAGGATATTGAACTGGCAGAACGCCATACAGTTTCTATGCCACAAAGGAATTTCTTTATTAAACGACCTTGCTATCTTATTTCGGCCAGCGAGCGGCACATATAAACGTGGCATTCCATATGGTGACGCACGTATAGATAAATGTACACCGTGAGAGCTACGAAATATTCGCATATCCGCGGTTGTATTTTCCGACGTCTATTATAACTTGTTTAATACGTAAATATTTCCAGTGAAAGTCTAATTATTATGACGGTTCGTTAACATTGCTGTTAGCTTTTATTTTTCTTCGGAAACAGCGAGCAAAAGCTACAAGTCGTGACTGAATAGAATTTCTTCTTATTTTCTTTTACACTTTCTAATCCAGCGAATGTGTTTTCGGCAAACAATAGGCACAGACAAAAGAATGATCAACAATGGAAAAATTCTCTTTTATTTATTTATTTTTTATACATTCTCTTGTTTTTAGCAGTTTTGGCATAACGAAATCATTGTATCCCTCGAGGGCACAATATTGAATATAACGAAAAGCTGCAGGGATTTTTGTTATTATTTTGTTTCAAAATTAAATTATTATCCTATTATAACTGTGATTGTCTTTCTCTTCTTTAGTTCGTGCGACCGTTACACCCTGCAAATACCTCATAAATAATGAACTATTCTGTTTTGATCACGTGGAAAGAGGGGAAAAACACTACTTGGTTTCAGTGAGAAAATAAAAGAAACAAAAAAGGAAGATAGAAGTAAAAATAGTAACTGGCTAAACTGACAAAAATACAGATACTACACTTTGATCTCAGCCAAAAAGTCCGAGTAGCAATTTTTATTTCCTTGCCGTTCCACTCAGGCAGGATGTGACATAAGGTCAGCTTTCTGTGGAAAGCCAGAGCTCGTGCACCCGGGCCAAGTTCAAAAACAGTTCAGGCTCTGCAATCGTCAGTGGCGCTGGCGTCGGTTTTTCTACCGATCCGTCCGTTTTAGTGCAATGACGGAGGTACTGCTGCGCGCTGCTGTTACCCGTGACTGGGTAACCCTCAATAATATTTTCAGTTGCGCTCAGTCCGCAGAGACAAACACAACGGAGCTGCGATCTGTCTGAACATTGTCGGAAAGCAAAAAAAAAAAAAAAAAAATGCAGTTTATCCACTCCAGGACAGATACTACCCTTTGATACTGTGAAAAAAAATTTTTCCAGGACTCATCGGCACTTCCCCTTTTGTGGACGCCTCAGACGCTGGGCAATAAATCCAGACCCCCCACACACACACCGAACGAGAGTTACTGCATGCAGGGAAGGCGTAGGCTTCATATTATTTGTAACCTCCCCGAGCTAAAAGGAGATCGCGATAAATGAGTCACTTTTACGGAGGCACGGGATCGAACAACGGAAACCGGGTAAGGTAATCGCCAAATCTCCAGTTGCATTAAATTGAATAATATTGCTGAATTATTTCAAAATTATTATTAAGAGAAATATTTGTCAGAGGTGGATACGTCTAGTAATAATAATAGTAATATTGTTATTAATAATAATAATTAATATTATTATTATCATTCGTGTATCCACGTATTGAAGGATTGACAGACAATTTTGACAAGCGACGTGCTCAGGAAAATGAATTGAATACGGACTTCATTATTATGCAAATGAAACGACTGGCTTAAAGTAAATGCATGAGCAATCCAGGAAAATTGATTCGTTAGATATTAGAAAATGACATATTCTACCTTTAAATTTCTTTTCTCTTTTACTTTTTCTTCGATCTTCTCATGCAGATAATAGATTAGAATTTAGCTATATATCTAATAACAAATCAGATAAAACTACTTAAATGCCTGTTGGTAATTTTTCACTTAATGGCGGAAGACGGTTATCTTCTCTATCTCGATGTGCGGAGTTTTTAATCGGTATCACCCCATGCAAGGCAGTAAAGCCACTAAGACACAAGGTGTTACAGATTGTGGAAGAATTAGGAACAGAAACATTAATGAGTGGAAAGATAGAAAAATAATCAGGAGGACAGTGGATAGCGACTGACATTGTATTTAATTTTTTTCAAATTATAGTTGACTGCAAAATATGGAGACAGAAAGGACTTCCACAAGCGAAAAGTGCGATAAAATAAACTGCTAGCAAAGAATTGACGGCTACAACTAGCCAGCTCAATAGTCAAAGGATAAAATCTTAAATTCATGAAGTCTAGACACAATAGCGAAGAACTCGTGCGAACAATTATCATGAAAGTATTTATAGACAAGGCACAAAGAGAGTGCTTTTCGGCGCTGGTATATAACAAAAGCCGAATCGCCAGATCAGGACCAATAATATTGGTGATTCTTTATTGGATCCTATCAAGAGGTCAAGGTAAATAACAGAGACAGCGGACCATATGTGACAGCAATATTTTAAGCATGGACGAATGGCAGACTTATAGATATGTAAGATAGATTCTGGAGAGAAAAACTGTCTGGCATGACACAGTGAACCGGATTTGGTGGCAGCTGACATAGCAATGGAATCAATATAATCTTTCGACTTCATGTCAGCTTAGAATATTAGTCCGAGAAAGCGTGACAAGTCACTTTCCTGGAGGTTACCATCAGCCATGCCGATGGAAGACAGGGGGTTTCTCAGATGATTAACTTGAGAGTAATTTAGCATTTGAGGAGTTAAAATTAACAAGCCATCACAAGGCACAAGTAAATAGTTGTGTATCAGCGTAGATGTCAAGCTGAGAACTTAAGTAATCTGGAAAGTCATTAATGAAAATTAAAAACAAAGTAGGTCCAATGAAGGAGCCCGTGGGGACGCCCGCGTTCATACGAAAAGATGTAGACGAGGGGACTTTCAGGATAACTTTCACTTCGCAATTTTATAGAAATGAGTGGATCAGTTCAGAAATATGTCTTTTCAAGTCTGTGGAGAAGACCGGTATGTCAAACCTTGTCAATGGCTTTCGAGATGTACAAAACTATAGCTCGGGTTTTACCTGTTTTATCTAGAATATGACAGATTCTCTACGGAATTATCGTCAAATACATCAACTGTTCACCTGGAGAAACAAGAGCTTGTTTGAGAAAAGGCCCTGCAATTAGAGAATCTGAACAAATTCAGCATTGATTAGCGCCACTAAAGGTTTCCGAAAACGATGTAGTAAGCTAATAGGCCGATAGTCGGACGGGTTGGACGGTTCACCAGAGTTTTTAAAAACTGGAAGAACAGACGATAAATTCTAGCAGGCGGGAAAGCAGGAGGTAGCGTGGCATTTATTATACAGTTTAGAGAGCAGGGGCCAGTTCTAGAGCACACTACTTAAGAACAATTACAGGGATATTATCGGGTCAATATGCTTTGTAGTAATCTAGGTTAGATATGATGACAGAAAAGATGGAAGCGGTTATATGCATATCACTTAACAGAGATTCAGTTCTAAGTAGCAAGTTAGCCAGGGATACGCCAGACCAGTCAAGGGCAGAGTTTTAGAATTTACGAGCAAAGCATTCAGCTTTATCAGCAGAGGATAAGAACACCTCAAATGAATTTAATTATTATATATTTTTCTTTCTTCTTACTCTGTCCATATCTATCTATCTATCTATCTATCTATCTATCTATCTATCTATCTATCTATCTATCTATCTATCTATCTAACTATCTATCTATCTATCTATCTAAGAATGTTCCTATCTTATATCTATCCACATGCATTCATATATATATATATATATATATATATATATATATATATATATATATATATATATGTATTTATATATGCATGTGGAAAGAGAGAGAGAGAGAGAGAGAGTTAGTTTTAAAGCATACCAGTATTGCATTCCTTCATAATATAAGTCTCCGAAATATGAAAAGCCTCATCAATATTCAACAGTGTATATAGCCGTTGTTTGAAATGTGTAGGCATATATATATATATATATGTGGAGTGAGATAGAGAGAAAGAGAGAGAGAGAGAGAGAGAGAGAGAGAGAGAGAGATGTTTCAATTATTAGTGTTCGTCTTTACTCAAATTAATTATGTTAAATGGTCATATCTTGCAAGATTACTGTGTCAATTGGCTCCCGACTGAAAAGAAAAAAAAACGTGCCAATATTTTCAGTTCTTCTAGGCGCCGTAGTCTGTACCTACGAAATAATTAATTAATGAACAATTATTATTTCTTCAGACATCTGAAGAAATATCGATTGCTATCATTTATTTTATGTTTTCAAAGTCGATTTTAAAAACCCCCCTTTATTTGACTTTGAAGTGACTCTGTGCAGGATATTGAGCACTGTTAAAAAAGTACTAAAATCAATAAAAACAACATATTTTATAATTTATACTAATAGTTTTAATATATATATATATATATATATATATATATATATATATATATATATATATATATGTATATATAAATAAAAAGAAAGAACAGTAAGATATATAATCCTATCTTCTTATAGATATTTTTATTTTTACAAAATAGTGCTCAATGTAAATTTATAGAGCCTTAATATTATAAATTCACTGATTTAAAATATGTTTTTTTCGCTACATTGTAATAACCATGTTTCAAAAATGGAAGCTGAAAGCTTCGAATTTAATTCTGTAATTAAATTAAAAAAACATTAGTTCCATTTCATCCTCATGCGAATTTTGGAGTAACTTTTTTTTTTTAAATAAGTTACTCCAAAATTCGCTTGAGGATGAAATGGAACTAATGTTTTTAATTTAATTACAAAATTAATTTCGAAGCTTTAAGCTTCCATTTTTGAAACATGGTTATTACTGTGTAGCAAAAAAAAACATTTTAAATGCGTTAATTTAATATATATATATATATATATATATATATATATATATATATATATATATATATATATATATATGTATATATATTTATTTTTTTATGTTATACAAAGTGGAAAAGTGGTTTATAGACTACGCGTTTCGCCTTCGCTGTATTTGCGTTTTCTTTTATCTGTATTTTAATATTAAATAATTAATATCTGGTATCTTCCGTTCAAAATGAAAGAACAAAGATGTGCGATTATTTTTATTTTTTTATTAAAGCCATTAATGCTTGCATTGTATTTGTTTTTAGTAAGGCAATGAAAGTTAGGAATGAAAAAAATAACGACCGTGATATTTTTTGTTTTATTTTTTTATTTTTGTTAAAAAGGCATTGACGTCTTTAGTACAAAAATCACATAACTTTGTTGATTCATTACAACCAGAAGACGCCTACCTAAAAATCATATATAAACAATAGGCGAAGAATTTTTTTTAACTTTTATCGAACAACATTGTATATATATATATATATATATATATATATATATATATATATATATATATATATATATATATATATATATATATATATATATGTGTGTGTGTGTGTGTGTGTGTGTGTGTGTCTGTGTGTCTGTGTCTGTGTGTGAGTCTGTGTGTGAGTTTGTGTGTGTTTTTGGGTGTGTGTGTGTGAAAATGTATAAGACCATAGGAAAACTGTATTATTAGCCGAAGCGTTTCGTCTAATGTGGACATTTTCATAGCAAAAACGAAATTAATTAATTAAAAGTAAATAACTATTAACAACAAAATAAAACGTCCTTGGCAACTAGAAGAAATTTAGAAAACGTATTCATATTGTCAACTGAAAATTACATCAAGTACTATCGCGTGTAGAAATATTGTTTTTATTGTTGCGGTGACAGATTCAGCTATTTTCTGTGATTTCTTCATACGGAATGTAGGTCGGTCTGTTAGGAAAGGTGATATTGGCCAAAAGCCTAGACGTAGATTAACATTTAGACAATATTAAACTACTGCACAACATCTAAAAAAACATTCCTGTCCAATATACTATTACACGTGAATAACAAACAAAAACTTAAATTCTCGAGGTTCGCTATATCAAAATCCACCATCCAGCATACAACACAATTTATTACGAATATAGCAACGGCATATTAAAGTGCATAAAACATTTAATGCCATTTTATATTTCTACCAATTTTCGTTATATTGAAGCGCTTGTATTTAAAAAATCAATTACATAACTACAACGGATAAATTAAATATTTTAAAACAACTATGACAATGTACGTTTTTTCGTAATTTTAATCATCAACATCAAAAAGGAATAGAGATTTATCGCAGTTAGAATTTTATCTTTGTAATTTACCCTTGAAAATGATCTTGGAAAAATCGCAAGTATTTCGTTTGAAAAAAGAAACTTACCGCGCCTTCCTTGATGAATTTCATCTTAACATCAAGAAACTGAATAGACAACGGGAAAGGATCAGTATAAAAAATATGTCTATATTTTTCAATGAATCATATATATATATATATATATATATATATATATATATATATGATTCATATATACAGTGCTGTTCAATAAATTTGACTCATCTGACTCTTTTTACTAAATGTTCTCTTCTCCGATGAAACGAAAGTTGAGCTAAATTCAAAGGATAAGCGATCTAAAATCCGAAGAAGAAGCTTTGAAAGCTCTTTGAATTTAGCAGTAAGTACTGTCAAGCATCCTTTCAGTATAATGTTCTGGGGAAGCTTTTCTTTTCATGGAACTGGTTTCTTAAAACCTATTGACAAGACCCTCAGGAGCGAGTAGTACAAGAGAATTTTAGAGTCTTGTCTGCTCCCTTCTGCTGAAAGGGTGCAAATCGACCCCACTAAGCTCATTATTATGCAGGATAATGCTCCCTGTCACAAATCAAAATTGATGAAAGAATACTTTGATGCGAAGCCAGTGAGTGTTATGACATGGCCGCCCCAATCTCCTGACCTCAACCCCATAGAAAACATATGGAGCATTATAAAGTACAGACTCTCGAGAAAGCAGTTGTGCAACAAAGAGGACTTGATTGGGAATTTCATATCCGAATGGAATTCAATGCTTGGAGATGAGATTTGCCAGAACATAATCAAGTCAATGCCAAAAAAGGTTGAAAATGTTATTTAAAATAAAGGAGGACCCATAGATTATTAAGTATTTCAAAAAATATTACCTATTATAAAGCTGTTCGGTTATGTTTCTATTGATTACTAGTTGCAGGAAATAAGTGAGTCACGTATTTTACACATGGTTTTTCCCTAAATCTCATTTTTATCCAAAATTATAATTATCAATAGAATACCTTAGGACGAGTAAACTTTTTTACTAGGTGATCGGGAAGGGGACTTTATATTGGTAAGGTTAAAGATTAGTTTGACCCGAAAAACAATAGGCGTAATAAAAAGTGAGTCACTTTTATTGAACAGTATTTTTTATATATTTATATATATATATATATATATATATATATATGTATATGTATGTATTCATATATATATGTGTGTATATATATATGTATGTGTGTATATATATATATGCATGTGTGTGTGTGTATTTCTAAAGAATGAATGGGTTCATTCTTAATCCGACACTTTTATTCCTTCAAATGATATTATAGCGGATCCTTCCTATTTCATATAGACGCCTCATTTTTATTTCAAGTATAAATTATGCACTAATAATAATGTCAGGTTAAGTGCGAATCCATGAATTCTTTAGAAATAGTTTGGTTTATGTTTCAGGGGCGAAAATGTGCAGGTATGTGCTCTCATGAGAAGAATCTGAGTGAAATAGGATGTGCTTTGCTTAAAAACGGAAAATACTGCCTGGCTTGCTGTGACCGAGCATTCAAGAATGCCGAATGAAACAGTTCGATCCCTGTCGGTGAGCACATTTTCTTTACTGTGAATTCTCGAACGCGCAGACCGATAGACATAATACACACTCTTTAGTAAATAAAAAAAACAAGGCCTCTATTTCAAATACACACACACACACACACACACACACACACACACACACACACATATATATATATATATATATATATATATATATATATATATAGTCCGTGCCATTACGTTACTAACTTTGGTTTGTTTAAATTTTTCATTCTGTTATAATCTCTATGATTTTTTCAGTACATGCTGGCTTATTTCTGTACACAATGTTAATCTATCTATCTATCTATCTATCTATCTATCTATCTATCTATCTATCTATCTATCTATCTATCTATCTATCTACACACACATATGTGTGTGCGTGTGCGTGTATTATGGGATATCTTGTAAACTCAGAAATACGAATCTAAAGATGGTGAATTGGAATGATGGATGTCTAAGTTTCTAGCAAATGATCCTGCTCGAGTGAGTGTGGGCTGAATATTTATATACGTGAACATTTTCATCCGGGGATCAATGGAACTGGGGTTCTTCCGATAAGAATGTGCAACCATTTTCTTTCTATGTATCTATGTATGTATGTATGTATGTATCTATCTATCTATCTATCTATCTATCTATCTTTTTTCTACTTCATAACTATACGTCATAATCACTTTATGTCTTTCATAAACACCTTAACTTTATTTCGTATTGTATTCATATTTAGCACAATACTTTCGTGTCAGAATCTTTCTATCTTTTTGTTTGTCTATGCGTTTATATCTACCAGTCATATGGCGTTGTCATTCAATATGTCTCATTTATAAACGAATTTTCCCTATCGCTCTCTTCCCGTATACTTTTCATAATAATCTCGTACCAGTAATCTATCATTTATTTTAAGCAATTCCCCCTAAGCAAAGCAGGAGTGCCACTAGCACGCTAGTGGTTACAGAGAGTGAGAGTAAGAGTAAAGAGGAGTGTTTGGGAAAAGGATAAAGAGAGGGACAGGGATCAAGGTCAAGGCATCAGACATGTCGATTGACATTACATTTAAATATTTGAAGATTATAGTTATCAGGGAAGCAAGTGACAGGAAGGGAGTTCCACTGACGGTAGGAGTGCGAGATAAGTTGTTGGAGTACGAGAGATGGCTATATTTAGTCGTTTTGACAGAGAAAGGGTGGGACTGAGATTCCAACCTAGTAGCGCGCTTAAATTCATGAAATTTGGGAACCAGGGAACGTAGCTAGTTGGAGCAGTTGCAACTAAAGTACTTGTAGAAAAGTCAGAGGGAATCCACAGCACATATGGGATGCTAGATCAGAACCAACCACGTTGCATATCCATCTCTGGGTTTGTTCCAGGACCTGGAGATGAACGGCGGGAGCATCAGACCATATATGGCGGCAGTATTCCATGCAAGGACGAATGGTTGATTTGTATATTTGAAGGATGGGTTCCGGCGAGAAGAACCTTCTGGCGCGACACAGAGAACCAACTTTCCTTGTGGTAGATGAAGCTATAGATTCAATATAGTTGTTCAACTTCAGTTCAGTGGTTAGCGTGAGACCAAGCAGACGTAGAAAGGCGCTCTCGTGCAGTTGGGCATCAGCCATACTGAGGGGAAGCAGGGACGGTTCTCTTTGGTGTGTAACTGAGAGCAGTTTCGTTTTAGAGGCATTAAAGTTTACAAGCCATTTCTTGCCACAGCCAACCACAGATTGGAGGTCCTGCACGATGCCTATCTCTCTATCTGAGCGATGAAAATTGAAGAGTATAAAACAAGAGGAAAAGCAGATTTAAAATTCTGAATCTAAAAAGAAGTTATATGTTTCCGATAAATATTTTTTTCAGTATTTTTCTAGATTTTTCGGTACTAATTTCAGAATATGGCAAATTTTAAATGAAATATTAACAACTTTATGTTTTCATTTAATAATTAATTCATTTGTTTCCGGTTGTAGATGTGTTTTATTCTAGTACGTATGGTCAATTTAGTCGAGAGATTAAGGTGAGATATTAATGCGTATGTACTTGCATAATCATTCCTATTTAATCATGCTATGTTAATCTCTATGTTTTCATATATATGGAGAACAGACATGAATTCGGTAGTGTTGCTGTCGACTATTACTTGAATATGCAAAAGTCTATACGTATTGAAACAGGATGAATTATTGCATTAGAGACATCACACGAAAAAAAAATATTTACTGCATTTAAATTAACTATTCTTTTTTCTCAAAAAGTATAATTTTGTATATGCATGAACACACAAACACACACACACAAATACAATCACACACACGAAACATCAACAACACATCTATTATATTAGTGCATAAAACAAATACGTGATATGTTGATTCATAATTTCACACTCTTCAGAACACAGACAATGTTTTATTAATTACACGCTCTATATTTAATTATTTTATAAGTGCTTTTACTTATATACGCCAAATACATTTTCAATTTAAACATTTTCTATACTTACAATTACGAACTTAAGGAGTTTCTTTTTAAAACAGCTGTAAATAATATTAATAATATTAATGTTAATAATAGGTAGCTTTAGTATATTTATATATATATATGTATATGAAGAAATATAGTCTTAAGATGTGCTATATGTATGGTATAAAGTGCTCAATATCAGAGATAGAGCATGTGTAAATATAAAAGTGAACATAGAAGTCAACACTTAGAGGCGACAGTCTGTTTCATGCTAGGTGCAATCATCAGGCCTGATGATTGTATCTAGCATGAAACAAATCACTTTTATATTTATATATAGGTATATATATATCTATCTATCTATATATATATATATATATATATATATATATTTGTGTGTGTATATGTTTGTATATTTATATACATATATATGCGTGTGTGTATACGTAAGTGTTTGTGTCTCTATATATGTGTGCGTATATATATGTGTGTGTGTGAGTAGATATATATATATGTATGTATATATATGTATATATATATATATATATATATATATATATATATATATATATATATATATATATATATATACACGAGAGTGTAAATATAGGTATCAAGTTTGCATAGTAATTGTGAATATCATACCTCAAACCATCTTTGGACCACTATATCTACACTGTTATTAACTATGCAGATATTGTGAACTGTCATCTATAAATATTGCAGGCATTTATATATATATATATATATATATATATATATATATATATATATGAGTGTGTATTTTCCATATAAATGTTTTCCACAATTCCACACATCACACACACACACACACATATATATATGTGTGTGTGTGTGTGTGTAAGTGTGTGTGTATATATATATTGGGGAAAATGTATGACAAATTGGAAAACATTTTTCTTTTGATTTGTTTTGCCTTTTAAATCTTCATCCGTCTAAGTTGGTCTTGGCTACAAGTTTTAGCATAAAATTGAAAAACGTAAATGAAAATGGCCGAACCTCATTTTACGCGGCATCTGCGATATTTAATGTTAACTTTGTCATGACCCTTTCAGATTCTTTGAGATTATTTATATGCCATTTTCAAATAATTCGAAGAAATTAAAACGAACGTACCGTGCCTTAGGCACTAGCTACCAATCGCATAAACTTGGAGTTAACAATTTTTCTTTAATGTGTTAAGGTGAACAAGACCCTATACAAGCTTATCTTTCCGAACCCCTTGAGTTACTTCAGTGATGCACACTCTGTTTGCATAATCCTTGATGTTACTAGGCTTTGTGCATGACTAGATCCATTACATCTTCTTGGCAAGCCACATGATCAATACTACCGCATATATCGCGTTGTTTTTGAGTCTGTAAACCCTTAGGATTAGGAAAATATTAATGGTTTATATTTGATTATAAAACCATTTATTTGTTTCGGGAATAGGTAAATACAATCGATTGCCTTTGAGTCTCTTAGAATTTACTGGGTTCGGGAATAGAAAAACATATCAATCGCTTATATTTAAATATACAGCCATTTATTTGTTTCGAGATTAGGTAAATAATGGAAGTTAACATTACACGCTATAAATATTTATTTAGTTCGGTGAATGATAAACTCCTTCTCAGTCTGTAAAAGCCCATTTTTCAATGTATCCCTTCTGCTGATACATGGCGAACTTCCGCACTGAACCTTCCGTGTTGGTAGGGACGGATGTGATACGCTCGGGCTATCATGTTTCTTTTCGATTCCTGATTGCTCAACTATATTTGCGCGTAAGTGAAGGTTGCGAAGCCCACTGGAAATCGAAATCGGATCTCCGGTTTTACATTCACAGCAGTTATCCATTACACCAACTCTATATTCAAGCTTTCACCACGTGGTATTTCCAAGCGGTCACCCATCTTGTTACTGACCAGGCTTGACGTTGCTTAACTTCGGTCTTCGGATGAGAACCGCTATTTCAACATGATCGTCGGTGATAGGAAATAATTAATTTTATATATTTGTCCTAAAACCATTACTTGATTCGAGGATATGAAAATATTGGCGGTTATTATTTGAGTCTGTATTATTTTAATATGAGCGCTTTGGGGACTTTAAAAATTCTACTGTAGTTGATGAGGTCGACGTAGTTTAGCACGCACTGACAGATCAGGCCTGATATGAATAATTTGGTATTCCAGTATTTGACTCTCAGCGAGAATATGGCAACTGTTTTTCTTATGGGGTTAGATGCGTGTGTGTGGCATCTTTCGGTCTCGATATACCATGTTTCCGCTCCCGAAAAGTTATCTCAGCTGTGGATACCGGCATATTATCTGTTATGGCGTAAAGCCCCAAACGGTAGTAAGTCTCCAGTGCAACGAATGTGAAGATGGTCACTCCCGATGCTTCTGTGATGATTTCTTTCTTTCGAACAGGATTCTACCCGGGGGCAAGTCATCGTTTATTCTCTTGTCGTTTCAGCCTTCAGTGTAAATAGAGTCTCCAGCGCGAGTGACCGTTGCCGACTCCTTCCCACATCTCGATATCCATGTCCATCGTCCAGTGCCCCTTTTGCAGATGTCTTTGAAGTGAAGATAAGATACCGCTTGTGTACTCTTGCCGGGGGCCATTTTCCCGCACAGAAGGACATTCAAAATCACATCATCAATAGACTGTTGTTTCTCGTATTTTACTAATGGGGTGAAGCGACGCAGGAGTGTACTTTGCAGGACTGGACTGGATTTTATTAGAGTCGGTGGTTGACATCTCCATGATGTTGTCTAAGGGAAAGGTAGAGTCTTACACAGGTTGGCAGCTGTCTCGTCGCAGGATTTGACAACAAAGTATGTCTATGCGTGTATGTATATATGTATGTTTATATATATATATATATATATATATATATATATATATTAGTGAATATATAGATATATATATATTAGTGAATATACATAATATCCAACGTCAATAGCACGTCACAGAGTTTCAGCATCTGAAGATTGCAGATTTATCGTTGGATATAATGTATAATCATATATATATGTATATATATACGCGCACACACACACACTCACACACACACTTATATATATACATATATATATACATATATATATATATATATATATATATATATATATATATATATATATATATATATATATATATATATATATATATATATGTATACATACTTCGAGCAGATAGATCGCGTAAGCATGGGAAGGTAGTCCATCTAAGGGAAGGCAAACTCTGATTTTATATCTCCGCTGTCTTTGTACTTTTGACACTTTTGAACCGGTGCCATGCTACGCTAATCTTTGCAAACTTTTAAAACTCTATAGATCGTAGATCTGTAGTTAGGTGAATAATTTCTCAGAATACTTCGGAACCATATTATTTTCAATCATCCGTGGGTGCAAGACCTGCCGGAAAAAATCAGAAACCTTGTAAATATCTTCAAGTTGAAAGTTCCCCTTGTTAAATACGTGGCTGGCTATAGATACAAGTGGCTGAACATTTGTAAATACATGCGTGGTCATCGATCAGTCAGTATAAGCTCTGGTGCATTCAAACAGACATTTACATATTGCTACGCATCGGTCTTTTTTTCAGTATGCGTATCTTAATTTGAAAGCCTTTAATTCCGACCTTTCACATACGATCGCCTTTGTTCTCTTCCCGGCAGTTGCGCTTCCGCAAACTTGATCACTGTAAGTGACGGCAGGCATGTGCCTCCGCGCAGAATGCGCTCAGGTTTACGGAAAGAAATGATGCCTACCAGCCACATCGAAGATACGCTAAGTCCTACATGAAGATAAGAGCCATGATTAGTTTCTCTTCTGTCAAAGAAAATATTTTTGATGTTTAAAATAACTAACATTTGTCTGGAACAAATGTTCTGGCTTGGGAAATACAAACAAATCTGCAGATACACCGGCATTGAAGGGTGGAGAATGGAAGGTGTTACGCATTTGGAAAGATAATCATTGAAAAAGCACACGTACAATAAGTACAATATAAGCCTGAGTTAACGTGTAAGATTATTGAAGGATTTGAGGAGTTTAGAACCATCTCTTAATTGGTATTGTTCCCGGGTTAAACCTGATCTGGGGTGATAGCACATTTAGAGACTCCGCACACATATCTATGTTTATAGCCGAAAAGCACTGGAAACTAATATAACTACGGACATTTCCTATATTATTTAACTCTTGAAAAACAGAAAATATCAGATTGATGGAAAAACTCAATAATACATTTCATTAAATTTAATGAAAGATGCTATATATATATATATATATATATATATATATATATATATTACGCGAATCATTCATACGAAAAGCAGATAATGAAGTTAATGATATGGCAAGAATCACTCTCGCAAACAATTTTTAATAATGAAATACATTAATCTCGAATCCGTTAATGAATGGTATGATCCTTGTTTATAAATTCCGGTTTTATCAGGTCTTTTTTTTAAATTCATTAAAAAAGTAGTAAAAAAAAAGACCTGATAAAACCGGAATTTCAGACTCAATGAATTACTTAATTATAATTATCAAATCCTCCTTACAATTTCTGTCACATAAATATATATACTCTCTGGGAAAGATGTGTGGGTTTGTAAACAGTGACTATTACGGCTAATAATGCAAGACTCTTCGGTAAATCGAATCGAGTTCTCTCAGTCACTGTGTGTTTATCCAAAAATAAATACGCTTAAATTCACCTTCTTCTCGGCCGTGCGCCAACGGCTTCAGGGTA
Organism: Acanthosepion esculentum; assembly: GCA_964036315.1. Lineage (NCBI taxonomy): Eukaryota > Metazoa > Mollusca > Cephalopoda > Sepiida > Sepiidae > Acanthosepion > Acanthosepion esculentum. The sequence continues at coordinate 101,432,975 of OZ038493.1, read as the reverse complement.
AAATTCCGACTGACGCGAATTCAGCCGGTTTTCGATTCTAGCCAGAGGCAACCGGACGTCTAGCCACACTGATGAGCTGTGATACAGCGAAACAGTCTGTCTGTGGATTACAATATATATATATATATATATATATATATATATATATATATATATATATATATATATGTATGTGTGTGTGTGTGTGTGTGTGTGTGTGTGTGTGTGTGTGTGTGTGTGTGTGTATCCCGAGATTTGTGACCAAATCCAAAGAACCTGTCACGATATTTCGACTGCGGTCATTTTCTCACCGCCATGACATGGCTTTCACCTGTTGTTTTCCACAGATGTTTTCACGGTGCTTCTTCTAATGAGCTTTCCCCTTTGCTCCATCGAGTGCCTGAATGTACGCTTACTATCATCAAAAAAGTGGAAAGATTTAAATATCTAGGATGTGTTCTAACGGAAAATCCAACAATGGAACCGTTAGTTGTATTGTGATGATCAAAGATGCCTTCCAAAAGCTAAGCAGAGAATTAATAGATAGAAAAACATTCATTAGAAACAAAGAAAGAGTATTGAACTATTACGTGATATCTGTTTTCCTGTATGACAGGAAATGCTGGACCATCTCCTCAAAGATGAAGAAGAGATTTTTTGCAACAGAAATGTGGTTCTACAGAAATATGTTGAAGATACCATGGATCGAACATTAGGGAAAATGGAAGCAAAAAGGAAATAACATGAGAAAAGGCAGTTGAAATTTCTGGGACACATAATGAGGAAGAAGTATTTGGAAAATATGACACTCACTGGGCAAATTGAGGGGGAGAGAGATAGATAGATAGAGAGAGAGAGGGGGAATGCAGCGCGTAACACACTTGATGAGTTTCAGTATATGGATGGTAAACAGGGTTTGGGAGAAATAGCAAAAAGGCCAAACATATTACGAGCTAAAACGGACAGAAAAATATAGAGGGCCATGAGCGCCTACGTCCTGAAGGGACACGGTACATAATAAAAGAAAATTATCAATTATCTGTACGGGAATTAGGATTAACATGCGAAGTTCAAATTCAAGCCCTTTCAACTGCACACAAAGACCCTTGTAAATGTATGAATCCAAAATGTTTGCCACACAGCTATCGTCAAACTGGGCTCTCTATATATGGACACCATTAATTTGACAAAATCGGTTAATACTTCACTCCCTCTGCAAAAAATAAATAAATAGAAATAAATGTTTGGTATGGAAATCACACGAGCAAGACGTAGCGAGGTCTTGTTGTGGTCCGATACTCCGTCCAAAATATATATTTCAATGAGTATTTTGCATTATAATTAATCGAATTCTTATCAAAATTATATATATATATATATATATATATATATATATATATATATATATATATATATATATAGAGAGAGAGAGAGAGAGAGAGCGATAGATAGATAGATAGATAGATATAGATATCGGCATTTGGTAATTCTATAAATGTTACCTTACTAAATACCAACCAAAGAGGTTTCTCTGTAATGTTTCTAATTACTACACGCGAGCACACACACGCACGCGCACACGCACACAAACACACACACACACACACACAAACATATATATATATGAATTCAGTCGTATGGATACATATATATATATATATATATATATATATATATATACAGTGTAACCCGGATATAAGAGACCCGGATATAAGAGAAACCCGGATATAAGATAGATTTTCTCTGGTCCCAAATTAGAGCCTGTGTTAACCTAAACAAAATAGACCAAACCCTGATATAAGAGAAACCCGGATATAAGAGACTTCTCCGGTCCCGACAAGTCTCTTATATCCGGGTTACACTGTATATATGTAAAGAAGGGGAATGATTGAACTTATAATAGCTGAGGTTGAACCATTAACAAGCAGGCAGCTTATTTTTAACGTTCAATTTTCACTACAGCAACTTGTCCTACGCATTTGCTGACATAGTGATTCGGAGATCAATTGCGGGCCGAACAGTATGCACTTGGACGAAACGGCTAGCAATATTGGGCAGTATAAAAACAAGAACTAGACGAGATATCCGTAGATAAGGTCAGCGGAAAACACTACGCGAACAGTCTATACTCATAGATTAAATAAAGGATTCAGTTCAGAATTTCCTGTCTGTTCTTTTTTTCTGTCGTATCCCTTCATGACGTGAGCGATCATGGGCCTCCACAACTTCCTTGTCCCTTGCTACTCTAAATACGTTTTATTTTTTTGTTATTTCACCGAAATCCTGTTCTACCATCCTTTTGTTCAAGCTCATCAAATATATTACTCATGCTTTACTGTCTCTGTTTCCCGCAATATATCCTGTGAGTATCAAGTTTTCCAGGCCCACCTGCCTTACGTACCCCAAAAGTTTCAACTGCCTCCTCCAGATGTTAAGTGTATATTTCCTTTTTTTCCCATGTTTCCAAAACAGCATCTTTCTGTAGAACCACTTTTCTGCTGCTTCAAATGTCTTCTCTATCTTTGAGGAGATTGACCGGTATTCATTACCATACAGAAGGACATATATCACGTAAGAGTTTAGTAAACTTTTCTGAGTTTTTTAACGAGATGTTTCTGTCTCTTAATACTCTGCTTAGATTTTGGGATAATTCTTTGATCATCCCAATACAACTGCGGATCTTATTGTCGCACTTTCCGTTCTTTCCTTTCGAACACATCCTAGATATTTAAATCTTTCTAGTGGTAAGCTAAAATTAATGGAGGAAAGCTCATTAGAATAATTATCCCAATACGTTTTCGAATCTCATAGTCGCCCTTCCCATGCTCTTTTAGAACACTTCTTAGATATTTAAATTTCTGTACTTGTTTGCGTTTAGTATCACTGATTTTTGAATTCTCTGTAAGTTTCCCAGATCGATATACACCTGGGGGCGGCCGGAGGGAAGAGCAGCCGAAATGCTGGGATAAGAACTACAAAGATGAAGACAATAGTCCGAATGTAAATAGGGTAAATTATCTAATTTACACAGACAGGTTTTACATTAAGCTCATTCCAACAACCAGGCTGGCTCAATAGCGATTGCCAGGCAACAACAGCATGATACCACATTGTTATATTTTGAACGAGGCTTTACGACTAGCTTCTAACTTGAGGCCTGTTTGAATGTTTGCAATAAGTCAGTCGACGATAAGTGGGTCAGTGTTTTTTTTTTCTACTAAATGAACCTAAAAGCGATTCACTATGAAACAATACGTATTTACTCAACCATCGTTTACTAAATTCGACTTCTGATTATTTCCGTTTTTCATATTTGACAGTAAAAGCTATTTTCGGATTTTCTTCGGAAATATTAAGCTGCTTATAAATCGAATGTATTTGGTTTGAAATCTATTTGAAATAGACAAACACAAAAACGATGTACATTTAGAAGAATATACAAAAGTTCGAACAGAAAAATGAAAAGATCCAAAATGTAATTCGGACTAATATATTGTCACTGTCACCCGTATATATATTTTTTGGATGACATATATAATTGAAGCTGATTCCTAAACCCGCGAATATTACAAATTGCTTAATAAGTGACAATAGAACGTGATCTGGTCTTCAGTCTATATTATATAAAAAAGACACGATACTCTGTCCGTCATACACTGCGTCTGCATTTGCGTGCGCATATGTAATATATATAGCAGTTTTTTGTATGAGTGACTTACATTTACTTGTGCCATTTAATACCTATACAAGCAGACGCATAAGTCACAAATTTTGAGGAAGTTTGAAATAAGATAATACACTTCTGTCTCATTCTGTCTGGACAATCCTTATCCTACGCAATACAAAATAAAGACAAGAAAAATATTTTAATTTTCTGAAACCTAAAAAAAACATGCATTTAAACTATATGCATTTTCTAATAAATATAGTACTTTAAATGGAAAACAAGTTCGAAATAAGATAATGGTTTAATATATTTCCATTGCACTCAGTCTGGATGACCCTTACTCTGCTTAGGAATAAAATAATTAATTTAGAGACAAGAAAAACATTTTACTTATTAAAACCTAAACCTGTATTTAAACTGTATACATTTTTTAATAAATATATTATTTTAAATGGAAAACAAATGATAATGTTTTAATATGCTTCCGTTACACTCACTCTGCACGACCCTTACTATGCTTAGAAAAAAAATCATAAATTTAGAGACAAGAAAAACATTTTAGCTTTAAAAACCTAAATCTGTATTTAAACTTCATACATTTTCTAATAAATATAATATTTTAAATGGAAGACGATGTTGACATAATATATTGGTTTAATATATTCAGTCTGGACAACACTTACTCTTTGCTCAGTAATAAAAGTTAGAGTCAAGAAAAACATTTTAACTTTTTTAAGTCTAAAAAAACGCAGTTAATCTGCATATATTTTCTAATAAATATAGTATTTTAAATAGAAAACAAGTTTAAAATAAAATTAATATATTCCCGTCCCACTTCCTCTGGACACCCCTTTCGCTACTCTCAGTAATAAAAATTTAGAGACAAGAAAAACATTTTACTTTTTAAAATAAAATGTTATCGAACTTTTCCGTAATTATTCGGTTATAAATAAAATTGTAGTCTGCCATTTACTTAAAATATACATGCGCACAAACAATTTGAATGAAAATTGAAATGGGCATCGATTTAAAGTTATTTTTACATGTCCTGTATAAAGTGTATAGATTTTCTAATAAATGTACGTAGTATTTTAAATGAAAAGTAAAACAATTTAGATTTGAAATTTTGATCAACTTGCCGTCAGCGAAGCCGCAGGTAAACAACTAACGACTTTAAAATATGACTTAGCAAAAGGAAAAAAAATATCAAACTCCAGGATAAACACCAACGTTGCCTTTTCAAAAAAAACACAAGCGTAAACGACATCATATGCAAAGTTGGTTGATAAGGAATACAAAAAGAGGAGATACGATTGAGTATGAATGTCAATAGACTAATATTTCGATTCGAGATGATATAAAAAATAATAATCCCAAAATATGTTTTTAACATATTCATCTACCTTTTAAATGCTTATGACCAAAGGCTTCTGTATAGATCTCAAAATTACTTGAAAGCAATCACTCATTTCAATCCTAAATACAAGATCTAGTGTTTGTGAATAAGAAGAAAAACACCTTGTCAAGTCGTTGATTTCACATTTTCAACAGATCAGAGAAAAAGTGAAATATAGGAAATTAACAGGAACTGACAAAAAAAAATTGTGCAGCCCAAAGGGGGACACTAGTGTTAAGAGTGGTGCAAATACTGTCAAAAGTCTCGAAAAAGCCAGAAAAAAGGATGAATCGAAACCCCACACGCGACAACACTATTGGAATCCGATGTAACATTTTGCTATTGACGGTGAAGTTCTGTGTGCGTGTGACTGAACTCATCCTTATGAAGTGTACGGATGTGGCGAAAAGCGCAAGATAGAGGAATCGTATTTTCTTTAAGTATGTTCTTTTCTGAGGTAGATGATCAAGCTCTCTATCAATGTTTGATATTCGTTTAACGTGAGACCGAGCAGCCGCAGAAAGGTGTCCTCGAGAAGTTGAGCGTCAGGCATTCTAATTTGGGTGGGGCAGGGAATGATCTCTGTGGTGATTAATAGAGAGCAGTTTTGTTTTTGAGACGTTAAAGTTAACCAGCCAATTCCTGCCCCAATTCACAACCGATTGGTGGTCCTTTTCGAGATGAACGCCCAGGTTAGTTTTGTCAGCGACACTAGATTTGTTTTTGAGTGAGGAGTAAATTTTAGTGTCGTCCACGTAGATGCCTACTTGGGAATCTATGGCGTCAGGAAGATCGTTGATGAAGATAAGGAACAGAGTAGGGCCAAGGATGGACCCTTGAGGAACACCTGCGATCGTGGGATGGGAGCTGGAGAATCCGTTGAGAAAGACCTTCAACTTTTGACAGGAATGTAATACCATAACCCTGGAGCTTGTGATGAAGGCCGGCATGCCAAACCCTATCAAACGCTTTGGAGGTCTCTAGGGCCACAGCACGAGCTTCTCCGTTATTTTGAAAGGCTTGTTAGACAATTTCAGTGATGGCCGTAAGCACATCAGTTGTCGATCGGGCAAAGCGGAAACCATATTGCTTGTCTGAGAGCAGATCATGGGATGTAAGGTGGTTAACCACTTCGGCAGTGATTAAGGCTTCGAAGACTTTGCCGAAGAGGGGTAGGAAACTGATAGGACGGTAATTAGAAGGTACGGAGGAGTCGCCAGAGTTCTTAAAGTCAGGGACTATCGATGTTGACTTCCAGTAGTCTGGAAAGCAAGATTCCTTGAGGCAGTAGTTGTATAGTTTGGAGAGGGCGGGTGCCAGTTCAGGCGAGTATTTCTTCAAGAAAATGGCTGGTATCCCATCTCCACCACTCGTCTTGTGGGGGTCTAAATTAGAGATAATGCCTAGTACCAATGACGGGGTTATGTGCAACCCGCTCAATAGGGCCTCAGTACAAAGAGGGAAATCGGGTATGGGTACACCGGAAGAGTCGAGCGTTGAATTGAATGAAACTTTCCGAGCAAAGCATTCAGCCCTGTCAGCAGTGGAGGTCAGTACCTTAAACTGTTTGAACAAAGGAGGTATAGGGGGTTTGCTATGGTTAAGTACGTTCTTGCATAGACGCCAATAATTCTTGGAGCCGAATTTGCGAGATGCAATACGTTCCTTCATTCGAGCAGCAAATAGTGACTTAGCTTCGTTGAGGACACGCTTACATTCGTTACGGGCAGAGGCAAAGAGACGTCTATTGCAGTCGGACACGTCGCTACGAAATAGGTGGAAGAAGTGGTTACTATGGGCAATGGCGGCTGAGCAAGCAGCAGATAACCAAGGGGAGGAGCGCGATTTGACCTTAAATTTCCTTGAGGGGATGAAAGGGTCGATTCCAGCTTTAACCCAGGAGGAGACCTCAGAAGCACATTCTTCAACGGGGAGCGTCAAGACAACATCCCAGGGGACATCGCGAAGGAAATCACGGGACGAGTCCCAGTCAGCTCGTTGATAGCAGGACGAGGTTCTAGTGGTAGGAGGTTCTTTGCAGGGGGTGGAGTTGAAGGAGATGTTGACAGACACCACAGCAAGATCGGAGTTACGAAGAGGGCAGAGCTGCGTGTTGCTACAAGACTCGGGGATGGAGGTGAAACACAGATCGAGAAGAGAGGCCTTACCGTCTCAGTTGTAGGTAAAACGCGTGGGGAAGACAACTATCTGCGTGAGGGATTGTGAAACTGAAAAATTAAGTGTTTGAATGCCTGCAAGGTCAGTAGTAGCATTCTTAAGCCACAGTCTTGAGAGGATGGAGAGCGATAACGGAAGAGGAGATAGCTTACAGCATTGAGAAGAGAAAGCCGGAGACACATGTACGAATGTTCTGACGATTCGAGAGACAACTCTCTAGCCAGTGTTAAATGGTCCTTGACGTAAACACCAAGGCCATGGATGTGGGTTTGAAAGTCTTTTCTGGGGAGAGGAAGGTAGCCGAGGATCGAGTGATCAGAGGAAGGGAAAGACGAGTCAAGATTGGTCTCACACAGAGCCATTATATCTGGGCTGGTTTAGGTTTACTTTTTTGATCTATTTTAGTCGTGTGGAATTATGGTTGGAAGATGAGAAGGCCTGAAGTAAAAGAAGCAGACGGTTATCGGCCGTGACGTGGGAAGAGAGCAGTTGGCACAGCCTGCATCATAATGTGGCCTCAGGGCTGCCCACCGGAGGTGACTGCAGGGACACCCTTCCATGCGCGACATAGCACTACAGACACCCCGGTATTATACAACTGTTGATCAGAGCGGCCGCTGAAGACGCTACGCAAGAGTTAGGGCTCCTAACTACCAGTCGGAAACAGCAACCATGAAACTGTAAACCGTGTACCTTCAGAATGAAGAGGTAATGCCACAGACTGCACACATCACGGGGGAAACACTGCAGCAATAGTACAGAGGCCAGAGAGAGAGAGAGAGAGAGAGAGAGAGAGAGAGAGAGAGAGTGTGTGTGTGTGTGTGTGTTCTGGGAATCCCTTCCTAAACAAGAAATAAGGTGTGGGCTTCTTCTCTTGTCCAACAGAAGGGGGAAGAATATTGACCGGGCAGTAGGAAAGCCTACCTTCTCCTATGACATATAACACATACAGGAACAACAAAAACAACAAAAAGATAAGATGGGGAAGTAGTTGGCAAAGTGTCCAGGTTGACACTAGATATATGTACTGGGGGATAGGAATGATATTTTATTTGTATTTTACCCTTTCAATACACTAAGTTTTAACTTAGTATAAGTCGCATTGTCCTATTCTAAAAAAGAAATTAAAAAAATACGGTTATCCAGCTTTGGCGATATGGCATAATGTCTCAATAAAGGTCATATTATAATTGTTAAAGTTAAGAACGTTTATAAGACAATGTAGTCGTCTAATTCCGAAGGCTAGAGAATACATTTTAAAGATAATCTGTCACGTTCGAAATTGCATACAACCTGACAAATCTGAAAGTTGAAAGTACATTTTATATCGTATAAATGGCACACTTGCAACTCACACGAAAATCCTTGCAAAATGTTAGAAATAGAGAAAATCTAGGGAAGAATTAAAACTGCCCAGTGGACTCTCTTTCGCGCTCTCTCTTTATATATATATATATATATATATATATATATATATATATATATATATATATATATACTAGCCGAGGTACCCGGCATTGCCCGTGTGTACTCTTCAATAAACTAAAAATTCTTTGCATCAAAGGTTGTTCGAATGTCAATTTAGGATGGAATCCTATGAAGAAACCTTTGGCTAAATGCCAAAAGACGATTTTGGACCTAGTTTGTCGCAGATTTTGTTCACATAACTGAAATAATCTAAACCAAAACTTTCAAGAAAGACATATGTGTCGTATGTAAATTGCATGACACGTTTGGAAAGCATCGGATGAAAAACAAGGGTATTATGGCCAAAAAAGGGTTTATGAAGAGTTTTCCGGGGTTTTCCGTTATAATCAGGGAAGCGAGCAGGACTAAAAACACTTTCTTGTATGATGGCAAAATTTTTGCGACATGTTTGAAGAAAATCAGATAAAAAAGTTTTACAAGTTTATTATTTTGAGGAGTACGAAAAAACGATTTTTTCACAGTTTTTTGCAATTTTTTGAGTGAAGCCAATGGCACAGGAAATCTATACACAAACCTCGTAACGTGAGCTATGTTTTGCATTAATTACATAGAACGTCGGCTCACCCAGTAAACATTTTGTTCGGGTGTAACTTTGATTTGTTTTGTACCTTCAGTTTTATCGATTTATCTGCCAAAAACGGGGAGCCTGGAGATTGAAATTGGTCGAGAAATGTGGACGTGCATAAATAGCATACACGCACTGACAGACAGACGGAGATAAAGACACGCAGAAACACACATCTTCCGTTATATATGTATATATACACACACACACACACACACACACACACACACACATATATATATATATATATATATATATATATATATATATATATATATATATATATATATATGTATTCATCAATTTAAACTTTGTTTTTAGCGGACACTATATATTTAAATATTTTCGTCTACCGGATTGAATATTCCAGTAAACCTTATTAAAGAAACATTTTTCAAATATTCAAGCCGAAAATAAATAAATATACTGATTAATAAATAATAATCAAATACGTGTATCCGATAAAATAACATTAATGTGATAAAAAATCTGACAGATTAAGAAAAAAAGCCTATTCTAAAATTCTCTTACATTTTTATATGAATCTGTGAACATATATATATATATATATATATATATATATATATATATATATATATTCGTATGTGTGTATTTGTGGGTGGATGTTTGTAAGATCTATCATAATATTCGAAACAATAGTCAAAGTCATGTGACAAAGTGAATAAGTTTCGTCGTGAGTGTCTGATCCCCCGGCTTCTTCACGAAAGAAAAACAAATTGTATCTAAAGAGAAATTGGTTGGAATCTCTGAGGATAAGCCTTATCACATTTAATTTACAGACAAATTGTCTGTCTTCATTTTGTTTGGTCTATATATATATATATATATATATATATATATATATATATATATATATATATATATATATATATATATATATATGTCTTAGAATTCCAACAGAAACTAAATGGCCCTAATATTTAAATTACAAATTAACCCGAAATCAAACGACTCTAACATATATATATATATATATATATATATATATATATATATATATATATATATATGTTTGTGTGTGTGTGTGTGTGTGTGTGTGTGTGTGTGTGTGTGTGTGTGTGTATGTATGTATGTATGTATAAAAAAACGATTTAACAGGCACGCAAAAATAGTTTCCGGTGTCTGAACATCGAATGTGATAGGATAAATTGATTTACATGACTCACTTATCCTCAGAGATCTCAACGTATATTTCTTTACATACAGTTTCGTCTTTCTTTCATTTTAATCTGAAGAAGCCGATGGGACCAGACTCTCTCGGCGAAACGTGTCGTTTGTATCTTTTCAAGTTTGTATCATTATTTTCATGTATATGTGTTTTTCTTCGTTTGTGTGTGGAGGATATTTTCCATTGAATGTGTCGGACCGAGAACTTTAAGTATTTGTTTAATTCACTTTTTTACCATATATATATATATATATATATATATATATATATATATGAAGAGCAAAATATATTTTATGCATATAGACATTTCACTTTCGCTGTTGGAAGTTCTTGGAGAGTCCACGTAACAAGTTTACGTGGTTTTAAAACTTTATCCTCTTTTTTATGAGTTCATGGTATTCACAAACATTGTATGAATATCATACTTCTCCAAACCTTCCAGACATTTGCGCCATCAGTTGTACTTATTATTTCCATTACCCGTTCTTTTTCTTCGGGGTAATGTTTCCATCATGAATTATCGATAAATTACTTATGTCTACTTCTCTTATCCTCGATATCTTCCGTCAGTTTGAACTTTTCCATGCCTCTCTTTCGTCATTACATTTCCTAGTGGATCATGGGGTGTCAGGGTGAGGGAGTACCTTTAGCAGGGGGGGGGGTCGCCATGACCTATTCAGGGCAGCTCGTCTGCTACTGGTCCTCACCTGTCGCCCAGCTCTCACCTGTGGCTCCTCGAAGCTGTCGCATGCAAGAGCGGCCACCACCGGGCAACAACTATGGCGGGCCGGGCAAACCATGTGAGGGTAGCCGACGGGTCTGAAACCCCAAGGAGAGTTAAGCTTGAGCCGTGTGAGTCCTACTGCATGCGAAGACTGACTCCCGGCTGAACGAGCGGAAGAGATCACCTCCGGATCCAACAGTTCTGAAAGCGGTGGCAGCAAGTGTTGTGGAGCACCCTAGAGCATGGACGTGACACGTAAAGAAGTCCTGGTTATCCACTGCAGCCTGGCAGTCTCCCGTCTTAATGGTTCCCCGTGTCACAGGATCAAATCTTCCCAGTCCGATCTTCTCACTATAAAATCCTCACGCACATGTCCGTTATGCAACTCATTACTCATGACATTTACCAAACATATCAACTATACTTTTCTGGGTTTTAATATAATTAGTCCACCTTGTTAAAATATACCTTATTCCCACCCCAAACAACGCGATAATGACGCTAAGACGCAAGGGGCTACTAGGAGTGAAAGTGAGTGAGACGACGTTAAGGAACCGAAAACTCAATACGAAACATGAAGCAATGGATACACCTCTACTCCTGGTAAGAAGACGGGTGGATGTAACGTGTACCAGTCCATAGGTTTTTCTTAAAACCTGTCTATGATACTATCAAACATGAAATACAAAGCTCTATGTGTGTTTCTTTAAATCTTTCCTTTATTTTGACAAAATTGTTCAGCATTAACTGTTATATGAAGAAATTAGTTGTTGCCGGGCAGTTAGGACGATATTATGCATAATATCAATAATGAGAAGAGAATTTGAGTTTAATGACGTGTAAAGCTTTATCTACAAGGAAAATCGTCACTCACAGTTGCTAGAAAGTTTACTAGCGGGCCTCATTTCGAGTGGATATAATATCGTCCCTAACAGAAGCTTGTCAAATCCATAAAACCAAATTGTACAAGAAATCGATAGCCATCCTCGCATTACGAAATTTAGACATAACAACTGGAAAAGGCAGATAATTTCAAGAGGTAATTCTGTCAAAACGAAACGCTGAATACGTTACACAATCCCAGTTCAAGAAAACATATTAGATTCTGTTCTAGCTGACCGTAATACGCCGTGTGACAAAAACACAATACACTGTCAATGATGTGCAAATATAATTGCTTAAACATCAATAAATGGTGCGCACATTTGATATCTTACAAAAATGATGTGTGCCTCAAGGTAGTTGTTGTGCATCCAGTTGGGAGGGTATCACACTCGTCAGTGTTTGCATGTTAACTCACTCATTTCCCGTAGAGTGAACTAGGTAGCATGAGACCACGCCTATCAACAAACCCGTACTGTTTCCGCCGCAAGATTGTTACTTGATGCAGTTGCTAGCCTCAAGACCAGTCGGTTTTTAATTCAGAATTGTCCTCCTAGGCTGATTTCCAACCAAGTTTAAAGAGTCCAACCTGCCCAATATTTAAGACATAATTAGTTTGAGTAGAAAAGATGGACATTTCCCAAATGTATCTGCGCGTATGTTAATGTAACATTGCCTAACTGGAGTTCGAAACAGATTCTCCGCCTTCTTATTCCGAACTGCTATCGATTACACCACCTACACATGCAAGATTCCAAGATTGGTTCTATGGAAATTTATCTCTGTCATCCCTACTGCGATTTACTTTTAATATTGTCCCTAAAAGAAGTCCGTCGACTAAGCAAAAACAAATTGTTGAAGAAATCGATAGTCGTCCTGCCATTTTTCCATTCCGAAATTTAGACATGACAACAATGCTGGGAATATGAAGAAGTAATGCTGACAAAACGAAACGCTAAAGATGTTACACGATCCCAGTTAAAGAAAAGATACTGAGTTGGATTACAAAGAAAATAAGTTATACACTGTAGAATACAGAGAGTTAGTGATATCAGGTGAAGTAAAGACAAGGGAGAAAAAGAATTCCCGTTATAAGGACTTTCCTATGAGAATTTCAAAGTTTCTGCAATATGAGAGGAGCTGTCATTCTCTGTAGAGATTGCTCCCGAGATGTAAAAAGTAAAACATTCTAAAGAAAATCGATCCCGTTCAAACGACCACACAGGAAAACTACATATAATACGCAGCAACAGGATTAAAAAATAAAGATAGAAAAAACTCAGGCATATATTTTCTTTTTTTTTCCATGGAAAATAATTAATACAAAGAAAATGATCATGATGATAATCTAGATTATAAAAGACTTGAATTTTGTTCGTCACACACTGTTTGTGTCTGTGTGTGGCCTTGCTCCCGTATCATTGGATGAGCTGACGCAATGAATATATCTATGTCTGTGTTGTGAGTGTGCCATAATGTATACACAAGGACACACACACATTTTGAAAGTTTACGGCCACATCACGTTGAAACACCGATTCCTTTATAATCATTGAATTTGAGCAACGTCGAGCCTGGTCAGTACCTACATAGGTGACCGCTTGGGAATACTACGATTCCCGTTTGGGTACTTTCTAGTCTCTTACGGGGGAAAGGGATGAATTCACCATTTCTCCCTCCAATTATGGGGTAATTAGCAAAACCTGTGTTACTATACCATTACAACTTTAAAAAAATTTAGAATCTAAAAATATTTTCCGACTTTAAATAACATCTAAAGGGTTGGTAAGCCGGTGGAGTAATGGATAGAGCCGAGTTCGAATTCCAGTCGAATCCATTACATTCACTTAAGTTCTAATATCCTTGGGAAAGGTAAGAATCCTCTTCTTCTTCCACCAGATATGGGTAAATGGCAGGACAGTTTCTTTAGCCTTGGATGATAACTGGTCTATCGCAGAAAGAAATGGCAACCTACTGCGGGCAAAATCTGCCTCGTCAGTCATGTATCGATGGATATATGATCGCCTAAGCGTTTATCACACATCGACATAACTGAAGCCGTAAAAAGACTATCAATCAACCAAGACATTGAACAATCCATTTCCACTCAGTGAGAACAAATCCTACCCGGGGTTGAGAGCATAGCCATAAAGACTGACAAAAAAAAATCTACGTTTTTTTTAAACTAAAAAAAAATCAGACAATTGTAAGATTGTATTGAACTTTTCGGAAATTATTCGTTAATACTTATAATTATTTATTAAGATTTTTTAATTTTGTAGACATATTAGAAATCTTTCATTAAATTGAAATACCATCGCGAATGTCAGTATATATAATATTTGCATGAAAGTGAAGTAGACATCTGTGTTGCGAGGACTAATTTTTCTTATTTGCCTGGTAACAAACCCTGGTTAATAGCAAAATAGTGCGACTCACTGAACTCGTTTATATGACTCCTTCGATATTTAAAAGAATTTATTTTCTCATAAATTTAATGTTTAGCCATATAGAAAGAAAAAGAAATCTACAGATCTGAAAACCGATCATCTTATCATGGTTGAAGTGATGCATACAGAACTTGTAATCATAATTAAAACTTTGATTTTGAAATATAATAAGCTCCGTATATGCATGCCTGAACAGAATTATTTTTAACTAGCTTAAAATCCACACCCCGCTCGGAATTTGAATCTAGCTGCTGCGGAGGGGTAATTGGGCCATCAGACCAAAACTAAAGAGGCCTCTGATCCAGCATAAAATCAGCAATGATAATTTTGAAGAAATAACTTTCAATTCCTCAATTCATCACATGGAAATTCAAAACCTCACTTTCAATCTGGTTCGAGACAAAAGACCGATCTGGGCCGAATCTCCGATTTGGGCTGAAAGTTCAGTTTGGGGAGAAATTCCAATTCAGGACGAAAATTGAGTTTTTCCAAGTCGCAAACACAGTGGATCTTCAATTAAGTTGTATTCGGCAAATCATAACTTCTACTGAACTTCAAACCTCAGCTCACGAAACATCTAATTCCATGGAACTTTGAAGGAATAAAATTGATTTCCTCACTTCAAAGCTTTAGATATATTTTAAACTGAATTTAAAACAAAAGAAATTAAACTCAAGAGATGTTTGTGTTACTTTAAACTCAATATAAATTAAAAGATTTTAAAATCACAATTATTTTTTTCAGTTATTTTAATATTTGAATTTTTCGGAGTTCCTTCTTCAACCGGGTACCAATCCCAATGCTGGATGTTCAAGCTGGTCAGGCGTTCAATCCCGGGATTATCCTGATTCCAAAGAGGTATAATATGTCTATGTAGAGCAATGTGGCTCGAATTAGAGGACGTGCAGAAAGAATTTGCCATTTATTTATTTAGAAAAACCAAGAAAAGATACAGACAGTGGTTGTTCCACCGAGTAAGACGATGAAACGGTAGAAAGAAAGAAGAACTGAAATAAACTTACCAATATATTAAACTTAAGCCAGTTTAAAGGATATGAGAGTTTCACTCACAGTCTTTAAGATCTGTAATAATTAATTTTTGTTCCATCATGTATATTGCTGATGTTCAGTTTGGTTTGGTTGTTTGGGGTTTTATGGCATATCAACCACTATGGGTTATTTAATGCCAGATCCAGTATTTACTAAATATATCAAAAACGTATAGCTGGAAACATCATTGTTTCAAAAATGTATAGCTGGCATCATCATTGTTTCAAAAACTGGCAACATCATTGTTTCAAAAACTGGCAACATCATTGTTTCAAAAACGTATAGCTGGCAACATCATTGTTTCAAAAACGTATAGCTGATAACATCATTGTTTCAAAAACGTGTAGCTGGCAACATCATTGTTTCAAAAAAGTGTAGTTGGCAACATCATTGTTTCAATGTGCTGGAAAAGACCTGGAAGTTCACTATTTTCCCATAGCTGGGACCCCCAACATGTGCTACCACCCCGGGTCAGGGTGGACCTGAGAACACCAGCAATCAAGAGGTGGTTCCTCGCTTCCTCAAAACCTCCTGATCAGAGGCCTTGATGTTGGATGCAGTTTAACGTCGTACCCAAGACGGCTGATGTCCAGGTGGTGTATAACGGATAAGGGACACGAAACGGGCAATCGATGATCCGAGTTTGATACGCAGCCTGATACTTTAATTTAATCAATTCACACTAAGCGCACGATCGAAACGTTTCGATAATACAAAAATATGAGGACGATAGTTCATATGGAAATAATGGAAATAATGATAAATCCCCATCTTAAACATTCTGACAGAAAAATAATTTTCTCGGTTTCTTTTTGAGTGACTTTAGGTGCTTTTCAATTGTTCTTGTTTGTAAAGGAGACCTCAATGCCTTCATAATAGCACAGTTCTTGGTATAGGTCATATTAATTTGTTTCATTGTCCTTTAATTTCAGGCTATGAGTTACTGGTTAAGTGGCATCAACTCTTGGAAGGATTTTCGTTAGTTTAAAAGGATGTGGCTTACTCTCCACTCCAAAACTTCGGAGATGTGACATCTTACTGTCATTCATCCAACGATATTTAGACCGGTTGTCTGTCATCACTTAACTCAAAGATGGCAAGATCTATGGCCACAAAATTTTCTGTGGTTACTAATTGGATGCCCGAGAACGTTTTCCTGAAGAATATTAGTTTTTGACAATTCTAACAATAAAGATATTAAGCGAACTCTTTTATTAGCAATGTAAGGAGAATGCTATAAGCGACCATTTCTTTATGTCTGTCACTTTCCGTCGAGTGATTTGTTAGGTTTTTATTTAATGCTATCAAGAAGACATCTAGCTGAATACATTTTATTCAGAAAACACAGTTATGACATTTTTAATGATATTATTCATAACACCCATTTCAGTCTTCTTTCTCTATGTGCCGTGTACATTCAAGATATGGTTGACCATGTCTATGCACAACTTCCTATCCAATGTTACCCTTAGTAATGCCTGTCTTTTCATTTTCCCTTCTTGACTTGCTATTTAATATAAGAATGTTAGGTAGGTTAGGCTCTCCCCCTTTGTCTCTATCATCTTCAATACCCCATCAGTGTCAAATTCTCCGATCTCTTTTCTCCCATAATGTGTCATTGTAATTTTGACTTTTTCTGCTTCAAAATCTTATCGTCCATCTTGTTTCAATTTTCCATGAAACGTCTACGTTACTCACATTTCCAGTACAGAGTATCCTCGGTGTCCTTCTGTACAACCACATTTATAATGTATGAAGTCTATTTTTCCTTTGTGGGGAGTTTGGCAAGCCTTTACTGCCATAGAGGAGGAATGCTATTACATAACATTCAGTACCCATTTCTTTGTTTCTAACGAAAAAAAAAATAGAGCAAAAAGGAGGCACCAAGGTTAAATAGTAAAATTGTATCAAGAAAAATCATTGTTATTCTAAAATTGAAAAAAAAATCTTTAGAAAACATGCAACGATTTTAAACAAAAAAAAACGCCATTGCAATTTTAAAAAAAATTATAATTCCTGACGAAATGTTTAATGTTACAATCTAAAGGGTGGAAAGTAAAAAAAAGCGGTAAATTCAGAAAAAATTTGTATAGCTATCATGATTCATGCACAAACTGAACAATCATCGTAGATGTTCGAAATGTTGACTGAATATTCAACACAAAGTTATAAGCGTGGTAACCAGGAGGCAGCAGCTTGGCGGATAGTGTCAAGACAAATTCCGTTCCAAGCTTCATTTAAGTTCCACTTCAATGAATCAATATCGAAGATGTCACGACGACGTTTTGGATGTGAGTTAGGAGTGTACTCCAAATACAGTAATCGATAACATTCAGATCTGGTCTTTTAGAGGGCTACTGAGATGGAACAATTAGAGCTGGTGTATTTAATCGAATAATAACTTTACAGCATTTTTAATGGGCACCCTGTAGGTAGTAGAGGAATATGTGACTAAATGTTTAAGATAGAATAGCGAAGGGGGTCTTTAGGAAATTGATCACCGTGGTAAGAAATTGGTAAAAAAAAGTTCCGGGGTTCTAAGTACTTTCTAATCTCTTATATAACATGGAATATGGGCGGTTTTCCTCAGAGATGAAGAAATAGATTATAGCGATAGAGGTTTGATTCTAGAATATCGCGGATAACGACTGTTAGAAATGTTGCAAAGATATAATAAATACTACAACGAAACTTCTGTTGACAATCAGACGGCGACAACTGAAATGAGGAAAGAAGATTTGGAGAATATAAGACTTACATAGAATACTACAGGCAAGAGAAGCAGTGCAGAACAGCAGGTAACGAATCTGAGATCAAGGACCGCAAAGACGATAGTTGTAAAGCGGTAAGAGATACAATAGAGCACTAATAGAAAAGATGTTGCGGATCTCTAGGACCAGCCGCCTTTTTGAAAGAATGTGATATGTAAGAGAAGAAATAAGAGATTTTTGGCCTGTGCATTAAAAGCAACAGCATCCGCCTCTGGAACATCAAAGATAAATGCAATCGTTGTAGTGATAGTGACGATAATGATAGTGATAAAAGCAACCTCCCAAACCTTGCTGATGCAAGTAATAAAAACATAAAATAAGTCGATGTTGAATTTGTTGTTGTTGTTATATTTACGCAGTTTTGACAGCGTATAATCGGACACAAACGCGCACGCGCACACATACACACACACATACACACACACACACGTACACGTGTAATCAGTCACAAGCAAGCATTTATGAATACGCTTGTAGGAAAAGAGATCGGAATATAACTTCATTTATAATAATAATAATAATAATAATAATAATAATAATAATAATAGGGATTGCGCACGATATTCTTAGCTTGTATGTTTGAATTACCTGCTCTTATTTTTTTTCAATTTGTATGAGTTATAATTTTGATAATGTAATAACATATCCAAGACAGCTCTAGCAAAATAAGTCAACGCAGTACAGATAATACGTATTTTATATATTATTAATAATAATAATAATAATGATAATAATGATAATAATGTAAATACCATATAGAATATACGTGAAAATTACGATGATATACTTTTCTTTACCGGTTAGCAAAATTTCTAGCCAAAAGCGCTCAAAAGATAAAGCTAGAAGAGAGATCGGAATATAACTTCATTTATAATAAAAAATAAAAACAACAACAACATTAATAATAATAATAATAATAATAATAATAATAATAATAATAATAATAATTATAATAATAATGAGAAGAAGAAGAAGAAGAAGAAGAAGAAGAAGAAGAAGAAGAAGAAGAAGAAGAAGAAGAAGAAGAAGAAGAAGAATTATAATAATTATAATAATAACACATTCATCGGGGTTTTGCATGAAATTCTTACCTATTATGTTTGAGTTGCCTGCACTATTTTTACAATTTATATTGGTTAAACATTTTGATAATGTAATGAAATATTCAAGGCTGATGTAGCAAAATATGACAGCGCGGTCCAGATAATATATATTCTCTATTCGAATAATAATAATAATAATAATAATAATAATAATAATAATAATAATAATAATAACGCCCAGACATTGTTATTAAAGACCACAAACAAAATAAGTGCCTCCTTATTGATATGGTAGTCCCTGCAGACTGCAATGTATCTTTGAAGATATTCGAAAAACTGTCAAAATACAAGGACCTTGAAATAGAAATCTAAAAAATGTGGCACATGGGAACATCAACAATTCTTGTTGTAGTTGGAGCCCTTGGACTGGTTGGAAAAGATTCCAGTAGGCTGATTGAAGGGATACCTGGAAGTCCATGCCTCAAAGAGATACAAAAAATTGTTCTGACAAGTACAGCCAACACTTTACGAAGAGCTTTATCTATGTAATTATTTTTTATTTTATTTTATTTTTATTTTTTATTTTTTTGCAGTGGAAAGTGTCATGATGCCATTTCTAGCCTTAGGTCCCTGGGCGGGACCCGGAAAGAAATGTGTAAACGCCAGATATCAAAGGAAATAAAAAAAATAATAATAATAAAACTATCAAAATACAAGGACATTTAAATCGAAATCTCAAAAAATGTTTTTCATGCGAATATCTATAATTCCATTTGTAATTGGAGTCCTCAGATTGATTGGAAAAGATTTCAGTAGACTCATTGAAAGGATTCCTCGTAGCCCATGCCTTAAAGAAATACAAAAAAACTGTACTCACGAGTACATCTCACAGATTACGAGTGACTTTATTCATGTAAAATATGCGATTCTTTTCAAAATTGCTCAGTGGATGATGTCAAGATGCCATTTTTTACCCTAGGTCTCTGATCGGGACCCGGAAAGAAATGGGTAAACATTAAAAATCAAAGAATATAAAATAATAATAATAATAATAATAATAATAATAATAATAATAATAATAATAATAAAGACAGTTTCAAAGAACATAACAACAAAATGTACTCTTTTATTAACATGGCAGTCCCTGCCGATTATAATGTATCTTTGAAGATTTTCAAAATCTGTCAAGTGGAAATATCAAACATGTTGTACACGAGGACATCAATAAATCCAGTTATAGGTGGAGCCCTCGGATTGATTGGAAAATGTTCCGATAAACATATTGAAGGGAATCCTGGTAACCCATGCCTTAAAGAAATAAAAAAAATGTAATGATATGTACAGCTCACACATTATGAAGAGCTTTATCTATGTAACATGTGTGTGATCTGGCTTTTATTTTTCAAAAATGATTAGTGGAAAATGTTATGAAGAGATTTCTGAACTTAGGTCTCTGGTTGGGACCTGGAAGGGAATGTGCATACAACAGAAATCGATGTAAAACAAATAATAATACTTAGACAATACGTGAAAATTTCTGGTTATCAAAAGCTCTACAAAAAAAAAAAAAAAAAAAGATCAACAGAAAGAGCTACAGTATTTAATAAATTAAGAAAAGTTCAACTGATCTATCTGATGACACAAATTTATCAAGCATCTGACCCTGATGAACGTTCCGATGCGAAACACATGATTCTGCTATGCATATAAGTCACTTGAACTTTTCTTAATTTACTGTGTATTCTATATTCTATATTAGGGGTCGGTAACCAAGCATTTCGAAATGGCACGCAGCCGCAAATGATATGACGAAGTCCGAACTACTACAACCCAAAGATATTTTGCTGTTTCAAAACTACTCACTGCTTGGTCTCCCATTAATAGTAAAAACTATAAAAAAAACTTTTAACAACAGTTTATTTCTATTAATGTGGTTTACATATTATTGTATATATTACTATATAAAATATGTTGTAGAACAGGTATATTGACCTTGACTTGTATAAAATACGTATGCTGTTGGCGCACTGAATGATTTTTAAAAGCCTAAAACGGCATATAATTAGCAAAAGTTTGCCGAACTCTGTTCTATATCAATAAGTAGGAATTCTCAAAATATTTTTTTATCTCACCTGTGTTTGAGATACTTTCTCAGCCTTTTTATTTATCCGATATAAATCGAGAGGATAACAGGTGATTTGGTTTAAAGTGTTCAAGACCTGGCGTATTTCTAATTCTTATTTTTCAGCTATTATCAGTGTTTTGTCAGAAGATGCTTATTTACTAATATTGTGGATTTGTTCGGCTTTTTTTTGGTTGTGGTGCTATGCGGTTCAAACTTACAAATTTACAATCTATTTCATCTAATAAACTGTGAAACTTATCCTTTTTATGAAAGAATAAGTCAATTTTTAAAAGCTTGTTAGCATTTATAGTTTACAGATTATTCTTTCAACTAATATACTGTATGTATAGCTTGCCACTCGTATTCGAGGATACCCATTTACTAAGATCGACTAGCTAATTCCAGTTGCAGACTCGTTGTATTTGCATTTATTTAACTGCAACTATGCTGAGGTTTCTTTTATCTAGCGTGATCACCAATTTGAACAAGGCCAGCACGCTCAATCTCTTGGCCACGATTTCACTCACAAGTCCTGGGTCAAACTGTGGTATGGTTTTCAAGCACATTCCAATCGACCCCTCCAATCCGATGACGTCATAAAGTCTTCTTCCTGATAAATCGACCAGGGTGAGATTCTCATAGTCAACATGCGAAGGTTGTAACCACTCGGCCACGCGAATTAATATACTAAACAATTACTAAACAAAAAGTAAATTAGTTATATTTTGAAATTTTGTATTCAATTAATTTTAAAATTGAATGGAAATGAAATATTTTTACAACGTGTTAATCAAGTTAAAAACTTGAGAAAACCTGATATTTTTCAATAGTTTTTCACAACACTTGTTAAACAAAGTGTACAAAAGGAAATCAGATTGAATTACAAGGTTATTTTTTCAACCACTGTTACTGGAAGATGTGTCGGTCATTTCTTTGATTCATGTTTAAGTAGTCAACACGGAGGGCTTAATTTTTCTCAACTGATAGAATCATTCTTTTCTTTCTTACACACAAATACAGAAGTATTATTTACTACTTACCTTTCGCATAAACATTCAATACAAAAAGGAGAATCCATAAATGTATCTGATATGTCTTCCTCACACTTGTACAGACATTCTTTGAACATGAGGAACTTCACTCACTCATCAAATAGCAACATTATTGTAAATTGCTGTTATATAAAATCTCTGTTTATGTCTATATTTCTGAGATGAGGTATTGTAATTATTTATATTGTTCGGACTGTTGTCCTCATATTTATTGCCATATTCACGACGTTTCGGCCGTTGTACGAACCGGCCATCTTCAGGCGACTGAAATTTCGAACTGAGTTTCTGTAGAGCACAGCCCAGTAGATAAAAGCGTTAATAGGATCCAGTGACTTGGCACCAAAAGTTGTGAGTTCAGTACCTGGCTACTGCGATGGTGAACAAAAAGAGTCACTGCACATGGAACTAGAACAATCTACACCGGGGTACAAAATAAAAGGTTCAGTTCGAAATTCTAATCACCTGAAGAAGGCTGGAGCGTACAACGGATGAACCGCCGTCAATATAGCAATAAAGATGAGGAAAACTGTCCAAATAAAGTAAATAATGTATAAAACTCAGTTATTGAGTGTTATTACTATTCTCTGTGTTCTTTAAAATCTTATTGTTGTAGAATTATCGCAGACCGTTGTTCCGCAACAGATTTGCCCAGGAAATATCTATATAATAATGAAAAGCTCTCGGAATTTTTTCTGTAGAAACGGAATGAAAAAGACACTGCATCAAAGCCGAAAAGAGATAAATGGTTAGCTCCAGTAACAGTATTTCTGTTTCTCTTCTGATATGGCTCTTGTCAATATAAAGTGTACCAGGATGAGATATTTCCCCGAGAAGTAAAAGGAACCCACCATGTTATGGACAATTAATACTGGGCAATCTCCTCAAAGATGAAGAAGAGACTTAAAACAAAAGAAATGTGGTTCTACAGAAGGATGCTGAAGACACCATGAATCGAACAGGTTTTAGAGAAAATGGAAACAAAAAAGGAAAGAAAGTCAGTTGAAATTTCTGAGGCATATAATGAAGAAAGAGGATTTGGAAAATCTGATACTCACAGGACTGAGTGAGGGTAAGAGGTACAGGGGAAAGCAACGTATAGCATACTTAATGAACTTGAGAAAATGGATGGCGGAACAGGGTTTAAGAGAAACAACGAAAAGGCAAAAATTATCAAGATTTACAAAGGACAGGAAATTGTGGAGAGCCACTATCACCTACGTCCTGGATGTACACAGTACTTAAAAAAAAAACAATATTTGCTAGTTCTTTTTCAAAGAGAGAAAAATTGTTTCGCATAAATAAATTGGGGAAAAATATTTGGGATGCTGCCATAACGTGTTAGTTTATTGCCTAATCATGCATAAGCTGAGAAAGAGAACATGTCAAAGTTCGTTTTAAGCTAATACATAGATTACTAAAAAGCATTGAGCAATTATACAGGTAACCTGATAAAGGTCATACTAATATCATTCGGTGAATAAACCTAAAACCCCATGAGCAACCGAGTTATTCCAGAGGACAGAGCTCCAATCCAGGTAAGAAAAATTAGAATATTGAATGCTCAACTTGAAAGCAGGCTTTAGCCTTCTTGTAATATCGGTACAATAAAGGCTTTCTACTAACAATCTGACCTCTGCTAATTAGCAAATTAAATGTCAAAACTTAAAGAAAAATAACGAGGAATGTAGGCTTGGCAAATTTGACTCTCACAAGATATATTGAATGCTAAATGGACAGAGGAAATCGGCGCGTAACATATCTAACTAGCTTGTGAAATAGATTAGAAGATAGCAAAAGGCAAATTTTATTAAGTGCTATAAAACTAGAATATTGTAGAGAGCCGTGATCCCCAGCGTCCTGAAGGAACAGAGATAGTAGAATAACAATGTTTATATATTTCTACATTGAATTTCTGTTTAAGCCCGCACTACATTAGACTGAATACAGTGAAAGTAAATAACAACAAAAAAAAACAACAAAAAAAAAACAGCAAACGAATACACTAGAAAATAATAGAGTTAAATGACCGGCAATATATGTTCTGCCCAGATCATCCAGTGACATTTATAGCATAGATATGAATATTATATTAGAATAGCTGATAAACTTTTGTTGCACGTTGATCATCGTTATTCATGATAATAATATGTCGTATGTTTTCATTTTCGCCTCTCTTTGTAAAAGAGAATCTGTATTTCGTCAGCTTACCATTAGATGCTGATGTTAGAATATTTCCTATCGATTCATTACAAGCCCCCCTCCCAATTTTGTGAATATATGACATATAGAATGCGTTGTTGTTGGCAGCGTCGGTACAACTCGAAGTAGATATGAAAGCCAGAAAATTGTTCTGTTTCTAACAAAAAGAAGAAAAAAAGAAATCTTCAAATGATTTTTTATGTTTAATTCTCCACCTGATTAAGTTATTTGGCGTCTTTTTCCTATTCCTTTTTTTTTCTCTTGAAAACATCAGAAGCAACGATCAAAGGGGATTATTTGGTCGGGAATAATGGAACATCCTTCGTCAAGTCGTTGTGTCAAACAATTGATTAAAGCTCAAAGCTTAGAAAAATCAGTGATTATGAACACTTGCCAATGGAAAGAGTGATGAACTGATAGAATATGGGAACATTATAACACAAGTCACGTTGGCATTCTTAAGTATTTGGCCTACGGTGTCTTTAAAGAGATTAGAAGGGATCCTATGAGAACAAAAAAGGGATAGGAAATAACTGCGTTAGTCTTATTACGAAATTAAAGTTTCTCCTTCCTTTAAGTTTAATATCATGAATTCAATATGGCCAAAATTTATTTTAGCGTCATCGCAGTGAAGGAAAATTCACAGAATTTGTCCAAATGGGTTAAATGCAAAGTTTGAGTTCTTTTGGGGGATTTTATAACCTCTTCAATTATACACTTATTTTTTGCTCAGAAAAGTTGGGAAAGATTTTTTTCTACTATTCATCTTACGTACAAATACTATTATTACAGTTCGAACGTTGAGCTGAACCATAATCACGGGACATATTCAAGGGACTTATTTCTATTATTTGACCCAACTCTGTAACGAGGGCACAAGTTTTTTTTTCTTCTTCAAGCATATCACTGATCTCACATTCAATATTTCCATATCTTTTCATCTTAATCTGTACAACCCCTAACTTGGGTTGAGCCATAAAATCATAAAGAGGCAAGAAAAATAACACTTTGAAGAAAAACCACTTTTTAAATATTTTTCATGGCAAATATTTAACGTTTTCGCCATAACTTCCCTTGTATTTATCAGAAAATCATGATCTAGCCCTCTATTCCTACGGTTTGTTGGGGCGTCGATACCATTTTTGGCACTGGGAATCCCTAAAAAGATATCTAAATGGTTTAAATGTAAATTTTAAGTTCTTTAGGAAATTTTGACTTTTCACTGCAGAGTAAGAGTTTTTCGGCAAAAGCCACTATTTTTGTTAATTTGAAAAGTGTAAGTTTTGTTTTAATCTTCATCTTAAGTTCGAATAACATTAATATATTTCCTTAATTGAGCTGGACAAAAGACAGGGGACTCAAAAACCACAAATGTTAGCTTAGCTCTTGTGCAAACCCATTGTGAGAAAATTCCATTTCAGCCTTGATTTATATGATGGTCTCCCGTTGAAATCAAAAGAGATAGGTTTGAAGAGATTGACAGAGACGGCATTTATATACACTTGATTATGAGACAAAAATATAAGGCCTTTTTACAAGGAACATATTTCGCCGTCCCCAATCTTATTTTTTTAATTAAAAATGTGATGTTTTTGTTTTAAACTTCTGTTAAGAACAAATAACTATAATACATTCCATCGTTGTGTTCGACATAATGTTGGAACTGAAAATCAACAAACGTCGGCTTAGCTATCATGCAAGCCTACTGTGTAACATTTCCAATTTATAAGAGCTATTGTGCAAACCCACTGTGTGGTGATTTCACTTCGGTCTTGATATATATGACTGGTCATCCGTTGATATCAAAAGAAATTGACAGAGACAACATCTGCATACACTAGATAAAAATACAAATTGGTAAGGGTTTTTTACAGACAACACATTTCACCTCTGTGTGCTTGATAGGCGTCTTCAGGTCGAAATGAATGGCAAACTTGTTTGTAAGGGAAGTGCATTGAATTTACTGAGGAAAAGAATAATAAATTACTGTATCTGTCCAACCATCACAAAGTACATTTCCCTCTTATTGAGTTCTTTAACCTCTATTTGATTTTAAATTAGCTCACTCGGAGTAGATCACAGTTTTCTTTCCATTAACTCTATATCACAGCGTACTACCAATGTTTTTTGCGATGATCGACGATTTTATGTATTTATCGTCCAGAATTGTGAGATCAGCACACTTTCAATATGTTTTCATCACCGTGCGTCATTTTCTTTTTTTGATCAGACTGATATTAGATTGAAATTACATAACGCGTCTGTTCAGAGGCCCTTGCGTATAGAACTGTTCATTTGCTACCTTCGCAACCCCACGGACCTGTCACTTCGAATATAAGAAGGAGTTCTCTGGAATAGCTAACTAATATCTCGAAGGCTCTCAATCCTATTCCTCGAAAAGCGCTAGCTAAAAACAAATGTGCATGCGTGCGTGTTCGGTGTCATGAAACCTCTTTCCGCTAGACAAATTCTGTGCACTGAATATTATCATGAGTAAGATGCAGAAATACACACGGATATATACAGATGTTTCACAGATTACGTACCAGCATTCGCTAAGGTACACCACAAGATTATATTTAAGCTACAATGAAAAACAGAATAATCCAGACCTTACAGTGGGAACAAACAGCTTGCGTACGGATAAATAATTAGTAAATTAAATACACAGAAATATAAATGACGCAAGAAAAGAATTTAACTTCTTACCGGATTTATTCAACCACGAGATGTCATACTAAGATGGTCTGAAAAACGACCGATATTTATTATCGGTGTAGATATTCTTAACAACATAAGTTACGAAGATAGCACTGTGTTGATGCCAGACAAAAGCAAAACTACATGGCCTTCTAGCCAACTTAGTAAAGGATCAGAAATATGAACATTATCCTCTCGTTCGTCTTGAAGGATGACTGGATGAAACATATGCAAATCTACTCAGGAAAATCCAGGACATCAGTTGGAGATCCCATGCAACACTTAACACAATTTACGGAGAACTGAGACGAATCTCTCTTAAGCCCAAACAAAAATGATTGCAGTTTACCAGTCACAGGGAAATAGTCTCATCCTTACTCCTATGTCATCCTTCTGGAAGTGTCTTCTCACGAAAATTGACTTTGACACACACACACACAATAACTCGGGTCTCGGGGTTGGACATTGAGCATCTGGGGACAGCAACGCTGAACCGAACTGTGTGGAAATGGATTGTCAGTAGAGGTCCGACCAACAATAAGGAGGTCGAAGGATGATGATGATGATGATGATGATGATGATGATTATGATGATGATGATGATGATGATGGTGGTGGTGGTGGTGGTGGTGGTGATGATGATGATGATGATGATGATGATGATTAAAAGAAAGCAAGAAGAAAGGACGAAGCATCGATTGTAAGAAGACACAAAGAGAAGAAGCCCAAAATGCAAGATAAGATTTGGAGATGTCAAAATCAAGCAAGTACAGAAGCTTAAATACATGAAAACCGTTTTAGCAGAGGAAAGAGTAAGTGGCACCGAAATACGGCGGCGCATTGGAATACAACTAAGCTGACTTCTTACAATTGCACAAAGTACTTGTTAGTGGGAAACCTTTATTAGAAACAAAGAAACGATTGCTGAACTGCTATTCAATAACAATGCTCCTCTATAGCAATGCATGCTGCGCAAGTTCATCATGGTAAGAACACATAAGGCAACATAAATGTTGGTCTACAGAAGCCTGCTGAGAATACCGTGAACGGGGCGTTTATGCAACAAGGAAGTTTTAAGGAAAATGGAAACAAAATCTCATAGGTACTTGGAATCAAAATAGGACGATTGAAATTTCTCGGACATATAACGACGAAAGAAGACTTGGTAAAGATAACGCTCTCAGGACATATAGAAGTCTAAAGTGACAAGTAAAAGAGCGAGTAACTTACTTAAGATGCCCGGATGGCAAAACAGGCTGTGGCAGCGATAGTAAAAGTAAAAATATTGCTAAGAGCTATAATGGATGGGAAAATATAGAAAAAAATTAACAAAATATGTGACAATGTGCATTTTAATTTTAATTACTTGTTCGTATATTTTGCTATCTGATCCAATAAAATTTCGGCAAACAATGCTACTGCAAACATTAATAATTCTAAACCAAAATATGGAAAAGAAATACAATAATGAAGTTTCAATGGAAGCAAATTTAGATATTACCTTGCATCAGTACATTATGGACATCCCTTCTCTGGGAGCTGTCCAAAATACAACTAAAGAAGGGTGGTTAAAGTTAATATTTTTTCAGTAGAATGTTACCTCAGAAAAAAGATATTTAATTCTTATTCAAGAACAAAGACTACAATCTTACAAGAGACGATAACAATTATCGTGTATTTTTTTTTATTCATTTTCATTGATTCCGACAATCAAAAGATCGAAAACAGAACAAGCGGATTTTATTTTAATCAATTTACTCCAAGGAAGGCGATAATGCCACTAAGATGGAAGGGGCTACTGGGAGTGAAAGAGAAGGAAAATACTTAAGAAGGAGCCGGAAACCCAATCCTAAACAGAGAACAAGGGATAAACCTTTACACCTGTCCAAAAGACGAAAGAGATGCGTGAGTTGGACGATAGGCGAACCTATCTACTCCTTTTACGGAAAAAATAATTGGTAAATAACATTTCATTGTTCAGGCAGAGACGGGAGAAGTATAGAATTGAAGTAAACTTTAGAAGAAACCGCAAACCAAACCCCAAACAGCAAAGAAGAGATAAACTTTTACTCCTGTTCAGAATATGGAGGAGGGGTGTAAACTGGGCGATAGACGAACCTATCTACTTCTAGCAGAAAAAAAGAAACTACTTCTCGAATTTACTCGCAACTTATTGTTTAAAAGTATAAAACTTTATCCCCATAAAATAACTATGGGATATTATCCGTAAAAAATATTATCCCTATATAATATTATCCCTATAAAATACACTGGAAAAATAAGAAAAATATTTCTATAATTAAATTTATTTTCCATGTTTTAATTTCGCAATGTATATTTAGTTCCAGTTATCTACTGGGGTTTCTAATCATTTGGGGGGGGGGCCTTTGAATACACCAGAAACATTTTTTATGCGATTTTCCGGAACCTTGAAAATATTAGGCAAAGGCGATTTCAAGAAAGAAAATTGTAATTATTTTGAGACAAGATCAAAATATATTTAACGTTAATCGCAAGAACCTCCCAAATGAAATATTTTTTTTATTTATCTTCATTAATTCTAAACTATGCAGCTGAAACTAATTTTCAAGGGAAATTGACGGGATATTTTCATTCACCATGGGTAAACATTCAAGTAAGTCATACGATAAAATGCACAAAAAGTGGAAATATTAAATCTATTCAGTTCTTAGGTCTGATGCAAGGGAAGTTGGTTCTGTGTCGTGCCAGACATATTTTTCTCGCTCGAATCTATTTCACATATTTACAAGTCGTCCATGCTTCGAATATTTCTGACACATATTGCCTGAAGCTCATGCTATGTATTTAAAGATCCTTGATAAAATCCCCCACTCAAAATGTGCAATGTAATTTTTTTTTCTAACCTGGCATCTCGGCTTCAGTTTCCTTCCCACTGCAGTCAGGCAGCTTCCCTGTGCTTTTTCTATAAACATTTTCTTTGTAATTGTTCTGACGAAATCTCGTCTGTTGTACCTAGACTCTGTAAATATAAGCGCAATATTAGATTGGCTGCAAGGTTTCCACAATTCACATATTAATTGTGCTGAATATAACCGTACATTCTTTACTGATAGTTACTTTACTTGCACTTCTAGCTTGTCAAACACTCGTCCGTCTCCATGCTTTGTAGACAACCTTCATCTTCAAAGATCTTAAAGCTTTGTCAATCGTTATCTAGAGTATTCTTCATTACTCTTTTATTGTTTTAGCTCCTTGAAACGTTTCACTTTTTGCTTATTGTTTTACACTCAGTAAACACTTGAGTCTTAGTGGCTTTACTGCTTTGTATAGAGTATATATATATATATATATATATATATATATATATATATATATATATATATATATATATATATATATATATATGTAACAAAATCACAGTTTACAATTACACTCCCCCTTTGATGTAGATATGCGTAATAGCATCGTCACTCTAAGAAAGTTAATGCATTATCACAACATAGCGATCGTGTGATAATTTTAGTTATATTTTTTATTACAGTATGCAATAGCGTGTTTTTTTTTCTAACTTTACCAGTGATATAGAGAAGCCGTTCTTAACATAAAATTCTCTAAGAGACAGCATGTAGAGAAAGAGGTCGAATCTCCGAATATCATTACTTTAGTTCTTTTTCTTCGACGGCTTCGATACGTGCATCTGGATGACAGTACAGCGGGTGAGGTGGGTTGGAGAATCAAGTTAAGAAGTCATTTCGTCTATTCTATAGGAATACGCCCTGCCTTGCATCATACTAAACCTTCAATAAATACAATGGACAATAAAAGGATGGCAGGAAATAAAAGGTCAAAATACCAAGGTTAATCGACATATTTTCGTATGTGAACAGTAGATGCATCCGTAATGGAGAGGGAGGAAAATCGCAGAGGTTGATGCGCTCAGGAACTGAGAGAAAGGCGAATATATAGAGAGAGAGCTCGGGGAATGGAGGAAAGAATGAGAAGAAGGTAGGGAGAGGAAGAAACATAATTTTTATATAATTTCTTTATCTCCTTACCTTTCAGAATATAACACTATATATATATATATATATATATATATATATATATATATATATATATATATATATATATGGGTATATTACATTCATTTAAGTGATTTACTCTTTTTATTTGATACCCGTTTCTATATTTTTTTTTCTCTTCCTATATGTATTTTTTCCTGTCTTTAATGGATTAGACCAGTAAGTATGTGAATATATCTGACATGTAAGCATCAAGGTTGGGCGATCTGGAAAGACGCCATATTATCATCAGCCGCTTCCGGTTCACTGAAAACCAGCTGTCCTATTACCGCCATTTTTTTTTAATCATGAAAAAAGCAAAGAAAACATAAAGTCCGAAAAGTCTATTCTAAATAAACGAAGATAAAAATGAAAGCGAGAAAAATATTGATAATTCCGTTTGATCAGGAGTGTACGAAATAGCAGGAGAGACACGGAAAGGGTGTAAAAAGAAGCAGAATGTATCTTTTGTAATAAAATGCAGTAAAAGAAAGAATTACTATTCTTTCTTTGCTCACCTCCGACATCTAGGTGGGAGGTTTTATTCATTTTTTCCTCTATTTTCTTTTCTTTTTCCTTCTTTTTCTTTTTCGTTAAGTTATTCATTTTTAAGACTACGTCAGCCACTGCGGTGACTTCCGACAACAATGGCAGCGATCCTACTTCCGCTCGGTGAAGCAGAAAAGAAAAAAAAATCGACAAAGAAAATGCTGCGAAGGAAAAAGCAAAAGTAAATGTACAAGAAAAAAGTCAAATTAGCTACTGCAGATCTTGCAACAACTGACACGACTGCCAAGAAGACTTTCTCTTGCGTTGAAAAAGAGGAAAACTCACCAGGCTACTTCGAATATAAGGTAAAGATGGAAGGAAAGATATTGAATCCATTTGTGAGAACGGGGGTTAAATACAACAAGAACTCGGAGAAAGTCAGCGATATACCATGCGGGAAACTGTGAGAAAGATGTGAAAGGCAAAGAACTCTCGAGAGATGAGGGTGATAACTAGCATAGCATATGTAACAAAGGGTAGAACTTTTAAAAAGACAGGTAAATTAAAGATCATGACCATATGTCGTGTAATACGTGGTAAGAAGAGAAATCTCGATAAGTGTATTTGAGTTTTGCGCGCTCATACGCACGAAAACACACACACAAATATATGTATATATATATATATATATATATAAGTATACACAGATACTTGAATATATATATATATGTTCCCTCACAAACCAATCAGCAGTGCTGAGTAGAGAGGCCGTTACGTAATTTAAATTTTAAAAAATTAGGTTATCGTAATTATATATTATAAGTAAGTAATATATATATATATATATATATATATATATATATATATATATAGAGAGAGAGAGAGAGAGAGAGAGAGAGAGAGAGATAGATATAGATTACTTTGAACGTTACTTTTAGTGAATATCCAACATATTTGTGTAGACGCTATTTTTATTTTTTAAACAGTCTTTTTTAGAACGGAACACATGAGCAATAATATTATAGAAATTATTCTTCCTCAGGTAGGATTCGAACCTGCGTCCATCATTACAGGAGAAACTGTCTTTTGATCCAACGTACTTCCAGCCTCTAAAATAGAAGCTTGCTTGATTACGAAGGTCTTTCTATTCAGTGGTCAATATCACGTCGGATCAAATTACAGTATCTCCTGACAAGTGGGACACAGGTTCGAAACTTGCTCGAGGGCGTATTTTCTTTGATAAGATTCCTTGAATATTGTAGAGGAAATACAAATACAAATAACGTTCAATAAATAAACGGAGTATTTATTCAAATATGTGTATCCACTAAAAATAGCATTTAAAGTAAGAAAATATGTTTGATAAAATTATTCACATATATATATAAATTCTATATTGGTATTACCATGAATTCTTTTAAGACTAGGTCCTCTCTACATATCTTGTCTTTTTCCAATACTACCTACAGAAATAATATATCACTTTCATAATATTTTAGGAGTTTAAAAATGATGAAACGATTCTTAAGATTAAATGGAAAATTTTAAAAATGATTAAGACATGTAGGTCTTTATGTGAACGCGGTTTTCTCTTTTATCGAAAGCATCAGATTTTCTGACAAAAAAAATCCATTATTAAATCAAAGAAGTGAATTAAAAGTAAGTTGTAAACATAGTTTACATTTTACGTTACAATTTAGTTAAACTTTGGAATTTGATAATGCTTTTTCTTTTATTTTAGTTGTATAGCGTTGTACTATATACGGGTTATCTTTCTACTTGTAAGATTAATCTGAATTTAATATAATTTTCTGTTAATTTCTTGGTAGTATTAGCAACATCTTGTAGAGGTATTTGGCTGCTATTTTTGACACTTTACATTGATTGGTTAGTCTTCCTAACATCTTAAATGAAGTTTCTTTATTTAAAAGATGCATATTAATTTACCACATAATTCTGTGTTTAAAATATTAACTAGTTTCTTAAAGAAGCCATTTATGTATCAGTTGCAAGAAATTATGTAAGTAATTCACAAAGCATATAACTTGCTTAGCATTTTGTTAAATTACCTCTCTACCTCCTTTTATTTCCTAGGAAACTGCATTGTCTGGTTTGTACAAATTATGTTCCCATATGTAGCCCCTTTAGATCATGTCTGGCTGTTGTTAGCTGCCAATCTACGGGTCATTTATAAACAATAATTTTAAATTTTTGCTTCTTCGCTTAGTTTAAAATTAACGTATATCATAGTTGATTGTTGACCAGAGTAAAACCCACAAACCTTTTAACTCGTTTTTGTAAAACGAGATACTATTTGGTCTTTAAATCTAAATAAATCGTTCACTCGCCAGTAATTTACAATCGCCTGATGAGGTATATTGATACGCATTGGAACATGACTGCAACTGGGTAGAGATTTTTACATGTTTTCGTTGTAATACTCTAAAATAGATATTTCTCGATTCTATATTAAGCCATCTTTTAAGTTAAATGTTATATTATGAACGTTGGAATTTTAGTGAATTCGTTCTCATTGTACCTTGATACGAGTCAACTTT
>OZ038493.1:101385928-101393428 GCA_964036315.1 Acanthosepion esculentum | reverse complement strand
CAAGTCCCTGTTTTCCGTCATCAAAGTGCACGTGAAAATTTAATCAGTCCTCTGCTAATTACGATTCTTTAAAATCCAACTGCCACTGAAAACTTTGCATGAAGAATTTCGTGAACTCTCATTATCGACAAAAAAAATGTGACGTAACACATTATTTTAAGTGAAGCTAGGATGACTATGTTTCTTGCCAAAAAAGAAGAAAAATGGGGATGGGGGGTAAAAACTTTAAGAAAATAAACAAGTAAAACTATTAGCATACATTTTCACATTCAGTTACTGACGAAATCTCAAATCTTCGTCTTTATCTTAGCATTGTCTTTTCGTTGTATCTGGCTCTTAAATTCGTCAGCTTTCGCTTTTCTGCCTACAGCTTTCAAAGAGAGCTAATGAAATCAGCAGACCTAACTTTCCTAACAGGAAACCAAATTTCTTTACTTCACTAATTATGATAATGAAAATAGTAAATCGAAGCGAGTCTTTCCGCCGTTGGCAATGTAGTGAAGATTTTTTTTTTAATTTAAAAAAATATTTTTACGAAGCAAACTAATTTAAATTATTATATTATTTCACCTCTTGACCTTTCATCACATGTTCATATTATTTTTTTTTTCTTTGGTTGATTTGAGCATAATTGGCATCATCCATACCACTTTCGAACAAGCAGAAGTGCCTCTCTTTAACAAATCTGTTCTTCAAAAATAATAGTTTTATTCTTAGGAGATAGCTTCTTGTTCTACCGCATGTTTTCTCGAGAAATATTTGCAAGCATATCGTCCTTGTAAATATATAGGGTACAGTAGAAATACCACTCATGTTTTAATTATCTGATTTCAACATTAAACGCGCGGTGTGCCCCGGTCTAAGTCTTGATGTCAACTGATACATTCTGTAAACGATAGTAGCTAGATGAAGACATTGTTTTCAATTGCCTAAGTTCACTGGCACCACACTAGTGGCAGTTTAGGTATTTCTGTGACAGTTATAAAATGAGGGCTGTATTTATATGACAGTTACATAATTTGGGAGGTATTCCTGTGACAGTTGTAAAATGCGGGCTCTAATTATATGGCAGTTATAAAATGCGAGAGGTATTTATGTGACAGTAAAATGTGAGATGTATTCATGTGACAGTTTTAAACTGTAGGATGTATTTCTGTGACAGAAAATGTGGGCTATATTCATATGACAGTTATAAAATGTAGGGGTATTTATGTGACTGGTACAAAATGTGGAAGGTATTTCTGTGAGAGTTATAAAATGTGGGAGGTATTTATGTGACAGTAAAATGTGAGAGGTATTGATGTGAGAGTTATAAAATGTGGGAGGTATTTCTGAGACATTTATAAAATGTGGGAGGTAATTCTGTGACAATTATAAAATGTGGGAGGTATTTCTGAGACAATTATAAAATGTGGGAGGTATTTCTCTGACAGAAAATGTGGGCTATATATATATGACAGTTATAAAATGTGGGAGGTATTGATGTGAGAGTTATAAAATGTGGGAGGTATTTCTGAGACAATTATAAAATGTGGGAGGTATTTCTCTGACAGAAAATGTGGGCTATATATATATGACAGTTATAAAATGTGGGAGGTATTTCGGTGACAGTTATAAAATATGCACTGTTTTTATATGACAGCAATAAAAAGTGCGCTGTATTTATATGACGGTTATAAAATGTGGGCGGCATCTCTATCGCACCCTGTACCATAATCACTAGTATTTCGTATTAGTGTTTGCATTATAGAAATTTTGGATGTTTTTAGCCTGACGAATAGAATTATTGTCCTCAATTATTAAATCGACTACGTTGTATGCCCATTGAATTATTTTTAGTGACATTGGTTTTACAGCGTGAAAATTACTATTCGTAAAGAAAATTACCCAGAAGGCATCGAGAATATGATTACTCCAAGCAATCACAAAAGTCCAATATATTAAATACCCAGAAGCAAGTTTTCGTTCACTAAGAATTGTGTCTTTAAACATGGATAGTATTTTGTCAGGTAATATGAGTTTAATAAATAATTATTCCTACTGTAGCGAGTTCAATCAGCCTGAATGCCCCCTCGCTCTGTATAGACTTACAAGAAGCAAGCTTAGTAAATCACTATCTTTTTAAAATGTTATTTTTCTTCAGTTCGTAAGCTGGCAAAGCTCTTTACTCTTTGAATTAATCATTTAATCTCAAATAAGGCAATAATGGTACTAAGACGTAGGGGGGGTCTCATTATGGAAGAATATGAGAAAAACAGGACTAAAGAGAGATGAAAATAAAAGTCCAAGAATGTATCTTCTTCTATTAACTGTATCTCGCTATGACTTTTTGAGAAAGCCAATGTTTTTCAAATAAGAGATTTCCTACCTCTAGACACGCCTTTATTAACCCTTGCGCCCAGGTGCACTAATGGGTCTTGAAAGCTAGCCAGGTATGCATAAAGTTAACAGAGGATTTTTTTTTATATTTAAAATATCTTTATTTTTAAAAAGTTAGATACAACGCGCGTGGCTTCCTTGTCTAAATCAAGTCTCTGTCATTTGATATTTTAAACTGGATGTTAATTATAAAGTTTATGTCTAGCTCTTCCTTATTATAATGTAAAGTTCGCCCTCATATATTTAGTTATTATACAATTCCGCCCTGAAGTAAAAAAAATAAAGTTTAGTAACTACTGCTTTAAACAGACAACCTCTCAATTCCCAAGACCTCAGTCTAACCCGATAGTTAACCCATAATTTAAGGGGACAAAATAGATTTTATGTAAATACAACAGGCTGTGCTACAATTTGAACTCAGCCCGCTGTATCACTTTTTCCTGTCTAATAACCATTTCGCTGCACGCTGATTTGTAACGGGTTTTGTTATTACAATTTTTCTAAAGGAGTTGTTAACCCCCGCCAAATGTACTCAGTTCATTTCTCAGATTAAACAATGCATAAATATATAAATAATATAACTGGGAAACCAGTCGGGATGTAACATTAGCGTTAGAAGAACTAATATCGACACAAGACTACATGTAAAATCATTGCTTATTCGCCTCTAGACTAATATCGACGAGTGTGTTTGTCGATTTGAAGTCTTTCACCGAACGTAGACTTTCTTCCCATGTGTATGTGAGACATTCTCTCGCGTAGGGTCTTTACATATCTTCCTGTCATCCGGTTGTCTCACGCTAGAGGATTCTAAACACGGCTACAAGTTTACATGTCGGGGGTAGTCTCTGGCAGCTTTGCGGCGCGAATCTGCACCTGATGACTATGAAGATTCCTTTTCTATTCCATGGGGCTTCTTTTTCTTTGGCGTAACACTAAGTGCATAATCAACTTAGTATCTCTTCGAGTGAATGCATCAGATATTAAGATCATAACAGATGACAATCATCTTCTAATCAAGGTTCCTTATTAAGGTTAAATTCGATTCAGACCTAAGGTATTCCATGGCATGGCATCCCTTGGCGAATACGCG
The DNA here is from genome assembly GCA_964036315.1 of Acanthosepion esculentum. Lineage (NCBI taxonomy): Eukaryota > Metazoa > Mollusca > Cephalopoda > Sepiida > Sepiidae > Acanthosepion > Acanthosepion esculentum. The sequence continues at coordinate 101,389,956 of OZ038493.1, read as the reverse complement.
CTTGTGGCTGATGAAGCCGATTAATGCCTAACAAGGGGCGCGGCAGGTGGTCTCTTATTGGACGCACATGTTTCGCCACGTAATCTTTTTCCTCCGCCCTGGTGCGGAAGTTTGAACCAATGTTGCCGACAGCCTGATGCATAGTGATGCGGCATGTGTAGCTGTCAGAGGTTTTTAAGGTATACAGGTAGGAGCAGATGTTCTTCAAAGTGATTACCTACTTTAGCGGCCGCTCATCGCCAGCAGCTTTATCTCGTATCCAAGATTTTAATTACGTCTTTGATGATCACTGCCTGTCTGATGGTGGTGTTGATCACTACATTCACAGCCAACGTACTGGTTTTGGAATAGAAGCTTCCTCCTGTCATCAATTCCCTATCGCCGTTTTGGCGTTGAAAGAGTTGATTAAATATAAAAGAAAACCAAAGTAGTAGAAAGTGCCGATGGCATCAATTTGTTTAAGGTGAACCTTAACTTGCCAATCTTCTGTCTTTGCATAGAATATTGCTGTCCTATATGGTCTGGTGCTCTCGCTGTACGTCTCGAGATCCTCGACAAAATCCAGAGGCGAATATGCAATATGATAGGTCCTGATCTGACATCTAGTCTACAATCGCTTCCCACAGACGTACTGTGGCTTCCCTCTGTCTCTTCTACAAGTATTTTCACGGCAACTGTTCCGATGAGCGGCTTTCGCTGGTTCCAAGACAGCATGAATTTAAGCGAGCTACCAGGCTGGCATCTTGGTCCCACTATTTAACTGTCAAAATGGTTAAATGCAACCGTATCTTCTACTTAAGCAGCTTCTTATCTTGCACTTCCGTCAGTGGAACCACCTTGGTTGCTTCCCGGATAACTATAATGTTTAAATATTCAAGTGTAATATCAATCGACATCTGACACCCTGAACTTGTTCCCAGTCCTTCTCTGGATTATTTCCTCAAACACGCCTCATTACTCTTGTTCTCAATTCTCTATAACCTCTTGCGTGTTAATGTCATTCCTGCCTTGCTTAGGGTGAATTGCTTAAAAAAAATAAGTAAGCCACATATTTCATTTCATGACCTTCCTGTGCTGCATATATGGAATGAGAAATGAAGAATCCAGTTATGGAACTGCAACAAAGTGCAATTGAGTTTGTTATAATTTCGAGTGGCGCCTTCTGTAGTTTGTCTGTCATGCGTAGCCCTCTTCATCCGTTGCTTCAACTCTTGAGATTTTACCTAATCATCATCCACTTGTTCAACCGTTAGAATTTTTGGGGTCGGTCACGCTTAATCTGAGTTATCGTCTTCGGCCTTGCCACCTTATGTGGCCCTATCAGGAGTCTAGAACTCCCGACTGCATCGTTCTCAGAGTTATTGTATCATACAAGAACTTCCACTACGAGAAGGAGCGACAATCGTGGGTACACACATAGAAAGGAAAACGCACGCGCACACACACACACACACACACACACACACACACACACACACACACACACACACACACACACACACATATATATATATATATATATATATATATATTACGCTGGCAGCTAAACACACAGTAAGTGATTTTCCAGTCTGGAAATCTAACCAGCAAAATGTAAGTATCTGTCTATATTTCTGATATGAGATAGTATGTACACTATTTACATTATTCGGACTATTGTCCTCATCTTAGTCGCCATATTTATTACAACGTTTCGGCCGTTGTACGCTCCGGTCTTCTTCCGGTGGTTGGAATGTCGAACTGAACCCTTTATTTCGGTCAATGGGGTAGAATGTTCTAGTTCCACGTGCCATGTCTAATGGATGTGAGTTATCAGTTATCTCCTGTAAATTCCCCTCTCCAAGTTCTCCACTGCCTTAACCGGGTATTGAACTCACACTCTTTGGGTCCTGACACTGGATCTAACTAACGCCTTCATCCATTGTACCATGTGTCCTCAATGGTGTAAGTAGGTTTAAGGTGACATTCAATTATTGGTGCTTTTAGTATGTATCGTAAATCCCTTTCAAAGGGACAGTTGTGACAGCAAGTTGTAACTCAGGACTCAAAGATGTAGTAAAGTTTTGCAAACACAACAGCTCTCTAGAAATTGATATTGGTCTCTACTTTGAGTTTCTGTCTTCTGAGTAAACTTTGACATTTTTTGAAAAGTTCTCTTGTTACAGGGTGGGTATTTGGTGGATTGCAAATTAAATGAAGTCTTCTGATGATACTAAACTTGTCCTATCTGTCTATATTTCTGTGACGAGGTATTACGTACAGAAATTACATTATTCGGGCTATTGTCCTCATCTTTCTTGTCATATTTATCACAAAGTTTCGGCCGTTGTACGCTCCCGCCTTCTTCAGGAGGCTGGAATGTCGAACTGAATCCTTTATTTCTTTCGCTGGGGTATACTGTTAAGGACACATGGCAGAGTGCATAAAACCGTTGGTTAGATCCATTGACAGGGCCCAAATAGTTGTGAGTCCAATACCTGGTTAAGGCAGTGGAGAACTTGGAGAGGTGAATTAACAGGAGATAACTGATAACTGACATCCATTACACCTGGCACGTGGAATTAGAACAGTCTACCCCAGTGAGCGAAATAAAGGGTTCGTTCGACATTCCAACCACCGGAAGAAGGCCGGAGCGTACAACGGCCGAAACGTTGTGATAAATATGGCAACAAACTTGAGGACAGTAGTCCGAATAATGTAAATGTTATAAACTTGTTCGACTTGATGGATATTTAAGAAAATGTTTCCGTCTTGACGACATAAGATATGCAAATGACACTGCCTTGATGACAGACACAGAAAGAAAGATAAAAGAAGTATCGTTCAAGGCAGTCAAGGAAAGCGAGAAGACAAATCATCAATTGTAAGAAGACATAATGTATAATTTTAAGCAATAAGAACAGTCCAGGGTGCGAAATACAAATAGGAAATGTCAAAATTCTATGAGGTACAATTTATATTTCTGGAAAATGTATTAACAAATGACGGAAAATGTGACACCGAAACCCGAAGGCGCATTCAAATAGAAATTGATGTTTTCCAAAAGCAAAACAAACTCTTAGGAAACAGTACAATTTTTTAGGAATCAAAGGTAAAATTGCTGAATAGCAATTCCGAAAATTTCCCTACATGCTAGAAACATATCTCTATTTCCTGAAGTCAACTCTCCAGTTTTGTCCAGTATTCACTGGCATATCAGACACAGATGTAGTTCTATAGAAAGATGCCAAGAAAGTAATGGACTCAATATATGAGAAACTAGGCAGTTTTAAGGAGAATCGGAACGAAGAAAAAGCTATTCTCAGAATTAGAAAGAGATAGCTTAAATACGAGGTAATATTAAAAAGATTCCGAACTAGGTCTGCAGCGCGCTAACAGACGGTTACGCGCACATGGAAAGATAACAGCATCTTCATGCGCCAGTGTGTCGAGTGGCATCTTTGTGTTCAGTTTGAAAGTTGTGAAATTTGTATCTTTGTTATCACGTATAGCCTGCGATTTTGTCATGCTAGAGATTGTTCATCGTTTTTCTTTTTCGATATCCGCTTTATTGTGCATCGAGAATTCATCCCTCGGGACCAGACCGTCAATCGAGAGTTTAACTGCGAAGTTTTGAGGCGTTTGAAGGGATACGTTCGGCGAAAGCGACCGTATGCGTGGATCGAGAAAGATTTAATTTTTTCAGGACATCACCAACATTCCCTCACTCGTGAGTTTCACGCCAAATACAGCATTTTATCGCACCCGCCCTATCCGCCAGATGTAGCACCTGCGGACTTTCATCGCTTTTCCAAATAGGAAATGCAGCTGAAAGATCGCCGTTTTAACACCGTTGCCGAGATCAAAGTCGAATCGCAGAAGATCCTCGACTCGCTTGCGATAAACAAAGGAGATGATGTTAAATCATAGGTAGATATAAAAAAATTTAAAAACAATCATAACTAGTCCAGGAACTTTTTGATACTAGCTAGCCATTTTATATATTTAATTACGTGCATGTGATTTCACAGTATAATAGGCTCAGTTGG
>OZ038493.1:101373428-101380928 GCA_964036315.1 Acanthosepion esculentum | reverse complement strand
AGGGTGACAACCTCTAATTAATTACTCGAAAAATGCATCTCGGTTTATTTGCACCGCTAAAAATATCATATTATGGGTGGCCCATCTCAAGCTCTCTTTGCAATCTTCACTTATCCTCAGAATGGCTATGTGTCCGATCTTGTAAAATAAACACTAGTCATCCAAATAAGATATTGTTACTAATAAATCTCTGACAAACAGCCAAACTTTCAAAATCTCTACGACTCAAAGCCGATCTAAGAGATGTGCACGCTATGATAATCTACACCGGTCTGAAGCTATGAATATGACGCTAGCGTTGAGTTGTCCTCGCGCTGAATTGCTTGGTAGTGAGTTATTACGAAGACGTAATGGCTGGTTTTGGGTCAGCGGTGATGAAATGTCCCATCCTGGATCAGCTACACTAACTGTTATAGCTCTTTCTTGTTAACTAGTATTAATATAAGTTTCCTTCAAATGCCTTTGTTTTTTGGTGTTCTTGCAAGTTAACAGCTTGATTATCTTTTAATTACATTTATTGCCTATTTTGCTGTTGTTGCTGCTGTAAATATTTAAGTACTGTATTTTTGTTATTTGGTGAAACTAGTCATGAAGTTACGTGCTAATATTCTGGGCAAAAGGTATGAATCCTCTATCCCCCCAGCTATAGGTAAATAGCAGGAGAAACTGGGTTCTATAGCATTGGATATCAACTGATCTAACGCAAAAAGAAATGATAAACTACTGCGGGAAATATCTGCCTCGTCAGTCATGTATCGAAAGATTCATGATCGCTTAATCATGTATCACGAATGCCGCATAACTGACTGACTGAATTGTTTGTAATTTTTGGCGCAAAAATGTACGAGTCTAGTGAAAGAACATTTTCTTTAAGTTTTAAAGAATGGTAATATATGAGACAGGAATGTAAATAACCGGGAAATGTTTTAACAGAAGATGGAAAGTACGACTCCGAAATCCGAATGCGCATTGAAATAGCGAAAGATGGCTTCATAATGCTAAGCAAAGTATTAAGAAACAGGAACATTTCATTAGAAACAAAGAAAAGAGTTAACAAAGATAGGTTATGCGTTGTTTTTCCTATAGTTTTCCAAGCCCTTCTTCCTTAGTATATGCTCTAGACATTTCATCTGTTATTAAGTACAAGTGTCCGCTTTTTGTTTACCTTTTCTCTAAAACTTCGTCGTATGTACGTTTCATGGTATTCTCAGCATCTTTCTAATGGCGCATGTGCAGAAAAGGTAAAACTTGAAAGCGCGCGCAAATCACGCCGTTGAACTTATACCCGTAGACAGCAGACAAAACAAAATCTGATTGGCTAATGCAAATCTCGATGCCATTATAAAAGTAAGATCTACCTCCTCATATAAGAAATATATTGTTGTTAAAATCACATCGTGGAGTGAATTTTGGCGAGAGGCCGCCTGTTAACAGTTTGCGGTACCTGGCAGAACGGATCTTATATTGCAATACCCGAAATACGTAATGAAGCCAGGGTCACATCAATGGTTGCATTTTAAAAATGTATTTCAAGTATGTAGTACCACGTTTATCTTTCTCTACGGCAGTGGATGTTGGATTATTTCCTCAAAGATGAAGAAGAGACTCGAGGCGACGGAGATGTGGTTCTACAGAACGATGGTAAAGTTATCAGGCCTCGAGCGTGTGAGCAACGATGAGATCTGAAAGAGGTTGAAAAAAAGGAAAAGGCTTATACTTAACATTAAAGAGGCAGCTGAAGTTTCTGGGACACATAATGAGAAAGGAGAGCCAGGAAAATAGGATACTCACGGGCCGAATAGAGGGAAAAGAGACAAGGTTAAGCAGCGCGTGACATTCCTGGCGACCTTGAGCATGTGAAAGACAGAACATGGTCTTGGGGGAGGGAGCAGAGGGAAGGAACTTAGTGAGAGCTGCAAGAGATAGAGCTGAGGTGGAGAGCCATGATCGCCTACGTCCCGAAAGGATATGGTGCAGAGAAAGAAAGAAAAGGACCACATATCTATTGCTTCAAGGCTTTTCTTCATTTCTGAGGAAATTGACCAGCATTCAATGACATATAAGATGAATAATATTACATAAAATGTCAGGACTACATTCCTTGTTTTTGAAGAAATACTTCTGTTTCTACTTTTGCCATAAGCTAATGGCACCCAAAATCTGATAGTGATAATTAATAACAGAATATCTTCTCCGACGTTTCAACAGTTTCAGTTACTGCATTTTTCCCGCTTTTCTGCGAGCATCACTGTTATGAATGAGCCGACCAGAAAAGCGGCATTATTTCGCGTACTGAAAGCGACGAAGACATATATTCTACGGGCAGGATATAAATCTTTCAATGAACATAAACTCTACAGATTCCAAACTATTCAATCAGTGTTTAGATATTATCGATTTGGGGCCAAGCCATTTAGAGCTTTCTAATTTGATCAGAGTATGAATTCGGGAATCTATATTGATAGATTTTTCAATTCTCTTCACAAAGGTCATTTACAGGCCGTTTCTATCTCCATGACGACCATGCAAATGGACTAATGACATTGATCATGATGAGAAGTAGAGATTGGGTCAGTTGTTAGAAGATTGATACTGTTGGTTTAAAATCGATTAGATTTCACTAGTTGAACACATTTAATACACGTCTAATGAGTGGTCCGCTTTTTGCTCAAAAATGTTATAAAGAATTTGCAAAGTATAAAATTGAAAAGATGATTTAAAATTTTAATAATAATTTTTTAAAAAATTATATAGATTTTATTTTATTTAGAAATTATATTTTTTAAAGTGCCGTATATTTTAAACGTAAAGAGTAGCAGACTGGCACCAAATATAGGAGAAGGGTAAGTCTGAATTCAATCCTGAAGGAGACTGTTTAATACTGTCATGTCACTCTGTACACCAATTACCTGTTAAAATTTTTCCGAACAGTGTAGCTGTGTCGGAACAAGCTTTTACCACTATAATAAAATCCTATGCGTGCATTTGCGGGTATATCTAAGGTTAAAAATTAAACAAGTCTACTATGTCCTAATAAGTTGAAATATCGATAGAAGAGTCTTATATATATATATATATATATATATATATATATATATATATATATATATATATATATATATATATATATATATATATATTGTGTATATTTATAAGCAATTAAATCGACATGCCTGACCGCGTACACAATTCCGGAAAATCCTTGTCGAAAACACAATTATACTTAAACATGAAAACAATGAAACAAAAACAAAAAATTCTTGAAGCTATATACATAAAACAGTTGAAACCTAACCTGAACAAAATAAATTACGAACTCTCCAGAAATATTCTTAAATGCCTATAATTGTTAACAGAAGCGATTGGTTTATACCAACAGCTTCCCATACTTTATTCTTCTCGTTTCACACTCGCGTGGTCATGTGTGACGTCACGAGCTGCGACGCGATTTTCGCTTCCGTGTCTTATATACACGAGTTTGTCGTTGCTTTGAAATTTTTCAAGCAACAAAAACAGACTATCATTATTGTTTCGTCCGTGTATTGGTTGATATATTGAAATGTAATTGTCATCATTGATAATGGCTTATGTAAGCCGAAAACTTAGATTGAATTTAAACATGTATCAATATGGTGATTTCCTTTCGTCTTTCAATGATAATGTTATTAAGCTTATTAGACAATATAAAAGGAACTTACTTAAAATAAATAGACAAAACTTGTCTATATTAATTAATGAAACATAGGAGGCACGGTGGAGTAATGGATAACGGCTTGCATTGAGGAATCGGAGAGCCGAGTTCGAATTCCAGTCGAATCCATTACATTCACTTACGTGTTAATATACTTGGGACTATGGGTAAATAGCAGGAGAGACTGGGTTCTATAGCCTTGGATGGCAACTGGTCTAGGAGAAGGACAACTCTGAATTCAAAAACTGCGGAGGGTCATTTGGGGACATTGTGGCACTCTGTGCACCTGGTCTCTGTATTCGTCCCTTCAAAAAGTGTGAATGGTCCTGTATATATATGCTAAATGCACAGAATACATATAATGCATATATAGAATACATATATTACATAAACAGAATACATACAACAGTTTTAAGTATTATAACACTTATATCTGTGAATTGGATATATATTTTCGAACCATATATATATATATATATATATATTAAATACACAGAATACATAAACAGTATTAAGTATTATTAAACCAAATTTCCAGCGATATTTATATTTTTCATTCTTAATTCTGTTAAGAAACTTTTGACGTTCATCCGGTATTCTTACAGTCACTCGCTCGATATAATATATATATATATATATATATATATATATATATATATATATATATATATATATATATATGAATAATCTCCTGTTATCTTAGTGGTGTGTTCAATGCTTTGTTATAATAGAAGGCAATTTTTATCTTATTGTCAGTGTTCATATCGCCAATAAATTTGTTTATGTATTTAATTTTTAATAGGCCACGTACAAGATTAATTTTACATAATATTTGTTTAATATATTGCGATATTTAAATTTATTTCAGCTGGAATCTTCACTAGTTTCATTAAGTTTCTCTGTGTTAAAACAATGCAAACATCTATATAAAATTCGGTTTGAAAAGCTTATCTTAATAATTGAACATATTTCATGTGGCTCGTTCAAACAAACCCACAATGTTCTTGCTTGTTCGTTGAATTATTCAGTGTTTGGAAATACTTCGAGTAAACCAAAATAATATGAAAGAGGAAATATCAAATGAATGCCCCTCATCGAATTAAATAAAACTTGTATTAGGTTCTGAATTAACCTATGCAAACAGTGTTTAAATCCGTCAAAACAGGAAAGCAGGACATCGAGACATTTCTCCCATCGGGTTACATGGTTATCTATGCATTTACCATAAATTCTAAAAGCTTGGGACGCCAGGAAATCATTGACTGTAATTTCTGCATATTCTTTGCAATGGAATGCCTTTGGGGTTACAAATTATCAAGATGACTGAAAAGCTGTAGTCAGTGGGAAGGAGAATAGGGAAATATGGAGGGTATGGCCAAGTCTCATATCTCAAGTCAGTGAGTTTTTTCAGTGTCATCTGGTAAAATGTGTCCGTCCCTTTTCATGGAACAGAAATGAACCTCATTGATTAAACAGTACCAATCCAGTTGCTGAGAGTAAATTTTTGTCGTGATGCTCTGGTTAGATTAAAGAAATTTGTAATGGGTAACGACAATGGCGGATCACCAGATAGTTAGTATCATCTTCTGTCGGTGTAATTTCAGTTTTGGAAAGGTTTTGGGTGCTTCGTCATGGTGAAGCCAATTGTTTACGATTGCAGTAAAGGATCTATCTCTCACCAGAAATCAATATTCACTCAATTTTAATTTCACAGATGCAGCCTCTCACTCTCTTCAAAACGTCGAACTGTTAGGCTTTCAATGTGGAATTCATTTATTGATTTTCATCCCCCTTGCAAATGTTCTTGAGATGTTCCGATATTAACGAAATGCTGACACAAATTATCTGAAATATTTCCCTGACATTTTGGCGAGGAGTTTGCGGCTAGTGTCTTCAAATGTTGATTATTAACTGCAAATGGACATTCACTTATGGCCATATGCCATTGGAATATCAGTCCTCGTACGAATACCGAAGTTAAGCAACGTTGAGCCAGGTCAGTACCTAGATGTGTATCTTTAGAATACCAGGTGTTGTAAGCTTGGACGTGCGTGTGTTGTCCCGGATAACGACTAGGAATTGCTAATCGGAGTTCCAATTCACCTTTGGTACGCCCAGCTTTGGTTTAATTAGTAGAATTAGTATCAGTAAATAGTTATTAACTTTTAAAAAATTCTTACAATCTAAAAAATATTTTATAACATAAAAACAGTAAAAAAACAAATCAATTTATCACCTCGTTCTTCAAGATTGTAGGAAATTCAGAAACCAGCGATCCACTGTCCGGTAATCCTTTAGCCCTTAATCTGTTAATCTAGTCAGCAGCTTGAGAAGCATTATGACCAAACCTGAACTCTTGCATAAAAATATAAATGCAACTCTTCTTTTTTCATTTTTCAAAATGAGGGTCATATAATCTTTCAATTTAAATTCTCAAAGAGATTAGTATAAAATTAATAAAGGGATACTTGCCTCATTAGTAATGAGTAATATATTTCCATGCAACTATTAGAATAATATAATAGAACACAAGTAAAGGATTTATTCTAAAATCGGATATTATTCCCCGAACAATCTAATAAATTATCTACAGGTTTAATTGAGTATCTATCTATATTTCTGCGATGAGGTATTATGTACATTATTTAAATTATTCGGACTATTGTCCTCATCTTTGTTGTCATATTTATCACAACGTTTCGGCCGTTGTACGCTCCAGCCTTCTTCAGGTGGTTGGAATGTCGAACTGAACCCTTTATTTCACTCGCTGGGGTAGACTGTTCTAGTTCCACGTGCCATGTGTAATGGATATTCTAGGTCACAAAAATCTCCCGAGCCGACCAAGGATGGAAATGAATACAATATATGAACAAGTAATAAGGAGTGTCAGAGAAAACAATAATAACAACGAAAGTTGCAATTTTAGCTCTGGTAAAAACATGTAATGATAAGAGCAAAAGTTGCAATATGAGCACTGGTAAAAATGGTTGCTGAAGACATTAATTTTATAAGCCCCAGAAATCCATGTATATATGTCCTTTAGGATACATGCCACAGTAGATAAAGGTGTTGGTTAGATCCAGAGACAGGGCCCAAAGAGTTGTGAGTTCAATGCCTGGTTAAGGAAGTAGAGAATCAATAACTGATAACTGACATCCGAATAATGTAAATAGGTTTAATTAATTGCTTAAATCTTTCGTTAATTGCTGATATATACATTCACTAGGATATGAATTTACTACAAGTTGGTGTCATGATTTTGTGATCAGAGAGTGGACCGTCTTGATGTAGATTTACTTAAAGTTTGGATGACAGCCTTTTTTTCCTAACACTTTTAGTTTGGTTTTCTGCTGGTCTTCCAGACAAAATATTTCCGACATTATCACCTGCACACGGAGCGCTATCGATTTTCTATCAACTGGGCATATATCTTTAATAACTATGTCTTCGGTAAAAGAATAAAAAATCCATAGTAGCACTCATTTTCGTGATAGTATATTCATATGGAATTTGTCAGGTCACCAGAGGGACAACTGTGTTATGGATATAATTTTCACGTTCGCATAAGTTACAACCCATCTCATCGATAGTAATTTGGCAATTGCAATGCGAAGATAAACCGATGATAATTTTTTTTTACTGTGAACGTTTCACAACTACAAGACAAATGTTGGGGAAAATTTCAAACTATATAGATGAGTGCATTCGTCGAGGATACCGCAGAGATTTGTAAAGCCATGCTTATGGTCAAAATATCTATCAAAATTGGGGTACATGGAGATAAAAGTTTCATCTATCATAATTGAAGA
>OZ038493.1:101360928-101368428 GCA_964036315.1 Acanthosepion esculentum | reverse complement strand
TTTTTATTTTTTTATTTTGATTCAGTGAATTCTACGAAGATAATGTTTTATATTTTCATTAATGTCGGAAGGAAACGATCTGGAAATATGACACGACAGACACAGCTTAGTCCATGATCACTTGCTGTTTTTAAATTTGCGGCAGGATAAAGAATATTTTGCAGATATGAATAGGAATTTCCATAATAAATGTACTCTTTCTTCTAGTAGGAGCAATTTGACACATTTTACTACAAGTTTTAACAAATACAAACATCGTCTTTTAATTTGATTTCTCACAAAAGGAAAGCATTTTTCCTAGGAGATGCACTTCATATCGAGATTAAAAAATTAACTCTGCTTGCGCATCTAGCTCCGATGTATTTTATTTTGGATTGTGATAAAAAAAATCCATTTATTTATCGCTGTGATGGGCAAATGAAGAACAATCGATCTTAATTATACGGGTAGAATATTTTTCTAAATTTAGCATCTAAGGTAATACCTGTAGATGTAACAATGAAATTATCCGTTTCCCAATGAGGAAGAACTTGGCCTCTTAACTCTCTACATCTGTTAACTTCTGTCCAACTCAGCTGTAGTCGAGAGTTGTAAAAATCACAACTCTTTCGGTCAAGTCAATGGATTTAACCATTGCTTTTATCCACTGTGTCATGTGATTAGATGTGAAAAAAAATTTGAGAGTTGAGTTAAAAGGGAGATAACTGATAACGAGTTAAACGGAATAAGCATGGCACGTGGACCTGGAACAATCTATCCCGGTGGACGAAATAAAGGGTTCTGTTCTAAATTCCAATTACCTGAATATAGCAACAAAGTTGAGGACGACGGTCCGAACAATGTAAATAGTATAAATAATTACAATACCTCATCTCAGTAATATAGAGAGGTATTGAAACATTGTCCATTCAAATTTTTGTTCCACAAAACAGCAGTACTTGGGAAGCAGCTGTCCAAATGGAAAATACTTCTTACTTCTTTATGCGATACGAACGGAATGGGAGTGATCCATGCTGCGAACGTGGTACTGTAAGTCCCACTTGTAAAGGTCGTGGGTTCAAATGTAGCTCGTCAGATCAAGTAAGTAGCTATAGAGCAGAGTGAGTCTTGTGACACTACGTCTGTTGGAAATGGGTGTTAGAGTGAAAAGACTTCATGACCCACAAGGCCACTTTGACGAATTCAATCAAGACAAGTTAGTGAGGAATGGGCCGCTCCAGCCCAGGTATGGCAGCAATACACCATATTTGGTCTGTCTGACTCTTACAAATTTAGAGAATAGCAGGGGAGCCAGATACTTAAGAAGCGATGAAAAAGACCTGGGAGACGGATGTGAGATAACGTCGTCTTTACTGCTGGAAACATAAGTGCGTACACCGGGTCAAAGCACAACAATTACCTACTCCCAGCAACCGTCGGCTGCGCTGCCTCGGTAGCAACTACCCATCCGCCATCTCTACTGTAATGATATTAAATGATGTGCAAAATATGTAGTATTTACATTTTCTTTTCTTTTTACTCCTATGCAGCAGAATATTTCCGGACAAAGCATTTTAAAAAATCACTAGTAAAAAACGGATGTCAGGGATAGTGTTAATTTTATTATTTGTAATTTTTTATTATTCCTGGTGCTAAGATTACTATAGGCATAACAATAGTTCTTTGTAATTTCTGTTTCAAATTCTTATATTACTTTTCAAATAATTTTGAAAATTCTTTACATACTTTAACAGTTATATATTTAACTGATTACACTGACATTAGAAGTCATTATTTTTGCAATCTTTAATTACAATGTCTGATATTTGAATTGTTATGGGTCTGTCAATAGAATTAATAACTTACCAAAGAATAATGACCTCATGGATTTCGTATGATTTTTCAGTGTCATGTACTGACTATGATTCGGCATTACAATAAGAACATATATTCCAGAGAAAATGCTCGCCTATTACGTTATCCTGTTTTTCATTACAAATTTATATATATTACATATATATATATATATACACATACATATATATATATATATATATGTGTGTGTGTGTGTGTGTGTGTGTTTATATGTGTGTGTGTGTTTGTGTGTGTGTGTCTGTAAGTATATGTACACAAACAAAAATATATACATATATATGTTATATTTATGTATCTAGAGTTATAGGAATGTTCTATTCCTCGGGTGGCACATTGTTAATCGTTTTTAATTAAACTTGTATAAAAGTGGGATAGCTTATCAAAATCAATATTATATATACATATATATATATATATATATATATATATATATATATATATAACAGCAAAAAACCACAATTACCTCAACACAGAGGTAATATTTTGATTTTCCTTTAAAAAATGCATATGCGCTGTTATAAAAAAAAATACATCCACAACTCTGTAGATCAGATTTAATAATTAATATCACTAGGATCCACCCAGATTATTTATATACCAACCGTATTACCTGTAATATATATATATATATATATATATATATATATATATACATACATACATACATATATATATATATATATATATATATATATATATATATATATATATATATAATATGACAAACATTTCTATATATATATATTGTCATATTTTTTAATACTCATTGTTGACATATAAAATAATACAAAATTATATATCGTTATATCCTATATATATATATATATATATATATATATATATATATATATATATATATATATATTCATATATATATATATTCAAGAAGATCATTTGTATCAAGTCGTTTAGAATATGTCTAGACAATGTAAATCTGAAACCTTTTGAATTGCGTTCCACTAATTTATATATATATATATATATATATATATATATATATATATATATATATATATATATATATATATATATATATATATATATATATATTGTCTATTGAGTTTCTATAGATCGTAATCGTATTAAATAGCTCACAAGCACCAAACAAACGCGTTACTAAAGTTTTCCTGGTATATATATATATATATATATATATATATATATATATATATATGTCTGTGTGTGTGTATCAACAGAAATATAGATAATATATGCGCAAAGATGCTCACATACACGTGTATATATATGTAAATAGAAATATGTATGTGTGTGTGCACGCGTGTCAGCGTACGTGTATATGTGTGTGCTTGTAAGATTCGCTTAAAAGCCATTGTCAGAGATAATTAAAAGCTTTTCAATTGACTATTCTGATCGCAGATAGACCATAAAACTGAATCGTTCCATTAGACAAAAAAATAAGAAATTCTAATGACAGTCTGAGGTACTATCAGTTCATTCAACAGGGGCCAAAGGCCCTTTTCACTTATATGAAACATTAAATCGTAAATAGATTTGAAATGGAATATTAACTGGAGAGAAAAGAATATTGTGCCTACGCTTAACAATAAGATAACAAATCAAATGAACATTACTCTGTTGTACATTAAAATACCAACATTTTATTAACTTCATTTAACACATTACAAGCCTTGAGAGTCACTAGAGAAGAGGATTAGAGTCAACTTTGTAATCGTGAATTAGGTATTTTTTCTGAATGAAAGAGAATGTTTTTTGAGGATACATAGGAAAGATGATGATTGACCTTTGATTCAAGAGGTGAAGATTGAAATGTTCACCGCCATATATCCAGCACTTAAAATATATCCACCCGGAATTCCTCGAACATCCAAGTGATGGAAAACATTAACAATCCTCTACAAAAGTGTATGGGGATTATAAGCCTATATTTAGATGTTAACAGAAGTCGCCTTGGTCTATTTGCCAACCGTTAAAAATGGGAGGTATATCTGCCACACCCTGTATTAGAATCAGAAAGAAAGATTTGAAATTTCGGAGACAGCGAACAATGTAGGTCTGGAGAATTTGACACTCACAGGTTATATGTAATGCAAAGTGAGAGATGAAAACAGTGAGTCACCTATCTACCGAGCTTCTGTAAATGGTTGGACTATAGTATAAACAAATATTGCTGAGAGTTAAGATGGATAGAAATCTGTGGCGAGTTATGATCAGGCCAACACCTAGATGAATACGGCAAAGAAAATGCATCCTCATATAGTGATGTTGTAAGCGTAGCCTAGATGTGGCACGAGGCCAAATGAATTGGGCGCCCATGGAGGCTCTAACTCACTATTCAGTCGTAATTGATCAAGCGAGACAAGCTTGCTAGCCGTTAAACCACGTCGGAGGTTCCAAATGCATTCGTATATGTAGGGCAGATTGAAATACCGAATTTAAAACTCCAACAATATCTTCTTGGTGTACATAAATTATACCATTTTCTATCTGTTTACGTCAGCGAAAATTTTCAAATGCTAAGGATGAAGACCTTTTTGTGGCATGCTTTTCACCAGGATTTTCCAATATATGATTTTATATTTTTCAAGCATGTGAATTATTTTCTTACGAGCAGAAAACTCTCCTGCAGGAATCAAATTAAAAAAGCACTCTGTCTGAATTATCGGTTCCTTGAATGAAGGATTCTGAAGAAAGGGACACGTGGAGTTGCTGCCAATGTAGAATTAGTGAATAAAGGCCTAGGACAAATAATTTCTGTAAGTATTTTTATTTTTATTTTATATTAAATACGTCTTCAACAGTATGCAAATAAATGCTTATTTCGATAAAAGTAGCCGAGAGTTGTAAAAATCAAACGACTTGTTACAAGTTCGCGCAGACGCACGTATCATCATCACCACCATCATCATCATCATCTTTTCTAACGCTGTTGCCGCCTGTTCCATATTGAATCTTATTTATTTGTAAGGTTTCCAATCAAGTACAAGTAAAATAATCTGGGACCAATCTTTTTCCAAATTGATATGTTTTCTCATCATTTAATTTCCACTCGACATCTTTTTCTTTCGTCAGGAATAATAAGGAAAGCTGACTTGGCGAATTTGACACTGACAAGACATAATGACATATATTATGATTCTTATTAGAAAAGTATGCTATCAAAGAACACATATTTTTTTATAATAGGGTTTCACAAATATTAAAGCCGGAAGATGGAAATAAATAAATATACTATTTAAAAAATAACCAGAGCATCTACAAAATAAATTGAAATATGTCGAAATAATAAATAAAAAATCTATTTCTAAATGTATATATATATATATATATATATATTATAATGTTTTAATGAATTTTATTTTTAATCCTACATTATTTTTTATTCTCTTAAACGTAATATATTACTAGGTACCCGTGTTTAAACAAACGTTTCCCTTCTCTTATAAAAAGATGTACACCTCCTTTCTCCTTTATTAAAATTCGCGAATGAGTAGATGTAATTTACAGTGTTTAAAAATTCAGTAGACAAACATTTATATCACCTAAACTATGCCATTTAATCTAATAATGAACAAACACTCACAGACGCAAACACACAGGTATTCTTATATATACATACATACATACACACACACACACACACACACACACACACATATATATATATATATATATATATATATATATATATATATATATATATATAAAAGTGAACATAGAAGTCAACACTTAGAGGCGACAGTCTGTTTCATAATCATCGGGCCCGATGATTGCATCTAGCATGAAAACAGACTGTCGCCTCTAAGTGTTGACGTCTATGTTTACTTTTATATTTATATTTACGCTCTATCTCTGATATTGAGCACTTTATCCCATAAATATAGCCCATCTTAAGAATATATTTCTTCATATATATATATATATATATATATATATATATATATATATATATATATATATATGTATATATATGTATATATATTATACACACACACACACACACACACACACACACACACACACACACACACATATATATATATATATATATATATATATATATATATATATATATATATATATATATATGTATGTGTGTGTGTATGGATAGGATAAAAAATCTACATTCCCGCACATATACTTATACGTGAGTATAAATATATTTCTTTCTCAGGTGTTATAAATACTACGCTCAATGTTGTGAAACAGAGCTATAAGTATACATTATTTAATATACATAATATCCAACGTTGATATAGAACGACACGGAGTTTCAAGCAGTTCTTGCAATTTCAAGGGCAAATACAATCTGATCGTTATATAGTTGGAAATTAGGTGTTAAAACTTGTTTATTTAATTGTTTGTGCGCAAAACTTTAGAATTAACTATTAATAATATACACTATTCAAACTCTAAGGTTCGAATAGCGAAGAATAAAAACAATTATAATCACTTGAAAAATTATTAATAGTTGCATCCAAAAGTAACAATATATCAAGGGGGATAACTTTCCTTTTTTACATAAAATACTCTATTTATACTAATTAACTTATACTAGGACACAGTGTGGAAATATAATATTTGGTGCGAATATAAAAAAAAATAATAAGTCGGGTATATATATATATATATATATATATATATATATATATATATATATATATATATATATATTGAATTGGACAGAGTCCGACAATTTATTAAAGACATTTATAATATGTTTAACGTTCTTTTGATAGATACAAGTATTTAAGTAAATGCTCTGTTTATAATAAACAGTATTAAATAACATTTACCGGCCTGAATGTCCGAGAAATTTTCATAGAAAATTTTCGTTCTCCGACAAATACTTGTATCTATAAAAAGAACGTTAAACATATCATAAATGTCTTTAATATATATATATATATATATATATATATATATATATATATATATATATATATATATATATATATATATATATTCCCGACCTATATATAATTTGTTTGGAACGAAGCCTTGTACTTACGTTATACATTAATCGAGTATAGTAATATTAGATTGCATATATATATATGAAATATTATTAAAGATGGAGTCTGAGAATATTAAAAATTTTTGCATATTGTATTAAAAATCTAATTTTGCAATCTCTTTTAATCGGTGCCAATGTGTTTGGGCAGGTGCTTGGATTTATGATTACACGTGGACATCAATTCGGGCCTCGTGTTCAGCAAGTTAGGGTTATTTAAGTGTTTTTAATATAATAAACTTCTCCAACAAACGTAAGTTGCATCTGCCTCCCTTTCCGCTGCATGGTTTAGCTTTCGCGATTATCTACCAGCTAATGGTTGGGGGTCTTATGGTTGTTTTAAAGTGTTGTGCAGTTTTGGTTTTTGATATTGCCCAGTGTTTTTTTGTGGTGGTAAAAACGCTATTTCCAGCTGTACTCAGCGTATCCAAAGTAGTATTTAACACCATCGTCTAAATTGATCCTATCTATGTATATTATGCTTTCAGTCTTGCACTGGCCATTAAATGGATAGTTTCCGTTTTTACAGCAGTTTCATTGACTATTAGTAGGATTATTTTTAGTGATTTGTTTGGGAGCTTGCTTAATACATTATTTTTATTTTGGGATATGTGATTATCTATGCTTTTGTACAGCTATAGCTAACCTTAAGG
>OZ038493.1:101355928-101358428 GCA_964036315.1 Acanthosepion esculentum | reverse complement strand
AAGTATTAGGTGCCTGCTCATCCGCATTCACGTAAATAACAAATTTCAGTTTATCAAAATTGCAGATGCTTTTAGCTGTCATTCCTAACTCGAACATTTGAAGTTATTAGTGTGACACTGACGACATTTTCTCTCTGACGGAGAAAAGCCTTTCCCTACAGATAGAGGACGGAGGTTCGTTCAGAGACATGTTTTCCAAATTGATACGTTAGTCCGACGATCACGTCATCCATACATTACAGCGTCTCCCGTAAAAAAAGCGGTAACATCAGAAAGACTTCTGAGAACCGTTGAAAACTGGTGACGACTTATGCGACTGAAAAATTCAGGAAGAATTTCTGCACGTTTCGTCAATCTCCACGTCGGGTATTCTTTGAAATGTACAATTACTTAACGCTCAAAATCAGCGAGCTGTTTAGCCATATGAGAAGGCCAGATCAAAAGATGAAAGTTGTCTGCAATTAACCTTTAAACGACAAATCACAAGATCGAGCGGCGATTAATCAATCCTGAAAGTACCAATCAGAGTGAAGTAATTACAATAAAGTTGAATGATTATTCAACGTCATGAATATTCAAGAAATTTATTCAATGGTATTCAAGGTCAATTATTGTTGAAAGATAAAACCGTGATAATAAATTTGCCACTTTTTTTGCTGGGCACCTTCTCGAAGGAATTAAAAGAAATTTAAACTTCAGAGAATCAACTGTAATGACCATAATATTCGGAATAAACTGAAATTTAACTAACATTTTCACGGTAATTGCTGTGTACACGGAATCAAAAGATGAAGTTCTTAATCCGCTACTGGAAGGACTGAATCTGCAGTTACGTCACATCATTTTATGGATGATCAAGCAAAGGAATAACACTATGAAATTATTTAGAAAAATATGCCGTGTTTATAGTCAATATTTTATAAGTCGTCAGCAAAATGTAATTCTGAAGAAACGACTATTTGCACTATTTATGGTATTCGTACTATTGTCCTCATTCTTATTGTTATAATCACGACGTTTGGGCCGTTTTAACCGCACCCCGAGCATTCTTCATGCGATATACGTTGGAATTTCGAACCGAACCCTTTATTTATTCCACTGGGGTAGATTTTTCTAGTTCCACGTGCCATACCTTTTTTCTGGATATCTCTATTCCAGTTATTTCCTGTTCGTAATTCAACTTTCAAAGATTTTGTTCACCTCTGTTGTAGCCAGGAACTGAACTCACAACTCTTTGCGTTAAGTCACTATTTGAATTACTTCATCCAACGATTCTCTTCACTGAGGCAGGTGCCCGTGGACGAAATAAAGAGTTCGGTTCGGAATTCCAACGTATATCACGCACTAGAAATATAAAACAATAACCCAATAAAAATTACGACGCATGTCTGTGTTTAACGTTTCTTAAAATAAAACATTTTGATTTAGTTTTATTAAAATATTTTATATTTTGCGTACATGTTTAAGGCTTCGTTGTTAATTTCCCACTTAGTGGTTCACAAGCATTTTATTTTATCTGTGTCGCATTTTCGGCATGTAAATTTTCTTTCGGCTCATCAAATTTTATGTGATAAAAAGTACATTTAAAAATGAAAAAGCGAAACTTTAATTGAAAAAAAAATGAGAGGGTTAAAAGGAGAAAAAAAGCGAAACTTTAAGTGAAAAAAATGAAAGAGTTAAAGTGATAAAATTTCAAATTCGAAATCAGAACATTATCATTGATAACTCTCTCCTCCAATTTGCGGACCCTAGTTACTATAATCCTAATCCTTGATATAATGCAAAATATCACAATGATAAAATCGGTCAATAAATATTTATATCTAATTATACTGGGAATCATGTATGCAATTACAAGTAATACATAATAATACTTTAAATTTTAAAATCATATTTATTTTGGTATATGTATTTGTTAAAAATATTTCTAAATCTTTTATTGTCTTTCAAACATTCCACCACACCCCCTGTCTTCTTCCCTCGAATCTACGAGGCGCGCCGCACCGTTTGTAAACCACTGCACTAACCTGATCCTACAAAAAAGTAAAATAGTGTCGATTTTGTATATATCACTGGTCGGAAGTTTAGAGAACGGTAATTTTCAGTTCAGCTTCTTGTAGTTATGTCTGTTCTATCCCTAAGGCAAGTAACGAAGACGGAAATATTTTTTTTTATGCGCTATAAGTGAGTTCCTTATTACATCTAAAATTTTTCCAGAATTTTGTTCCTACTACCAATACTACCACATGTACTAAAATCAAGACAACAAATATATTGCTCCTACTACGTGTGTTACGAACAATGAGAAGAAGAAGAAGACGAAATGGTTTAAGGGAATAACCCTGTGTTTGTATGTGTGCCAATATGCAATTATTCTTTTGTTTTTAAACGATTTTTGTTGTAAGTTCCACAAATCTATTTCTTTACCTTTTTGCATTGTTTATATTCACCGAGCGGAATTTGCAAGCAAGGAAATATTACCTAAAGACAAAGAAAACAA
>OZ038493.1:101348428-101353428 GCA_964036315.1 Acanthosepion esculentum | reverse complement strand
CGGAAAAAGAAAAAAAATCTGATAATCAATTCTTTCAGCTATCAGGAATGAAAATTCTACATCCCGACTCAATTGCCCAGAAAAAGGAGTCTTCCATAAGTGCCAATTATTAAGAATACATCCTGAGAACGGTAGTCGTTTTTGCCATGCTTATAGCCGGCCTAAGATGTACTTGCGGAGAAAATTGATTCTAAAATATCAGAAGAAAACCAGCGAAATTTTCGATTTTTATAAAAGACCAGAAATATCTTATTGTACTAAAAGGGAATTATTTACTGTTGAGAGTGAGATATAGATTAAAAGACAAAAAAAATTTCGTAGTCACCTTTAAAGCAACATTTGTTGTAGGAGTCTTTCATAATTTCGTTTCACTAAACACGTTTTTTTCTCTCATGTGTGAAACTAAATCAAACTGAAAATTGTTTGGATGGAAATACTTTTGGTTGAACTCATTTCTAAGCTGTGTTCTTACTAAATCGGTTTACGTCTATTGAATTTCTGGACTGATTCAAACTGACTTGTATCTAAAACGAGGCCTCTCTCAAATCATCTACTGAACATTATTATCTCACGAGTAAAAATAGTGTAAAATTACACAATTTATTTTCTTAAGAATAGTTCAGAATTATTGAACTTTATCAATCTGCTACTCATGCAATTACTATGACATTAAAATTCATTTTAACATTTAGTATGTTATTCGACTACCTGAAGACAAAGACCAAGCTGTGTATAGTACTCACGCTCTCTAAAAGCTGATTAGTCAGTTCAACCTTACCTGTATGAAATTAGGGATGACTTTTGAAATAAAAGAAACAAACGTCATGGGTCCAAATGTTTCGACACCTCCCTCAGTCAGCATCGTTAACGTGGTGCTTGATATGGCAGATCGCTTCACAGCAGTGAAGGCCAAATTGAACAATATAGAAAGACAGCTGACGAAACTAAAGGTATCACAGGCACGTGTCATTGATACTCTGCTTTACCAGAATAAAACTTGGATAAAATGCGCCAGGAAGGACAGTCACCTAGAAAAGTTCCATTTCCGCTACCCACGACGTATTCTCGGAATCACATGGAGAGTCAAATTAACCAACAGTGCTGTGCTGAAGAAGCAAACTCCTTGAGCATTCATATTCTCCTTTGTAAATGTTGTCTTCAGTGGCTGGTTCACGTAAATCGAATGAATGACGACTGTAAGCCAAAATGTGAGGCCAACTGGCCAGAGGGCACCGTCTCGTAGGCCGCTCTACACTACGTTTCAAGGACGTTTGCAAGACCTATCTGAAACGTACATGCATTGTCACTAGTAGCTGGGAACAGCTAGCAGATGATAGCAGCGGCTGGTGCCATGCTTTTCTAAACGATATAACGAAGGCCGGGAAAAGACAAAACCAACTGTTTGATATAAGAAGACAAGGAAGGAAACAGAGGGCAATGTCAGACCTTCTTTCCACATTACAGCTTTATCTGTCACACTTGCAGAAGAGATTGTCAGGGAAAGATTGGTCTGTTAAGCTGCTACAGACGCTGCTCGCAAATGGACAATGTTTGTCCAAAGATGGCGCTACCACCATCTCGACATATAAATGGATGCCTACTAATATGATCACTTCATCGTATGCTGAAGGACTTCGGGAAGATAGGAGCCCATAGGGCGTATTATGGGTTAATCCTATCGCTTCATGAAGTACCACAATCTTTTCACCATGATTTATCTTTGTATGAATGAGATTAATCTAAAAATGGATTATTGCTGTGCTATCTGGGTTGGAACTGCTCTTTCATGACCTTTCAGTATTGATAGAGTTCACCGTTTTTACACGGTCGTGTGGCCAAACGTTGAAATCACTTTCCTACAGACGTAACCACGCAAAACTATCGCTACTCTATCGCAATTTTAGTGACAAATGTTAAGACGGTCTTTATTCATTTGATTCACAAGTTCAAAACTTTTACACGCCATGTTATTTCATCGGTATAAAAATCAGCATAGACTTCGACGTATTCCAAATGTAAGAAGAAAATTCTGTTCAGGCAGTTTTTCCCCAAGAACTACTACTTTATAGAAGATATACTCGAGTAGATTCTATCCTGAACGTTAAAATCTTAATATAGTCATATCAAGGGTTCATCGTTACTACACATCCTTATAATATTAACTTCCTATCCACATTTTCTTACTCATGTCCTTTCTCGTCGTAATCGTTATAACAACATTCTCAGTTGAGTGAATTTCAAGTTTTGTATGTTATGTCGCCAGAACGACCCTTTCTTGGCACTCTATTTATGACAACATATTCTTGTTTACTACTTTGTTCAATGCCAAAGTAGTATAGACTTTGTAATCGCAGTTACCAAGGCACGTGTCCTTGATACTCTTCTTTACGAGAGTAAAAGTTGGACAAAATGCGACAGATAGGACAGACACCTGGAAAGGTTCCCTCTGCGCTACGTACAACGTATCGTCGGCATCACATGGAGAGACAGATTTATCAACAGTGTTGTGCTGGAGCAAGCAGACTCCTCGCGCATGCATATTCTCCTTTGTAAACGTTGTCTTCGATGGATGGAAGAACCTAGAACTTATTTCTGTCTAACCAATCCAGATCGTTTTGCTGATAAGGAAGCGAAAGAAGTGTATGATGTTTTCTTTTTTGTATTGACTGGTGAACTTTGATGAGAGAATAATACTGACAAGAGATTTGACGACACTTTTATTTATGGAGTTAGAATGTATTCGTTTCATCCTTCCGTTGTCCTTATTTATATGCGCCGTTGAACAATACTAGTGTCAGACGTCTTAAAATAATACACGTACTAAGAGTACTTCGTATAGTAAATAAAGAAGAAAAGAGAATAGCGGTCCGAAGAGTAAGAGATAGACTAGGAAACGAGAACACGTCATACGTCACGCGACTTTCTTCTATATAAGAGTTTCCGCTATGGTCACGTGATCTACCTAATGAATAATGAAATCGCATGTGTTTCTTCACTTGCGATCTACGTTCAAATACAATTGTCAGCAGTGACACTTTGTTCCTATGTCACATCTCCCCTTTGTGATGTAATCCTCCGGAATCTATATTTCTTCAGCTTCGGTTTAATATTCATATGTTCCGTTGCTGTTCTTTTTATTTACTGTATCTCCTTGGTTAACTAATTTCTGGCGGCGTGGGTACGTTACACATGTCATACAATATTTCCATCGGTACCTCTTTACGTGGACTTAGTAAATCAGTGAATCTTCGTTTTAACTGATTAAGATATCGCTTATATCCCACCTTTGTCCTTCTACGCTCAAACACAGGTGTCACCAGGGACAATTTATTCCTATGTAACAGTATAGAGCGAATGTTAATATAAATTTTAATCCTTAATTTGATCATATTAAATTATCTTGATAATCATCGGTTTGGGCAGTCGCTACGCCTATATAAAAATCTGTTTAGTATCTGTTTTTGATCATATATAATCATACGATAACGATAGCGATATAGTACGAGTCCATCAGTTTTGTGAACGCATTTCTCAGCAGCATTCTCTATCATTTAATAACTCATTTGGAAGTCGAAAATTACACGTTTATTTCTGTTGCTCTTTACGCAATATTGAGCACATGATGAAGCCGCATTTCAGTTAGTTTTCCGACTTGTGACGAATGTGTTTCGAAAAATGTGAGGCACGAATACTGACGTAACGCACGTGCGTGCGCGCATACACACACACACACACACACGCACACACACACACACACAAATACAGACACACACAAATACAAACACAAAAATGAATACATATGTTTTTTTTTCAGAAGCCTGGAACTTATTTCTGTCTAACGAATCCAGATTGTTTTGCTGATAAGGAAGCGAAAGAAGTGTATGGTGTTTTCTTTTTTGTATTGACTGGTGAACTTTGATGAGAGAATAATACTGACAAGAGATTTGTCGACACTTTTATTTATGTAGTTAGAATGTATTCGTTTCATCTCGACGGTGTCCTTATTTAATCTGTATTACACACACACATACACACACACACATACATACACATACACATATATATATATTATACACATATATATATATATTATATATATATATATATATATATATATATATATATATTATATGTTTCCATTGTACGCTTAAAAGGAAGCATTCGTTAATAGTGTCCTTATTTAATCTCTATTACACACACACACACACACACATATATATATATTTTTTTTCCATTGCACGCTTAAAAGGAAGCATTCGTTAATAGGAATATACATACCGAATCAATCAAAGGGAGTTATGAGTAACCCTCTTCCATAAATTGTGTCCAATTTATATACATATACATACATACACACACACACACACACGTGTGTGTGTGTGTTTGTGTGTGAATTATTTTCATATAGAATGCATCTGCAAAGCAACAAAAGAAAAACTATTCTTCTACGACGCGTTTTGTCCTCTGACTTTATCAAGGCAAATATAGGATTTATTTTCTTGTATGTCTTTATATACAAAAGTGAGAGTGTCGTTGATTAGTTAAGGCTTTTAAATTTGAAAACTTTCATGCATCCCAACAAGAATCTAGACAAAAACAGAAACTTAATACTACCAGCCAACCAACTCCAAAATATCATCTATCCCAAATGACTTATCCTATCCAAACTGCATCCCGTCCTTGGTAAGACGATAAAAACCGCGTTCTGGGCAAGACGACAAACTACGTCCAGCATCAAGGCCTCTGATCAGGAGTTTTTGAGGAGCATGGAGTCACCTCTTAATTGCTGGTGTTCCCAGGTCCAACCTGACCAGGATTGAAAGCATTTTAGGGTCCTGGCTATAGGCAAATAGTTAAGCCCCAAATTCGGGTCAAAAGACCATAAAATATAAAAAATACGTTTTAATACAATAAATACTTCGTAAAAGAATTATTATCAGCAATAGAATTTTGAGGAAAATTTATTACCACTAATACATTTTTTTAAAAATTCCCAGCAA
>OZ038493.1:101323428-101343428 GCA_964036315.1 Acanthosepion esculentum | reverse complement strand
AACAGTTTCCACGGTGTAGGGGTGGGAGCGGGATGCCAGCCTCGTGGGGCGTTTAAATTCACGAGGCCTGGGGACAAGCGAACGCAACTCCTCAGAGCAATTACCGTGGAAGTTCTTGTAAAAAAGGCAGAGCGAGGCAATCTTACAACCCAAATATATATTTCGGCTTTAAATAACCCACAAGGGGTTGATAAGTTGTTAATTCAAATCAATTAATCAATCGCTCAAAGCGATAATAATTATTTCAGATTTAATTGTTTTATAAAATCCTTTCCCATGAACAATTCATGAAAAAAAAAACTGTCTGATTTCAATTTTCTTCTGACATTCAGAATACGGGGGAAATCAGTGTGCTTTGATTTGATGAATGCAGCATGATACAGGTGCTGAACTGGTGGAACAAAACAATGGAGATCCTTTGGACATGCGCCATGAAGATATCAAAAGAGTAGTGAAAGCCTTTTAACGCATCACCTGAGGGAAAGAGACAGCAGAATTACAAATGTTTTTCCTCACAGGACAGCGTAAAAGATTTCGAAATCTGTAAAGATTGGATAATGTGGATTTACTAGCTATAGCTCAGAAATCTATGCATTACACTAACCGAACAGTATAAAAGTTGGAAAAGTCAATTTACTAGCTGTTGCTCAGGAATGGGTACATTATTTCGTTATTGCAAGGAACGAATAATCTTGATCATTGCTTTTTAGAAGCGTCTTCATGAATATAATTTTGTAAAGTGCATTTAAATACATACTGTCTTAAAAGAAAGGGATACTTTCTTTTTCGTTTACATATCTGAGAATGTTGTTACGAACGTTGCATTCAGTTTTTTTCACAACTGAACAGTGAAATCTAAGTCTGCAGACAGATTAAGTGCAAGGAACGAATAATCCTGACTTTTAGTTTTTAGAAGGGTCTTGATGTACATATTTTGGGGGGAAGTGCATTCAAATATATACAGTCTTGAAAAGAAGCGATACTTACTTTTTTGTTTGACGTATTTGAGAGTGTTTTGACGAACAGTAGACGCCAGTTCTTACTAACTGAATAGTGAAATCTAAGTCAGTGGACAGATTGACTGTAAGGAACAGATACTTGGTTTTTAGAAGTGTCTGTATGGACATATTGATACGAATTGCATCCAAAAGTATACTGTCTTGAAAGAAAGCTATACATACATTTTGTTTGACGTTTTTGAGAGTGTTTCGACGAACGTTAGACGCCTGTTTTCCTAACTGAACAGTGAAATCTAAGTCAGAGGACAAATTAACTGCAAGGAACGAATAATCTTGATATCTGTTTTTTTAAAGGGTCTTTACGTACATATTTTTGGGAAGTACATCCAGTAAAATATATGCAGTCTTGAAAGGAGGCGTGAATTTTTTATAATCCCATCCTATTCCATACTAAAAGATTATCCTAAAAATAAGCAATAAATTAAGGATAGTGTTTATATATAATATCGGATACTGTAAGAATTATTCTGAAAGGATAACAACGGCGGTGGAATTAGTCGTATCTTCGGAGTGTACGTCAACATCCAACTACTCTTTTGTCGCTTACCTGACGTTCGACGCCGTTATTGAGTTTGCATATCTTTGTCCAGCACGGGTTTTGTAGAATTTACAACTTGATAAGGGGGGGGCTGTAATCAAAGCAGGAGATGCGAGAAAATGTGCTTAATGCCAAATCCTCCGATTTATAATAAAACGAATATATATTCTGGATTCTGGAAAAGAAACAAAAACTGATAATGTCACGGAAATTCGCCAACCAGATTTTCCTTCTCACAAACATCTTTGTGGTAACGAAATTATATGGAGACACATTACACTGTGTTACATTGCATCTATTACTCAAATAAATATAGTATGCGGCAGAAATATCTCCCACATATGAGTAAGATAGTAAAATATATTTCTGTGAGCTATATATCGGAGGAATACCTGGCTGAATTTTCACAATTAAATTGATTTTAACAAACGTTTATTAGAGATATGTTAATTATGTGATAATAACTGAATTCTTCGAAATTATTAATAATAAATAATTTTTAATGTGAAATTTTATTTCGAAACTCGACTTGTTTTCATTATGTTTAAATAAATATAATAGCATTGTATCTAATATCGTTTTATCTCTCTCCTTATATGTATAAATATATATATGTGTGTATGTGTGTTTTCTTTTAAACATGTCTGATTAAATAATTTAGACATATATCCTTTCATAAAATAAATATTGATTTCTTAATTAAATATATTTATACGAGACTCTAAAAATGTTTGCTAATTAAAGGAAAACAGCGGCTAACTCAAAATATTATTAAAAAAATCGGTCATAATAATAATAATAATAATAATAATAATAATAATAATAATAATAAGTCACGTTCATTTAACAACATTGCAAAAACTTATATAATGTAGTGCCATCCATACTTTCCTTTTCTTCACGTCAAAAGATTTGCCAATATTTTAGAGTGTTCTCTAATCCAAATTAGAACGCATATGATATATTTATACATGTATATTCCAACAAGACAAAATGTCTTTCATATTTTGCAAATTTTAAAAAAATATCAAGAACTCTGTAAACTACTGGAATTGCCTTTAGGCATTTCCTAATCAAACAGAGAAGTTGAGTTTAGTCTTAAAAAAGAGTACGATATGTAAGTAGACGATACCCAAACAAAGAATTCAAGACGTTATTTATTAACATTTCCAACAATAAAATAATGTATTCATGCATTTGCGATAACGCGTAAAGTGAATATGTGATTCTGTAACCCCTATCTTTGCGATTTATAAATAAATAAATATTTTGTTTCTTTTTTGTACTAATTTCATCCCAAATAAGGCAATAAAGACATAAAGATGCAGGGGGTTTACTGGGTTCGCGAGAAACATAAAATTTTATTAAGGAGTGCGAACAACAAAACAAGAGAAACTAAGAAGACAGAAGATAACGATTGTCGTTGCGTTTAAATATCTGAAGACCAAAGGTAAGTGGAAATTAAGATTCGGAGAGAGTTCCACAAGTGATAAGTTCGAGAAAAGAAACTCTTTGTTCCATAATAAAAGCTAACACGCCCAAAACAAACTGTTATCAATACTGTATAAGAATGTAACGTAATAATGAACGTAATAGCTGAAAATCATGAAATATATTGCGCAGGTAATTATTAGTTTACCAACATCATTAAAATTATAATTTCTTAATGAAACCCCACATTTAAATTTGCTGTATGTTTTATTGGTACATACCTACCGATTAAGGTGATCCGGTTTCTTCATAGATTGCTTTCCTATATTACCTTTGAATCTCAAATCTCATAACATCCTGGAAAATGTAACCATTTTAGTAAATCAAAGTGCTGTCTGTAATATTAGTGGGAATGTTTGAAATTATAAAATAAGCGGGGAAATATTTCTTTTAAAAACGTATTTTTAAAAAGTTAAGCTTCACGCAAGCGTTCATTTTCTTTGATTTCTGGTGTGTACTCATTTCTTTCCGGGTCTCGACCAGAGATCTGGGGTCAGGATGCAGCATCATTTAAGCAATTAAAAAAAAAATCACACATATTTTACAAAAATAAAGCCCTTCATAACGTTTGGGATATAGTTTTGAGTACAATTTTCGTATTTCTTTAAGGCAGGGAATCACTTCAATAAATCTGTGTGCCACAGCTACAACTTGAATTGTAGATCTTTTCATGTGTCACATTTTTGAGATTTCGATTTCAAGGTCCTTGTATTTTGATAGCTTTTTGAAGATCTTCAAAGATATATTGCAGTTTTCAGAGACGGCCATATCAATAAGGAAGCAGTTTCTGCGTTTGCGGTATCTAATCACCATGTCTAGGTTTAGATTTTATTGTTCTGTGTGTGTATTGTGACTAAATGGACCCCGGAACAAGATTTAGGACAGTTAACAAAAAGACAACATTTATAAAGAGCTACCCAGGATAGGAAGGGACAAGACGTATAGTGGACTACAGATAAAATACAACAGATCGTTACAGCAAAAGATCTATTTGTTTTTGTTTTAGGGCATATCAACCTCAATTGGTTATTTAATACCGACATGACTTTTATTGCTGGTCATATTTTCTTTTTCAAAAATGTATTGCTGCTAAATGTTTTGGGCTACACTGCATTTTGAAGTGATGAAATATTTAGGATATGAGAGCTCAGAACATTCTCTCTATTCTTCAGATCTTGCTGCACCCGACTTATTATCCTTATTTACAGATTCTTAGCAAAATCCAAAGAATCGGCAACATTATATGCTCTGACCTGGTATATCAACTTTAGTCACTTTCACAGTGTCCTTTTTCTGTAAATAATTTTATAGTAATTGCTCTGATGAGATTTCCTTGTTGATACTTCTATTTCACGTTCTAGATTAACAGCTCGGTCACACAATTTCGCGTTTAGAATTGCTAGTCATAATAGTAAACCAATAGTTTCTTGACCAACACGTCTCGACTGCGAAACTCTCTTACGGCTTCCCTGTCAAATACGGTCTTTAAAATTTTTAAATACAACATCAATTTCCATCCACTCTCTCTCTCTCACACACACACGCGCGCGAGAACACACACACACACACACATCCTAGTGGCATGGGGTAAAAAAAATAGAAAATATTTTTCGTGTCCCCATATCTTATAATCACTTTGGAACAGAGTAAAATTATTTAATATTTTTTCAAAAATGTATGGCTGGAAATAACATTTCTTCCAAAAATATATTGCTGCTAATATGTTTTCCCAAAACATACACCACATCTTCCACACTCAGGCTATAAACATCTAGATGTTTATAGTGGTTTTCTAAGCGTAGCATAGATGTGGTATTAAAACCAATTCTTACACTTTCGTCGTGTTTTGACCTCAGTTTGTGGGTTTACTATTTGCCCATAGCAGTGAATCTAACATTGTCTAACCACCAGATCAGGGTAGACCCGAAGACACCAGCAATTAAGAAGTGGTTCATCGCTCCTCAAAACTACTTGATCAGAGGCCTTGCTGCCGGATAGAGTTTATCGCCATACCCAGGATGCCTCATTGGGTGGAGGAGTCTTACACCTCTGCAGAGATGCCCCAACCGACAGAGCGCGTTTCAGCGAAAGGCAACAAACATATAAGAAAAATGAATATTTAAAACTTCTAAAACATTTCAACTTCTTTCCTTCTGCGTATAATTCTTACTCTCGTATAATGCCATTAACCAATCAGTTAATAACAACGTTAGCATTTCTTTATTTCGCCCCGTTTCCTAAATATTTCACATGAGCCTAATATCTTTACACTTACGTTTTAAATATGCACGCACACGCAGAAGCATTGACACATACACACTCAGAGACATATATACACATAAGCACAAACATACACTACATCTTCCACACTCAGGTTATTTACATAGTCCACCCTATATTCATCTATCTAGATGTTTATGGTAATTTTCTAAGCGTAGCATAGATGTGACACAAGAGAGCATGTACGAGTTAACTAGTGAGGATGAAGCTCACTATTCAGACGTAAATCGATATGTTTATGCATGGGGTTTCACACTTATATGTTATTCTTCTTTTATGTGCCATGCCCCTTCAGGACATGGGCAATAATGCGCTTCGACATTTTCCTGTCCCTTGTAGCACTTAATAAGTTTTGTATTACTCACCCAAATGACATCAAAGTTAATTTTTTATATTTTTAATAAACGACAGTTACTCGGATTTATGGCCATATCACGTTGCAACACAGTTCTCCCCCACGCACAGGAGGTAAGCCTCTCTGTACTCAGATTGGTGACCGCTGGTGAATAGCTAGTGCTACAAATTATATGATACGCCCAGTAAGCCTAGATACAATCTCGCTATTCATATTGACGACATTGCTATCTGGAGACGCTTCTGGACTGACAAGCCGCAAGACCCGTTGGTTGAGAGATGAATGATAATTTCGTTTTGAGAAAATTGTTCGAAAATAATTCTTCGAAAACATTCGAAAAGCAATTATTCGAATTGTAAATTGCTTCAATGAAAATGAATCGAAAGGAAAATTATACTAAATTATCAGTCAGTTATGTGTCATGCGTGATACACGCTTAGGCGATCATGTATCTTTCGATACATGACTGACGAGGCAAATTTTTTTCCTGCAGTAGGTTTCTGTTTCTTTCTGCGGTAGTCTAGTTGCCATCCAAGATTATAGAACCTGGTCTGTCCTGCTATTTAGCCATAGCTGGTGGGGGAGAAGAAGACGATTCATACCTTTCCCAAAGTTATTAACACGTAAGTGAATGCAATGGATCCGACTGGAATTCTTACTAGATGATAATTATTCGAAATACCTTTGTTTGAAATACGTATGTGGTCGTGCTTTGACGGTGACATTGCTGATTTACCTTGAACTAATAAAGCCCTTGAAGGATAGCATAGGGCGTTTTGTAGAAAGTGTCATCTCATCATTCCACAATATGGAAATTCTGAGACGCTCTTGAAAGAGAGCAGGACTTATAAGAAATTCATATTGCAAAAGTAAGAGCAAGTTGCCAAAATATCAAGAGTGCAAAGAAATACTGCGACTTAAAAGGAAAACTTAAAAAAATAGTGACATTTCTTAACGAGTATTCTTCAGTAGTTGACTAATTGCGTGCATTATCAGTTAACTTAAGGCTATAACGATTTTTCTTACTAAATTGTTTTATTAACGATATTAGTATTTCGAATAATGTGTATTTCCTTTAACTTTTACATTTTTTGCCATAAAGAATTTTGCATTATGAACAATTATAAGTTAGTATAATTGTTCTTTCAATTAAATTTCATTCAAACAATTTAAATGTTTTCGAACAATTATTTTTGGACAATGTTCACATAATCTACAATTTCATTCCAGTGATTGTTTTAAAAATCTGGCCGTCGTAAAGGTGTCCACAGCTGATGAATACTGTCGAATTTAGTAGCAGTCACCGCTAACTTCTCTGCAGCTGCTCTTCTAATAGTCGATAACAATAGTAGCAGTAGTAAAATTAGAATGTTTACGTATCAGCACAGTGACATAGTAGTAAAATTAGCAGCATCAATCGTCAGAGGTATTTATTTAACTCTCTTATGGAGACAGATATCATACAAGTTTATTTTTAATGTAGGGGAACCCGGCATTGAAATCAATCGCGCATGGAGTTACCTGAATGCCTCGGCTGTTGAAATCGACCTAAAAGTCAGGTTGTGGATACAACGGGAGGTGCAGTTTTATGAACGGATAGCCGGAAAAAAGTTTTCATTTAATAAGTAGAAAGACGTGACCAATATTTACATGTTTAATGTTTTTTATACATATAGTTATTTTCAGAGAAACTGAAAAGAAATATTGACGGACATAGGGAAACTAGTAGATGTGTTAAAGCTAAGATTAACTCCAGACGAGTAAGAAAAATGGAAGTAAAAAAAGATTTTAAAATACAGGATGTCCAAAAAATATCTATACAAATTCCTCATTTTTTTTTTGATCAATTAGATTCAAGATCGTTCAATAGACGTCTTTGCGTGTTAAAGAAATATTATTAAAGTTTTAATTTATATAAAATTTGTTCTTATTTTTAAATTCACTTTTGTTTGTCTCTACAAGTAGATCTTAAAAGTGCTTATTATTATTGATCCGTAAGTTTGAATGAAAACGACAACATCGTAAGAGAAAGAGCAATGTGTTTCCTGGTTCATAGAAATCCAAATGAGACACATAGTTCGAGCAGAATTACAATACAGAGTATGAAAAGGAAAGACCAAGCAACCTGTGTTAGCGTTTCTGCCTGGAACAGGAAGTTTATTGGAAAAGGAAAACAGAAATAGCGCATCATCTAGACGTGTTTCGGGTAATCAAGAAAATACATGGGGGAGTGTTCTAATGTGTCGAAATAAAACTATTTATTTACCTATGTTTCAAAATAAACCACGTAAAATAATCTTCATTTGTTCATATCTATGGGTTTTTAAAATCTTACAAATTAATTGAAGAAGAAGAAGAAGAAGAAGAAGAAGAAGAAGAAGAAGAAGAAGATAAGAAGAAGAAGAAGAAGAAGAAGAAAAGAATAATAATAATAATAATAATAATAATAATAATAATAATAATAATAATAATAATAATAATAATATAAGCACGAACGAGAGAGTGGGCCAATATCTGCATTGGAAATGAAACTGTAAGAAATTGGTATGAACACCACCCAGACCCGTTTACAGAGATAGGACCCGTAACAATTTTATGAGACATTACATTACACACACAGAGAACAATCAAAGCTAATCGCCCTGACATCGTTATTAGATCCAGAAATGACAAAATGTGCTAAGTTATTGAAATGGCAGTCCCTGCAGACTGCAATGTATCTTTGATGATCTTCAAAAAACTATCAAAATACAAGGACCTTGGAATCGAAATCCCCAAAATGTGGCACATGAGGACATTAACAATACCTGTTGTAGTTAGAGCCCTCGGATTGATTTGGGAAACATTCCAATAGATTCACTGAATGAATCCCAGGTAGCCCACGCCTTAAAGAAATACAACAAATTGTACTCACATGTACCGCTCACACCATACGAAGGGCTTCATCTATGTAACATATGTGCCGTTTTTGTAAACTGCTCAGTGGAAAATGTCATGATGCCATTTCCGATCTTAGACCCCTGGCCAGGACTCGAAAACAAATTAGACACCAGAAACCAAAAGAAATATAATAATAATAATAATAATAATAATAATAATAATAATAATAATAATTATAATAATAATTATAATAATAATAATAATAATAATCGTAATAATCGTAATAATTACTCGGAGAAAACAGTTGGCTTCGTTATATTCACTTATGTGCAAATAGACTTGGGAAAGGTAAGATTCCATATTTTCTCCCGCAGATTGTATCACTAACAGTATTATTAAAAAAATTAAATAAATAAATAAATAAAATTGCGTGCAAAATATTTAGATTTCGGCATTAAATAACCGATAGAGATTAATACACCGCTAAACAAAACCAACCAGCTAACCAACCAAGTGAAAAATTTGCTAATTGTGTAGAAACTCAATGAATCTATTTTTTGTTTTAATGTTATGTCCCATAAGGAGGTAGGTGGTATTTTCAAATAATTTCACGCCCAGATAGGAAATAAAACCATTAGGATTCAAATGGTTACTGAGTGTGTGAAACTATGAGAAATGATATCATTAAGGAGAGAGGACAATAAAAGAACTAGAATTAAGAAGACGGAAGATAACGATTGAAATTGTATTTAAATTTTAATAGGGAAGCAAGTCGCCGAAAGAGAGTTTCACAAGCGAGAAGTGCGATAGAAGAAACTGTTAGCGTAGATTTTACGGTTACAACTATCCATTTCAATTGTAAAATGATGAGTTGATACAGGGAAATCTAGTACTGCATTTAAAGTGCATAGATTCTAGGTACCATATCGAAAAGTTAATCAGAACAATTACCATTTATGTGTTTATAGAAACGGCATAGGGAAGCTACGTTAGGACGATAGGAGAGGGACTAAAACCGAGATACCATGTCAGGGCAAATAACATTGCAGATTCTTCTTTGGATTTTATCAAGAATTTCTTAATATACAGCAGGAGCACCAGACCAGTTCTGGCAGCAATATTCTAGGCGTGGACGAATGTTAGACTTATAAATATGTAAGATAGTTTCGGGCGAGAAAAAAAACCCAGCTAGCACGGCAGATTGAACCAACTTTCTTAGCCGAAGTTTGATTTAATATACTGATGTATTGGAATGGTTTCACATAGTCATCTCCACGGATTAGAATTTTAAGTTTTCCTTCTAAGACTGGTTGCCTCCCAAAACAAGTGATTAAACACTACCCTGCTATTTATTTAACCCATAGCTGAAAGAAGTAGATACCGATTCTTGCCCTTTCAAAAGGCATTTTTACGAGATTGAACGTAACAGACTAGACCGGATTTTGCACACGGCGTGCTGATTCCGTTTTCCAAGCCGATACCGTTCACACTACCCGAGTATCACAAGAGTCGTTAATAATATTATTGTGAGATCGATCAGTTTATCAAATCATCTTTGAGCATTCGCGTGAGAAAAACATGATCCAACCATTTTAAAATGGTATTAGAACACAATGCATGAATGATCATCCAATCCTGGCATCTATTTTTATTCATCTGTATTCGCTACCGATTAAATCTAGTAGAACAGAAATATATTCCCGCGCGCTTAGTTTTATAATATATGGTTTGGTAGATATTTAAATAAAAACAACAAAAAATGACATTTTCAAAACAAATCTTTTTTTCCTAAGAAGTGTAACTAATTATCTTACTGTCTGCGCTCACCAATTTCAGCTTTCACTGTTGCTAGGAAAAAAATGAGAAATAAAACTAAGGAGAAAGACGTCGACTAAACATTCTAAAACTTGAATGGCCTTTACCGAAACACGTTACTAAAATAGGAAACACTACAGACCCCACCACGGAGAAAACCTAATGAAATGCCTTTAAAAAGCAGACATACATGTGTATTAACGTTACAGTAATAGACATTAAGTGATTTATTTATCTAGACATATGCACACTAACAGAAAAAAAAATCCCTAAAATTCGTGCGAGTTAAACGCATACTACTTATATGGCTTATCGACAATACAAAATCAGAGAAAAAAGACACTGAAAACACACAAAGTATGGAACTATACACGAAGAAATCGACAGGTTGCGATTGTGCAAGAAATCTCTGGATGTAGAAAGATTGTAATACTCACTGGTAGTTTACTTAAAAGAAAATGCATGAAATAGTTTATCATGCATCAGCGTTATACAGGGAAAAATAGTTGACTACAAGAAGCTTTACGAAGTGGTTCTTTCATAACTTTCTCTCGTTCGTCTCCAATATAAAATTCATAATTTTATCGCACGGAAGTCTAAAACACATTTTAGAAGAAATTTGCATTCGTTTTTTTCTCCTCCGCAAAAAGATGCTAGATACTGCGACATTTTTTTCCGTTCGTGACATCACAACAACTAAAATAAAAGTAGCCGTAATAATTTTATACAAGAATTCCTCCAATACCTTTTTAAAGCATTTCACCCCAAACAGGTACGCGGGGTGGGGGAGTTACAGAGAGTGAAAGAGAGAAAAGACTAGATGTAGGAGGGGTACTGAGGAAATGATAAAAGATGAACGGGGTTCAAGAAGATAAATATGGCGATTGACGTTGCATTCAAATTTTTGAAGATTGTAGTTATCAGGGAAGCAAAAAAGCGGAAAGGAGATCCACTGGCGGGAAGTGCAAGAAAAGAAACTGTTGGAGTAGAAGTGGCGGTTTCCTTCAACAATATTTCGACAGTAAAAGGGTGGGACCTAGATGTCACTCTCGTAGCACGCTTAAATTCATGTATTCGCAACACCGGCGAAAAATATCGTCAGAGCAGCTGCCATGAAAATATTTGTAGAAAAGAGAGAGGGAAGGCACATCACGTCTGTGAGAAAAGGACTGAAGTTGAGATTCCAAGTCAATATCGATTACATTGCTGATCCTTTTTTGGATTTCGTCAAGAACCTTGAGATGAAAAGCAGACCCAGATATGTCAACACAGTGGAGTAATGGATCGCGGCTAGGATTGAGGAATCGGAGAGCGGATATCGAATTCGAGTCGAATCCATTACATTCACTTACGTGCTAATACCATTGGGAAAGGTATGAACCCTCTTCCTCCACAGTTATGGATAAATAGCAGGGCAGACCGGGTTCTATAGTCTTGGATGGCAACTGGTCTACCACAGAAAGAAATGGCAACCTACAGTGCGAAAAATCCGCCTCGTCAGTCATGTATCGAAAGATAAATGATCGCCTAAGCGTGTATCTCGCATGTCATATAATCTGACTGACTGATTCAATTCAAGAATAAATATTAGGCCCGAGAAACAATGACGTTAAATGTTTAATATTAAACCTACTCCAATGACACTACAAATTCAATATCTCATTTCGCTGGCTAAAACACGTGAATCTGATATAAAATGCTGAAGGTTTTATAACTTCAACAGCAGTTGGAGCGCCTCTGATTTTGATACATCTGTACTTAAAGAATCTTTACGAAGACCTTCTTTCATAGGTCTTTCCCATTTATTGCCAGTAAAATCCAAAGTTCTTAATTTTATCGTAGGTAACCCTTAAAAGAAATTATAAAAGAATTTGCATTCATCTGTCGTCGCAAAAAATACATGAAATACTGGAACTTTTTTTTCACTTTGTCGCATCACACACACAAAAAAAAATATTACATGTAATAGTTTTATATTCGTCCAATATAAAAGTGAAGGTAAAAGTTAGATTTGTAAAACCTTCGCCTATGGTGCTTTACGCTCAATGTCTCGTTTCGTTGAGTAAGTCACTTAAAGCTTTGATCAAAAAGCTCTATTTTTAAACCACCACTAGCATTAGTTCGTTTTGGGGTTGCCTCTGGTTATATGCGTCTGCTATATATCTTGAAAGCGGTGTGTGATTTCAATGAAATAGAAGTGGTAGGAAGGAAGTGAACTTGAAAAGGTGAAGATTTTAGTGTTCAGCGAATCATGCACGGGAGGATCTTCTCCACAAAATGGCAATTTTTGGAAAAATGCAGTGAGTGAAACCTTCTTATATTTGGAACACGGATAAAATGTGGATTTTCCTACAAACGGGTAGTAACACGGACTATCCTAGCTGTAAAGATGGTGGCAATAGTAAATGGCCCTTATAGAAGTAATAATAGGCATGCTGTATACTGTAGGATGTAGGCTGCTGAGTGGAGAATATGTCTTCCTACACAAGACAGAGTGAAGGATTTTAAAAGTTACCAGGACCGAAGAGGATCGCACACATCCAATCAATTCCATTTTTGTCTCGTTTTTTTTTTTTTGACTTTTGTTAAGATAAGTCAAGTATTTACATAGAAAGAGAAAATGACCAGACTATTTTTCTAGCAACGCTAGTAACGGTTGACCAGTTAAGGAAAATTAAACATCAGTTCGAAATTATGAAAATTTCTGTGTTGGGAACATACGAAAAAGGAAGACAGTATATTGCAAAGTTGTAACAAAAGTATTTCCTTCTATGAGAAAAGATACAAAATTTCAAGTTAACTAATGTATCTGTCTATATTTCTGTGATGAGGTATTATGTACACTATTTTCATTTTTCGGACTATCGTCCCCATCTTTGTTGTCATATTTATCGCAATGTTTCAGCCGTTGTACACTCCGGTGGTTGGAATGTCGATCTGAAACATTTATTTCGCTCGCTGGGTAGACTGTTCTAGTTCCACGTGCCATGTCTAATAGATATCAGTTATCAGTTATCTCCTGTTAATCTCCCTCTCCAAGTTCTCCGCCGCCTTAACCAAGTATTTAACACACAAATCTTTGTGTCCTGTCACTGGATCTAGCTAACGCCTTTATCCACTGTGCCATGTGTCCTTGAAGAAGGCCGGAGTGTACAACGGCCGAAACGTTGTGATAAATATGGCAACAAAGATTAGGACAATAGTCCGAACAATGTAAATAGTTGACTAATCTAGACTAATCTAAAAGGTATATAAGATATTCACTCTTCTGGAGAAATGTTGACATATATTTGTTCTCCAAGATCATTGATATTAAAATTCTTTCTAGATAAATTATGAACTGATGTAACCTAGGGAAGGTTACTGAATAGAATAATGGTTGGTAATAAACGATAATACTTAGGACAAGAACAACACATATAAGATTCGCCAGAGGCGCGTAGAAGAAAAAGTCTACTGCTATTAGTCAATAAATTCCACAATGAATCTCCAACTGCAGGATATCTACCAACCTTCCCACGCGGTCAGATGTGGCACAAGGCCGAATTTTATGTGGGGTATCCGAGCTCGTAGACTCGGACAAAAATTCTCCGTAGTCCCCGTATAAAACGAGGTCTGGTAGCTGTTTCCCGAGAAGAGACTCTGCTCTTCGACAGAGCCTCGTCTGGGGATCCTATCTGCCCGGATCCAGAGAGTTTGACCATCGGTGCTGGAGACGAATCTCCAACTGCAGACCAACATACAGTATTTACTAGTGTATTTATGTGAATGGGGACACACACATTATCGTCAGTAGGTATGCTACAACATGAACAAACATTGTAGATGTAAAGATATTTTGTTTCGTTACAGTAGATTTGTAAACGCCATGTTCCTACTTGGATCTCTATAACTTATTTATTTCATTAACTATGAAATTCCATGGGGACGGAGAGTCGAGTGGTTTGCTCATGGATTTTTTAATATTGTGTAGACTTTATCCTAGACTGACTGCCAGTTCAGTCTAGTTTATACTGCTATTTAGCTCATTGTTTTGGAGAATGAGGAGTATACATGTCTTTCCCAAGGGCGTTAGAGCGAAAGTGAACGCAACAGACATGCCTGGGATTTGATCTCGTTTCATAGATTCCAATTTCCGTAGCATTAACCGTTATGCTACAAGCGCATTCAATTTCCGTACATTAAACTATAGAAATTAGAATGGGTTAGATGTAAAGGAATCCTCCGAAAATTCATAAAGTAAAAAGAAAGAAGAAATCATTAACTTCCAAGAAAAATAGATTTCAGAAAATGTACATTTGAGTGTACGTCAGGAGAAAACCGTAAAAGGAAAGAAAGAGTTGCAGTATAGATACATCATTTATCATAATACAAAACCATTTTTCTCTACATCATTATGGCTGATTCTAACCTTCAAGAGTACTACTCATTCTCCTTTCTTGACCCCCACGTTCTCTACGTGCATAAAGTCTGGCAATTATATTGAATCAGTTGCGAGGTCTGCTGTTTAGACGTTTGGTTCACTGTGCCGTTCTGGGTATGACTATAAACCTCGCCCGGCAGCAAGGTCTTTGATCTGGAGGTTTTGGGAAGCGTAGAACTACACCAAGTACAACCTGATCCGTTAAGATTTCAGATATAGGCAAACAGTTAACCATCAATCTGGAGTCAAAACTCTATGAAACTATAAAAGATTTTATAGTAAAAATACCAGCAATGCATTTTTAGTAGAAAAATTACCAGCAATTTATTTTTTGTAAAAAATAAAAATTACTAGCAATACATTTTTGTAAAAGAAATTACGACGGATCCCCAAAAGACTTAAATTAAATCTACCAGGCGTTGATATGCCTTTAAAAAAATAAAAAAAAACAAAGTGATTTTTTGTCCCAATTAGCTTATGTATTGTTATCATATTTCTGTTTTTTTTCATCTACGTTTGTTTGTTGTTTTTTTACCTTCAAAGAGACTTGAAATCTTCTTATGTTTACGAGATCTCATCAAATTAGTAGTAAGTGTCAACTGAATGATTGCATAAGATGTACAATTAAAATGGCTTCAGTGCTACATTCAAACGCACTTCTATGCAGACTAGGTCTAAGGAAGTCCGAAGACGATATCGACCGTAAGGTAGTAAAGAAAACATAAAAAAACCAATAAATCACAGAATAACACCGTTCAAGGTTCTCGTTATTTAAGACTGCAATTTGTTATCGCAAATCGATAATATAAAACCTGAAAGTGCACGCTAATTATTCAATGCTAAAAATGCCTTATCTCATTAATTCCGAACTGATCAAGCCCATTCTTTCCTTTGCGCTAATGGTCTATTCCGGATTATAATCATTTAAGTATCTAAATTCAACTATTAATTACAATCAGCGCAAGAAATGTAATCTTGTAAAGGTAGAGCTGTTCATGACACGATAAAGTCCTCTAATAGAAAGCTATATTTTTTCCAGCGAGTAGACAAAGAAGTAAATTAAAATAGCCTTTTTTTTGTACAAAAATGTAGTTAATCATTTTTGCTTCTTTCAAATTAGCTTAGGAGTTGATGACATTCTTGTCTTTTTTAATTTATTTTTTCTGTTTGTCCTTATGACAAAAAAATTCTAAAAAAAGGATGATTTAAAATTTGGCTGCCATTTTGGGATAAAAATTAATGCTTTTTAATGAAGACAAAATCGATATAAAAATCGACTTTCTAACGGGAAAGGAACAATTCTATGAATTGATTCTGATCGCGCCTCATGTGTTTTCGAATTAAGATATAATTCTATTTTTTTTTTGCCTTTTTTGGGCAAGTTGCTCAGAATTTTCAAATTGATACATTTTCTTTTTGTCGAATATGGAAAATAGCAAAGCTTTGAGAATTGAGTTACAGAGATGGCGATTGGTATAGAATTATGAATGCCAGGAATAAGCGAGTCAGTAAACGAGCTGCCATGGCCACGTTTGAAAACGTTTAAAAATGATTTTATTTTTTGCCTTTTGAAAAATATTTAGCACCCATTAATCATGCAAAGTACAATTGGTGAAATGGAGATTCACTAGCAGATTCGTTTAAGTAATTTGAAGCAATAAGTGACGGATTTTAGTTCCAGAATTTTCTTTTCAACACTAATATCAATTAAAATCTTATTAAGAAAAGCAGCGCAGTGAAGAAACAGTATTTTCGAATAATGGACATTACTTGTTAGTTAATAAACCTTCACTCAGATTTAGTGGAATACTAATGATACAATTGAAATCAGTAAAAATACAAAAATAAAAAGGGGGTTAAAGCAAAGAGATGTAGTCTCTCCGGACTTATTAAAACTCTAAATTAAGACAATACTAAGAGAATCCTACTATAATTCATTATAGGCGGCCAGAATTTTCAAAATATAAGACATGCAGATAAACCAGTGCTGATAGCAGACACAGAAAGGGAAACTCCAGGAACTTCTAGATAAGGTAGTGAAGGAAATCAAGAAGAAAAGAAGAAAAATCAAGAAGAAAGAATGAATGGGTGGCTAGCAAATCTAACCGCCTAACATATAAATTAAAAATTATAGATACCAAAAGCTGATAAGTACAACAATTTAGATATCTAGGAAGTGTTTTAACAGGGGACGGAAAGTGCAACATCAAGATCCGTATGTGCATTGGTAAAGCGAATGATGCCTTCCAAAAGGTATACAAAGTATTAAAAAACGGGTAAATTTCGTTATAAAAAAAAGAGTACTATAACATAATATCAATCTTATATGGCAGTGAATGCTGTAAAATCGCCTCACAACTGCAGAAGAAACTTGAAGCAGCAGAAATATTCAACAGAAGGAATGTAAAAATATCATAGACCTAACGACGAAGTATTAGAGAAAAAGAAAACAAAAAAAGGATATTTATGCTTAACATCAGAAAGATGGATGATTTTCTAAGGCTAATGATGAAGAAAGACGGCTAGGTTAATTTGGTATTCACGGGACAGATTGAAGGCAAGACGAAAACAGCGCATAACCTACCTAGTGAGCTTGAGTAAATAGATGGCGGAGCAAGGTTTAAGAGAGATAACAAAAAGACAAAATTTATTAAGAGCTAGGACTGACAGGAAATTGCGGAGAGCCATAACCTCCTGAAGGTACACTGATTGCTAACATCTTAAATAATAACATTACAATAACCATTTTACAAAAAAGAAGTGCGCTTTTCATTTTCGAAAATTTGTTCATATATTGATACATATATATATATATATATATATATATATATATATATATATATATATATATATATATATATATATATATAAGCTCACTCATAGCTATTTGAATTAACTGCGTTCAATACCAGACTGTAGAATGATATCCGATAATAATTGCTCACGACTCTAACAACTGCACTATCTGAGATGACAGGTATATTTTTACTTATGAAATCAAAAATTGTAAACTTTATGATGTGCTAGCTATCATGCCCAGTAAGCATTTTGTGAGCCAAGTCCCTTTGCTTCCCTCTATTTCTTCGAATCTACCATGGCATCTTGAAAAACAAATAATGTATTAAATATGCTCGACAGAAATTTG
The DNA here is from genome assembly GCA_964036315.1 of Acanthosepion esculentum. Classification (NCBI taxonomy): domain Eukaryota; kingdom Metazoa; phylum Mollusca; class Cephalopoda; order Sepiida; family Sepiidae; genus Acanthosepion; species Acanthosepion esculentum. The sequence goes on along the minus strand of OZ038493.1, from coordinate 101,325,482 downwards.
GCAAGTCAGATAGTCATATTTGTACATATTACAGAATAGGTTTCCAAAATAATGACACATTGTGAAGATCAGCAAATAAAGACACATTATAAATGCATGCAATAACTTATTTCCTAATGATGTTTTAGTATCCAAGTCAAAGTTTGTTCATCATATTGTAAATGAATACATAAGACCATAAATGATATTTACTTTTTAAAATTTCACACCCACAGATATTTTTATGAGTCTTACGAATGATATAATCTCAAGAGAGAATATATTGTAAAGTTATTGGATGGTAGAAGCACTTTAGAAATTTCTGAAAATGCTGAACAGAACCCCATAAATTAAAAAAAATGATTGTTAGAATGTTGATAACAACAGAGAAAGGAAAAGAATTGCTTTAAGAATGTTAGACAAAGGCATATGACGAAAAGGTTAATAATCAAAAAGATTTGATTAGGAAACATTTTAATTTGGGAAATATTTCAAAAGACGAAACTTTAAGTAGGAATAAATTTTGAGAAACAGTTACGGAAAAATTAAATAGATGGAAAACATGCCGAATATTAAATAGATGGGCTAAAGACATGACTGAATTCATGTTATAAAGTATAACCAAACATGAAAATAAACATGTTAATTCATGAAAGAGCAAGTTGAGAGCTATCTGATGAATATAGAACTACATTGGACTGACGTGATGTTTGAGCTATAGCAGTGGTCCCTAAACGGTGCATCGCACATCATAGGTGCCACTCCCCTTAAAATTGCGGTGCAAGAGGATAGCAGTTGGGGTGGAATGATTGAAAGACAATCAATTACATAGAAAAAGTTTCAAAAAATTCATATGCCAAAAATAAATATGATTTCAAAATTTTAAAAATTATTATGAATTACTTGTAATTGCATGCCTGGATACCAGTATAAATAGTTATAAATAATTATTGACCGATTTTATCATTGTGTTATTTTCGCATTATATCATGCATAAAGAATATAGTAATTAAGCTCCGCAAATTACAGGACAGAGTTATTAATGACAATATTTACTTCGAATCCGCGGTTATCTCCCTTTAATTTTCTCTACGTTTTTTTTTTATTCTTACATGTACATTGGTAAGGCGCGAGCAAATTTTCATTCCAAAAATGAAACCCAGAGAAAAACATGTTTAAGAAACACTGGATTATAGTAAGAGAAATTCTTGGAAAATAATCAACGGAAATATTTAAATAACAACACAGTGAAGGTGAAATAATGTTTTGCGATAGTATTATAGGCTGTGAAATTATATGTTATTTCAAATTTGATTATGGCGTCAAGATAAATGCAGATAATTATTGCAAATTTATGGACCAGATATTTTTGAGTGTTAAAGCCACAAGCAAGAATGTTTACGCTAAAGCATGTATTCTTGTAAGACACAGATTCTTCACTTTCTTTAAAACAGGCTATCACTCAGCTTGTCTAAAACGTTTTCAATGACACCAAATTAATGGAATGTCTCCTAGGCTCAACCCACAGAATATTTTTGGCCCATCATTAATAAAGACGTATATGAGAATTGAAAACATTATTCAAGTAAAGAGGATCTCTTGGAAAGCAATAAAATTGCTGCAAGGAATTTTAAAGCCGAAACAGTAGAAAAAAGTTAACAATCAATGAATGACTGTCTGATGAGGTTTTTCGAATAACAATGAGCTCATTGTAAAAAAAGAAACTAATAACTGTTTCACGTATATGATATAATGTTAATGCTAACACTAATATTTACCGTTTCTCTATAAGGAAGTGTTATATAGGAATAAAGTGTTGCTGCCGACACTTGGGTTTGAACATAGATCAACAGTGAGCAAACACAAGCGATTCTATTATTGAATTAAGTGGATCACGTGACCATGGAAGAAACATAAATATGTAGTAGAGTGCCGTCTAAACGATCCACATTTCTAGTCTATCCTCTTTTACTATACGGACCATCATGTCTATTCTATCCTCTATTACTATTAGAATCGCTATTTCTACACTATCCCCATTACTATACAGATCACCATTTCTAGTCTGTTATCCA
>OZ038493.1:101253428-101318428 GCA_964036315.1 Acanthosepion esculentum | reverse complement strand
AACGCAGGGGTCATCAGTCAGAAGGAGTCATCATGCATCATGACAACGCAAGGCCTCACACAGCAGCCCAAACAGTGCAGGCCATTAACGAGCTGGGCTGGGAACTGCTCGCTCATTCCCCTTACAGTCCAGACCTTGCCCCTTCAGACTTTCACCTGTTTGGTCCCTTGAAAGCGTTCACGAGAGGCACGAAGTTTAAAAGTGACGATGAAGTCAAAAGTGTTGTGAGCGACTGGCTGAGACATTACCCCAAAGATTTTTACGCTGAGGGAATACGGAAGCGTGTGCACAGATGGGGAAATGTGTGACACTGCTGGGAGACTACGTTGAAAAAAAAAGAAGTAAGTTTCTATCTGTATTAGAAGTCCTTATACCGAAAAACTCACCTTATTTATTGAATGACCCTCGTATATAGTGTATTTGGACAGGTATTAATCTTTTATACAATTTTAATTAAAGACAATTGACAAGGCACTGTGCTTAAGCATTTTATAACATTTTTCTTGTATTTGTACAAGGGATATCTTTTCTGGAAACAGAGTAGGTAAAAACTGTTTAAATGATCTACTGAACCGAGCGCTTTCGATTAATCTTTTTGCTAATAACAAGGATCTTTCGATTAATTACATATGTATTTTGTTTCCTATATGTATGTATAAATATAATTTTTTATACATTATATATAACCTAAAGCATTAATCTTAAAAAAATAACAATTTAGAAAAGCCGGTTTCTTCCTTCCCCCGCTTCCGTTTATCTCTCATTCGTCTATATATAGAGCCTTCTAGTGATTTACAGTCTAAAGATTGCTCGAGGCTCGTAAATGATTCACCATGCACAATTAATTCTTATGTCCGCACTGTCTACTTATATTTGCAGAAAGGGAGCGTGTTGTTATTTTTCTGTTAAATCGCTAGATATTTTGAAGGCGCCAGTACCAAATAATGCCACTTTCAAATATTTGTCGAAAAATCAATATTTATTCTAACGCAAGTAGTTCTATAATTCAGAGTGAAGAAACAACTCTGAAATCAATCGTTTTTGGAATAAGATTTGAAAATGATAAGCACTTAAAACCGTAAGTTACAGGTTTAGTGTTATTCCGATTCATATATGATATTAACGTATAATTTTAAAATTAACTACCGTTTTTTTTCTCGTTGCTTGATTCTAATAAAACGAAATATACGTTTTGAACCGACCATTTATTATTAGAAATGTTTATTTTTTTTAAAAATCAGAGAAAGTTCTTAAAAATTTTAATTGACATTAATGCTCATCGTTCTTAAGAAATAGGTTTTCTATATGGAAACAGTTAATTTTACCATTGCCATTAAAAATATATATAAAAGTTCAAATGACTTATCTTCTGACTCAACGTTTCGTGGACTCAGATTTGCTCATCACTGTACTGATTGACTTGTTTTTAATGTTTTCATGTTTTTTAAGGTTATTTAAAGCCAGAAAATATTTTGGGATTGTAAAATTTTATTTTTATAAATAATAATGATTTTACTGATACAAGTCCTACCATTTCCCCCTTAACTGGTGAGTGAAAAGATGAATTCATACCCCCCTTACTGATATTTAACGGGTAACTTAATATAACAAACGCTACTGGAATTCGAATATGAATTTCCGGTTTCCAATTTCGAGCTGTTATCCATTAACACCACCAGCACATTCAACCTTAAGCATAAGTAAATAGTTGATCATAGCTCTCCACAACTTCCTATCTCATGTGGTACTTAGCAATTTTTCTCTCTTTGCTAAGGCTTCCACCACACGTTCCGCGATCCTTTCATTCAAACTTTTCTATATCTCTTAACCTCATTATGCCCCGTGGAGTTTTCCAAACTCTCCGTCCGCATTATGTGTCCATGGAATTTCAACTGTCTTTTCCTGGTTCCGTCTATGTATTATGTCTGATGGTATTTTATTTAAGACTTCCTTGTTGTTTAATCGTTCCGTCCATAGAATTTTCAGTATACTCCTTTGCAACAACATTTCTGACAGCGTCAGGTTTTTTCAAGTGGTTGGATAGATTGTACAACATTCGTTGACGTTTAAGATGGACATCACATCGCAATCAAGCAGCCTTTTCTTTGTTGCTAACGAATGTTTTAGTTTCGCCACAGCTTACCTACTTTTGAAATGCTTCTTTCACTTGTCAAAGTCGTATTCAGATCTCGGTGTCACATTTTCCATCCAACGCTTCCCTGTTATTTAAACTTCTTCACCTGCTTAATGTTTATATCTACAGTTTGTATCTCGCAAATTTACAGCCCCTTTCTCATCTACCACTCTGTTTAGGAGGACCTCTAGTTTTCTTTTCAAGTCAGCCATCAAAACAGCCTCTTCCGCGTATCTTATATTCTTAAGACACGAACCAATTTCCAGTACACGTCTTCCTTTCAAATATTCTTAGTAATGTTGACTCCAGTAAACTAATGTATCTGCATCCGATTGGTAAACATTCCCACAAGTCAAATTTTAGAGTTAACGAACAACAAATGGTCGAAAAAGTAGATATGTTGAATTTTTAGCGGATTTCTACGCTTTTTTCTTGTACGTAAGTGCAAAATATTTTTTTCCATGGCCTGTAGGATAATCAATTTGGAATTTAAGCGATGAAATATTCAAGTCCTTGGGCAAACATGGAATACATGAAAAATAAGCTAACCTACGAATAGAAGAGAAAAAATAATAACGTTGGCTTTAAGACAACTGGAAGTGACTGTAAATGAGATGGCAACAAATAAATTCAATTTGAAAAATACAGTCCGAGAGGAGATATTTTTTAGGTTTGGCTCGGCCAATTACTATGTTATAGATTACGTTTCCTCAGGATATTTTGTCAGCAGTACCGTACGCCAATGTCTGTCTTTATTCAGTTGAAGGAATATGCTGCCAATCTCTTTATGCCAAGAATTGAGAGGCATGTCGTTTACTACTTTCAATACAGAATTGTAGATTTTCTATTTCTTGTGTGTATAATTTTTTTCTATTTCATACCAAGTTTGACCAGGTTGAGATCTCTGGTGTGTAGGACACACGTTTACTCTAGCATCGTCGAGGATTTAATTAGTAATCATTTGCCTCATTTGAATTCATTTTCTTGATAATGATTCCTAGAAAACGGCAAGTTCCTTCGGTTTAGGTGGAATTGAATTTTCAAAACCTTTGATGCTGATCGAAGGACATAATTATTTGCATTCGAAAAGTAACCAATTTCCAGTTTTAAGCTACAAGTTGGATACATTCGATTGCCAAACTAAATTTCCGTTTTTGAAGTTTCTCTGTAATAGAGCAGCTGGACGTTTGTACGTGAGTATTCTTATCTAATAGAGCGACTAGCCAATCCTTGTTACAGATGCCTGTTCAGGCCCATTTGTGTTAGTTCAACACTAACTAAGCCTATCTGGGGCCTATACTGAGACTATGCTGATCGGGCCTTAGTTACAATCTGTGCGACAGAGCGTCTTATACGGCGTGATCAACACTCTTAACATGGCTAGTAAGCTCAAACCTTCAATCACGATGACTTGTGACTTCGTGCGAGCAGCGCCATCGAAAGCATTCAAATAGTTCTGTCGATCCAATTTCAACCACACGACTTGGGTCAACCCATAGGATGGTGTTCAGGCGCTTAGCAAAGGTGCCACGCGCTAGAATCGCCTCTCCAGACCGATAATACGAAACAATTTTTTGTCTCTAATTTAGTACAAAAATATGCTATAACTCGGTAAAAAAGCTCTCTCAGCAGCAATAAGTTTACGTTATAATTACATATAATATGAAATCAATATCCATGTTTTGTATCTTTTAGCGTGTCGAAAATAGGAGTCGACGAGGCGAGTCCAGATTTTTTTTTTACAGCAATTCACCCCAAGCAAGGCGGGAGTGCCACTAGCACGCAAGGGGTTACAGAGGATTGAGAACAAGAGTAAAGAGGCGTGTTTGAGGAAAGGATACAGAGAAGGACGGGGAACAAGCCCAGGGTGTCAAATGTCGATTGACATTACTCTAGAATATTTGAGGATTAGAGTCATCGGGGAAGTAAGTAAGGGGGAGCGAGTTCCACTGACGGGAAATCCGAGAGAAGAAGCTGTTTGTGTAGTCGAGACGGTTATATTTAGCCGTTTTGACAGTGAAAGGATTGAACAGGGTGACTGGTAGTTCGCTTAAGTTCATGCAGTTTGGGAACCAGCGAAAGTCGTTCGTCGGAACAATTGCCGTGAAAATACTTGTAGAAGAGTCAGAGTTGAAGTCACAGTACGTCTGTGGGAAAGCGATTGTAAATTAGATGCCAGATCAGGACATATCACACTGCATATTCGTCTCTGGATGTTATCGAGGACATCGAGACGTACAGCGGGAGGACCAATCCATATATGAGAAAAATATTCCATGCAAGGACGGATGCTTGATATATAGATTTGAAGGATGAACACAGTGGTGAAAAACTTTAGTCGATGTCGATAATTTTACTTTCGTACAAAGAGTCTTTAGAAATTATGAATCTATCTCTTGCCGTCACAGCTGTAGATTGGATAACACAACACAGTGGCATGGCTCACCATCGTTGGAACCTAGTTAAGGATATGAAGAAATCGCATCTCTTAGTCAATCACACTCAACAAACATATCTTCGAAGGTAGCAGTACATGATGTCTCCTTACGATCCTTCAAGACAGTTATTTAAATTTTTGATAACAGACATATTATAGCAAATTGATAATTTGATAATAGACAGTTATAAAAAAATTAATCATCCATACATAGAATATTGCTGCCACATATGGTCCGGTGCTCCGGCCATTTATATAGTGCTCCTTGATAAAATCCAAAGAATCAGCAATATTATTGGCGCTGATCTGGCGTCTCGTCTTCAGTCGCTCTCCCACGTTGCCTCCCTTTGCCTTTTCTTTAAATACTTCGATGGTAATTGTTCGCATGAGCTCTCTTCTTGTTGTTTTATTACCCTCCGCCCCACAGACAATGAATTGTGCATACAGGGTTTAGTTAGGACTTTCATGGTTGCAATGAGATATTATGGTGGAAAGGTAAGTAAGGATGCGTTGTTTTGATGTAAGGAATATTGTTGTATTGGCGTCAGTGTTTGTGGCTAGCTAAGTTTAAATTTAAGACAGAACATGACCGTCCTTTTCCCCATTCCTCATTTTGGCCTTATGCCACATTTTGTAAATAAATTACAAATAAATATCGCTCTTCGTGGTGATGCCTGGACTCTTTGAATGTAAGCGCAGTCCTAGACTGGTGACAAGCTCTCGTAAATTTACATTTGAGATGTCTAGATGTAAGTTCTATTCTAACAGATGCTTTTCTCGCACTTCTCGCATGTTGAACTCCATTCCGGCTTCATGCTTTCCAGTCAACTTTAATCTGCAATAATGTAATGTAAATAATATATCAATCGCTATCTATTGTCCTCCTGATTTGTCTTTTTTTTAGTTCCGGCTAAATGTTTTGGAATGTTTCTGTTTCTAATTCTTCAACACCAAGTAACCGCTTGTGTCTCAGTGGCTTTATTGCCTTGCTTGGGATGATACCGATTGAAAAATATAAAGTAAATGAGGAAATCGTATAGAGAATATGTGGAACACCGCAAGTTGTAAAAAAATATCCATTACCAGAAAAACGAATCATGTTCTTAAATAGTCATGGCAATGATACTTTCATATGAATGTCATGTAGACTCGTTCGGAAATATTTAAACTGTCAGCTGTATATAATCACTTTCTCAAATCAATGATTAAAATGGCTTTGAGCGAATAAAGCCGGTAGCTCTTAGCCAGGAACATACTGAGATAATTACAGATATAAGCTCATAATCAAATAACAGAACCGATGCAAATAAAAATTATCTCGAAGCGACAAGACTCCCACAACACTTTAGAGACATAAGGCCACCAGATGTACAGAATCCACAACAGCTGTAGTGTATCTTGGCCAAGATAGCAAGACAGCGCCATTCGTCATTAAACAAGTTTTAAATTCTGTATTTCCCGTCACCTAGAATTAATATTATCTCAAAGCAAGAGAGGCCAGTTTGACATGATATAAAAGCAATAGCCGTGGTATGATGGTTTCATGCGTTTCAAAGAGAATTAGTTCAATGCGAACGCAAAGGAAGTGCTCGGTAAAATGTCAAGAAAAGAAGCCGAAAGAAGCAGCTGAAATTTAATGAGGAAGCAGGGCTTTGGATGCTTAAACTTCACAGGGTATGCTGAGAGAAAAGAGAGATAGGCGATGCATCCATTCGCCTACCTGACGATCTAGTGTGCATGTATGATTGGAAGGGAGGTGGAAACCTTAGCAAACAGAGAAAAACTGCTAAGGACCAACAGTGATATGAAGCTTTTATATTCGCCCAGGTTCTGAAAGGACAAATAAAATAAATGAGAACGAAATAGAATCACTCGGGAATTGAACCTAGCACGGCGATTTCACTTTTCATCCTGATAACTGTTCCACTACCCACCTTTCCTTAAAATTTAACAAGGGATCATCTAAAGAATTTAGGAATTAATTTCGAAGATGCATTTCATTCACTATTTCGTTCCGTATTTAAAATACCCTAAACTTTACTTTCGATCATCTGATTGTTGAAACACCTGTTGCCATTCTAATTACGAGCCCGAAAGAATTGTTTAGGTTGGATATTGACAAAAGGCATGTGATTATCATACGTAAGAGCGGCCTGCCCCTGCGGTGGGCTCTTTTAGAGATTTCCGAGAAAAAGATCTGCTTTGGAAGCCTGGTGTCTGCCATGAGCGCAGCATGCCTAGCCCAACTTAGTTGGTTCTTCCTGAGTATTGTCTCAATGCTTGGCATAATGGCGCGATCTAGGACAGATGTTCCATGTAACTGAGAGACAACATCACCCAGAATGGTTGAAAAATAATGAATAATGAATTATGTTTGTTTATATGCTTCCATTTGAGAAGTGCTGTGTGGTGCCTGTTGCGTCGTAAGTGTTTTGCAATTGCTTCATTTTCAGCTGTGGGAGCGTCCATATTCGATCTCGGCTCCAGCTGTTATGCACCAAATAGAGGCAAGCGGAAATTACCTCCACGCATGGCACTAAAATGCAAGGGTTGTATTATAATTATTAAAATTAGTGAAACATATGTCGAAGTTGCATAAAAAAACTATCAGCGCTATTACTGTATGAATAGATCATCTATTACAGAGGTTAGTTTTAAAAGTTTTCACACTGAAATGTATTTGCTGAGTTACTTCCGAATACCGATCATACATAATTTTCCCTAGTGCAAGGACGTTATTTATGCCTAATGTTTCGAATGAATGTTTATAATCATCTCTATTCTTGACATCATGTGTTACATAAAAAGCATTATTTTCTAGATACTAGATTCCTATCCACTTTTCCTCAGACATATAATTTGTCGTTTGATTTTCTTTTTTTTGAATAAACACTACCCGAGATATTACGTGTGTAAGAACCAGCTTGTACTAAATGATACAATATATATTCGGCATATTTTCAATGCTAGTTGATGTAAGTAAAGAAAAAAGAATCATGCAATTTTTTTACCTGGAAAGATCACCTGAATCAAACTCCACACCCGTAAGATTGATTAATGGGCTCACTTACCTGAAAAATAAAGAAAAAAGATATTTATATATCGAGAAACAGTTATAGTTATATAAAGGTACATCAAGGTTTGTCAAGGCATTTAATTGTTTTGTAAATATTAATCACTTACTTTGTACAGTCCAGGGGGTCAGCTCAAGCCAGGTGAGAACTACATATAAACCTATGGATTTTTAAAACTAGCCTCGTAGATTAAAAGGACGGATATATCGACTGCTTTTACGTGTGCCGGAGGGACACATTTTATGTTTAATTTTAAAATGAAAATAATTAACATGTTGTAGATGATTACAGATTGAAAATTACTTTTAATTGTCCTGAATATATCATTACTACAGTTTAATAAACTAACAGGACAAATCATATGATTTCAGTTTGAAAAGTCGAGCACTCTAAATACAACCTGCTACATACGGCTCGTCATAGCTACCGGGTTTACATAATGCTGTCGAAACGTGAGTATAACTTGTATGCTAGTTCTGCAACAAATTTATGTACTAAGCATGGCAAAAACGATGCAGAAACCTGTGAAATAATCAATATTATTTATGGATTAACATTTAAACATCGAAGAGAAAAGGAAAGAGGCTGTGACAAGGACCTTGAACACGTTCAGTTTGAAGGACTACGATTTCCACAAGAGATTGGCACGGAAGAAAAATTATGTACTGAAATCATAGGTTCCGGCTTGCAAGTCCAGGTTTTAGTTTGTTTTTAAAATCTCTGCTGAAATATTCTAAAACTCAGCAGCGTATTATATATATATATATATATATATATATATATATATATATATATATATGAGAGAGAGAAATATGACATTTGTATCTTATCTGATTGTTGTTACATTGAGTATCCCGACACTAGATCTTCGTAGACGGACCCAGAGCAATCACTCCGTCCACTCTTCAGGGGATAAATAGAGTGAAAGAAAGTGAAACGAAGAGAGGGGGTCGAGATAGTCTACTTTACGCACCAGGAGTTTTAAGAAAAATGTCACTTCAATGCATCTGTACGTTAGCTGTAATAAACTTACCGGTCATATCCAGGTTGAAAGGTCAAGCTGAGGCAGGACTGTAAATACAGCCTGCGACAAATGGCTTGTCATTGCTGGCTAGTTTACGTAATGTAATAGAAAGCTGAACAAAAACGACGGGCAGCTTATTCAGTACTCTTTGGCAAAAAAAACTCCGCACAAAGCTATGAGATGATCACGACTCCTTATGGATTGATGTTTCCAGGACGTAGATGAGACTAATGAGTCTATGAAAAGAACGCTGTACATCTTCAATTTAGAGGATTACGAGCTGTTCTTCGAGAATTGATGCAGTGTCACAAGTTGTGCCTTAAAGCTGAGCGCGCTACATTCAAGGAGATTAGAGTTTTGCATTGTTTTGAAATAAACAAATCTCTCTTCTGAAGAATTCTCACATCTGGATTGCATGTTGAAGATGGACAAAAATGAGAATCGTCAATGACTATGTTGAAACGTTATCAAAGCATTGATTCATTAAAGACATCATAAATAGGGTCATTTTTCTTTACTTATTTGAGAATATTCCAATTCCGTCTTTAGAAGTAGATATTTGATAATTATTTTTACCTCAAAGTCAGGAAAACGTTCTTCAATATTCATATTAAAAGATATTGAAATATTATGAGTTAAACACGAGAATATTTATTAATAATATTCAAATTCAAAGAAAAATTTTCAAGCGGATCAGCTAGAACCATTGAACTTGTCGATAATCTGCAATTTCAAATGATAAACAAGATTGTTTGTTTAGCAGCATATCAACACCTTATGGCTCATTTCATGCCGAAATTAAATTTTCTTGGGTGAATTGGTAATTTAGTTTTTTAAATGATATTACTGGTAATTTTTTTTACAAAAATGTATTTCCTCGGCAATTTTGTTTACAATGCGAATGTATTTTTGGAATATTTACCATCATTTTTTTTATAGTTTCATAGTGTTTGACGCCAGTGTGGAGGATAATTATTTGCCCATAGAAGTGACCAAAACAGGTGCTACCAACCTGAGTTAGGTGCTACCAATCTGAGACCAACATAAATTAAGAGGTTGTTCCACGCTCCTCAACACCTCCCGATCAGAGGCCTTACTACCGGATATAGTTTATTTTCATACCAAGCATGGGACAAATAAAAGCTAAACATAGCCTTTATCATGGCTGAGACATACTGCCCTCTTTTGCCTGGACTCGATATAGTTCGAATCTTGTAGAATATCAAGATCTTAAGTAAAAAAAATCAAAGTTGTGTAGAAGATCTGGCTTAATATAATTTTCCTGTCGAACATTTTCACTGTGCGTGCAACGTGCCATACTTAGAAACAACAAATACAAGTACTCAGGATTTGGTTTTTAATCCAGGCCGAACTTCCTCATTAAACAGAATTAAAAAAAAACTAATCTGCTTGTTCAATATTTTGCCAACTTTTCTTTGTATCTTACTAAGTATCATGTCATATTTTAATATGACATGATTTCAACCAATGGTTTTCAAAATACTTGAAAGTGTGGCGTAAGATATCACGCTATTATAAAAAAAAATCATTTGACCTGGAGTTCTAATAGCTTGTTATATTGACACGTTTCGACTGTTATTCCTACAGGTCCACGTCGTAATTGGTAATGTTTTGACCATTTCAAACATATCACTGAATAAATTAAAATTGAATTATCAAGGGGAAATTTTCAACGTGTTCACACTATTTACGTTGTTCAAACTGTTGTCCTCATCTTTGTTGCCATATCCACGATGTTTTGGCCATTGTACGCTCCGGCATTCTTTGGCTGGTTGCAATTTCGAATTGAAGCATTTACTTCGTCCACCGGGGTATATTGTTCTAGTTCCACGTGCCATATCTCTTCCGGGTGTCACAGTATCAGTTATCTCCATTTAACAAGTCTTTTGTTCTCCACTGCTGTAGCCAGGTACTGAACTCATAACTGTTTGGGTAAATTCACTGGATTCAACCAATTCTTTTATCCAATGGTCCATGTCCCCGAAATGTCCTGCATATGGAAACAATGATGAGGACAACAGTCGGAACAATATAAAAAGCGTGAATATTTACAATAACTCATCTCAGAAATAAAGCCAAATATGAAAATATGTGTATGAAGTTTTAAGCAAAGTTTAAGGTACCCCATATGAAGTTTAAGATACCCCACGTATTTTTATTAATGTTCAAGGTTTACGTGGTTAAACGCATGGAATTTGCTTCCTTGTTAGTTTTCTAGCCATCAGGGTATTAAAGGACATTTATTTTCTTCACTAAGGAGTCATTAGACTAACCTGTGGATGATAGGGGTACAGCTTCCACAAAGTAGGTATTGCTGTAGATATTCTGTAGCAAGTAGATTTTTAAGTATATTTACTAGCTTCCAGACTATCCACATTTGAAATCTTTTGTATCTTTGACTGATTAGCAAACGAGAATAAAGAGGAAAGTCTGTTTTGCTATTTATCACAAAGCCAGTAGGAGAATATAGGGATCTATTTCTTTTTTCAAGGATATATGTGCCCAAGTGAACGCAGCGATTTCACCACGCCGATTACACTATCCACGAAGATAGTCGCTACGCTACGAGCACACATGGAACGAAGGGAAACATGAAAACATTGACGAATGAACTAAGATGAATTGAGTAATACAAGATTATACCTTAGTATGGACAATGAGATCAGAAGATTCTAACTGTTGAGGATTGGATAAACGGGCGACATTCCCAAAACAAAAAACGGACGTATCGATCAGAAAGTGATAGATACGTCTCTTTCTCTCACTCCATATATATATATATATATATATATATATATATATATATATATATATATATATATGTTTTTTTCTTTTTCTTTCTTTCTTTCTCTTTATCATGGAGTGATTGCTGGAGGGTCCATCTATGGAACTCTAGTGTCGGGATGCTGGAGGTGATATCAATCAGCTCAGTGACATTTACACTACAGAAAAGGAAACCGGGAAATAAAGTAGAAATAACTCTCATGTGAATTGTACAACGTGTGGAAATAAACAAGGACAAGAAAATAAACCCTGTTTGAGTAGATCGCTGTGGTGAAATGTAAGGATTTTTTCACCTCGGTGCTGTAGCGTTTAGAACGGACTAGAAAACCAATTGAAGGACGACGAGATCAATGCCGGCCTTCCCCAGGACACACTTTTCGTCCTTTCCCTATTCTTGCCCTCTCTCCACATATTAATGATCTTCCTAAGAACTTACTCAGATCTTTAGTGAGTATCTATGCAGATAAAATACGATTTCTAAACCCACCTCTATAAATCTAAATATTCAAGGCCAATCAGCTGATATTCTATCTGACTTCACCAGAGGTTACTCAATGTGGGATGAAATGGCTTGTAAAATCGTGTGTGTCCAAAATAAGACTATTAACGTTACACCGTCACATAGCAGACCCTGAACCTTTATCAATCATAGTGGATATTTTTTTTTCTTTATTCCATGCCCCAAACTCATCCCATACCACTTTTGTGGTGAAAGTGGAACTTGTAGTGGAATTTATAGTGAAATTCATATAAACGGTTTATTGCTAAAGATGCTGGAACCATTGTATGTTACTTGCTCCGTTGCAGTAAGTATCTGGAGTTGTCTACTATACAATGCATCCGCAAACTCCAGAAATGGAGGAGTACTGACATATTTCGTTTTGAACTGCTCTGTCCTGATTTGACAAAGAAAAAAACGTCTATGCGGTCCTGTAGAAATCAGATCATAGAAATTACAAGAAAGTTGTACCTGCTTTTTACCGAAGCTTTGTCCCAGTCTAATTCTTCCTCTTATCTTTCATTGCTCGTCCATATTTCTATCGTCGCCTTCCTCTGCTCTAACTTCCCATTTTGAAGGAATGTGAATTTACAACTTTCTGTTCCTAACTGCTTTTCAATTATTCGCTCATCGCGTCTTGTTTAACCATCCATAAATCAATTTCTGGTCTTTTAGTTCTATTCAGCACCATTCTTCATATATATATATATATGTATATATATATATGTATATATATATATATATATATATATATATATATATATATATATATATATATATATATATATATATATATCCGAATAGTAATTTTGGTGATTTCAAAAATGTTTTTCATAGTACTTCATCATGTCTAGACCAAGAAACCTCAACAGAATGCAGAAAAAGCACTGGGATTCATCAGCAGTGCGCGTCCAATACTAAGAATCGAACCCAGACCGTTATGATACGACGCAAGCATGATATCATTGGGCTAGCAAGGCTCGGTGACGAAGAGGAAACTAAGTAACTAGACACAATATAGCGTAGATAATCCTATTTCCGGTGGTGATCCTCATCCATGTATGCATAAGCCACAGGACTGGGACCAAGAGCAAAGACTTCCTTCATCAAGTCACTCAATCCAGACCATGAGAAGCTGGATCTAGCATAGGTCTATATAACGGAATAGTAATTTTGATGATTAGTATAAATTTTCATAAAATTCATTATATCTGGACCTGGAAGCCTCAACAGAATGCATCAAAGCTCTGTACAGCCGTTCCGTCCTATTTTTGGGACTTATCAGTAGTGCGCCTCCACAACATAGAATCGAAACCAGACCATTACGATACAACACAATTATCATACTTCATATATATATATATATATATATACATATATATATATATATATATATATATATATATATATATATATATATATATATATATATATATATATATATATATATATATATATATATATATATCGCTTTTATCTGTTTTTTACTTTTCTGTTTTTCTGTCTTAAATTTTGTTTTCCTCTCTTCACAAACATTTTCCATCACGTTTTCTTTCTTAATATTATCATTAAAATTTTTCCGTCAGAAGCTTCATTCCAAAGCACTGGATAATACAGGTTGATCCAAAACAAACAAAAAAAGATACATAGCGAATAAGTAGCATCCTATCTTATTTGGCGTCGATATAATGCGAATTTGAAGCAGAACAGAAATGATACACACCGTCGAAAGTGATGGAAAACGATCAAGTCAAAATCTCATGACATTTCTACAACCAAACAGACCGCATCTTTGATACCACCAAACTAGACACCGTTGAAAAAATTACACAAAATTTATTTCTAATCGATGTGGTTCTTCCTGGTGACCATAATAACAAGGACAAATAAAAAGCCCAAAGTACACTGACCTCTGGATTGTGGTTTGCAGAATATAAAATGTTCAGTCTAATATTGCCCTAGTTATCATTGGAGCGTTGGGGGTCTGTACTACGGAACTCTGTATTAAGAAAATTATAATAATGCCTTAAATTTGATACGAGGCAGCCTCATCGTAATGAGAATCAAATATAGATACTTAGGAATATTTGAGTGTGATGCATGTATCCAGTATACTTTTAAAAACTCGGGTGCCATATTGTATCACAGCGCGTGACATATTTGTATCCCAGTGTGAGCTATATTTCTATCCTAGCGTCATATATGTGGCTTTTCTGCGCTGTCATTCAATAATAATTATCAACCATACAGTAATTATCAATGCGTATTTTTTCTATTTTCCTGTCTCATATGTAGTTGGAGGGGCGTAAAAACAAATTAATATTAAATTTTACTGTTTATTATTTTATTATAATGTATACGAATAACATATTTGTCAGCATTTAGACATAATTGCTTCCCTAAAAAAATGAAACGTTTAATTAATCAGATCCTTTAATCCTCCGTTTCTTATATTGCAGTCTTATTTGTTCAAGACTTTCATTTCAGGTACTCAGATACCTTTTACTTCATTTTGAAGGTTCTTGAAGAGACTTGCACTCACTTGGTCTCGAGAGAACGCCGTGAGATCTTTCAAAAACTCAGCGAGTACAAAGTAGTGTTTGTATTCTTAACGTTATCAAATGATAATATTACGAATACAAACACTACATATTTTTATTATTATTTTTATTATTATTATTATTATTATTATTATTATTAACAACAATGATATTATTGTCACTAATAAAAATAATGTATTATCCGGTTGGCATTATTTTCTGTAAGAAGATTAAAGGAAGAGAGTTTGCAGGGACTGTCGATTAATTAATGTAAAACAAAGGTGAATTATTTTGAGTGCTAGAGGATACAAAAAGGATGCAAAGAAATGGAAGCTGGCTTTGTTTTTGCCATGAATTAAACAAATTATCAAATGTGATTCAAATATTTCGACGTAGAAATTGCGAAAAGATGGCAAATCTCTGAATCTAAAAAGGAAATCTGAAAAGTAAATATTCGCTAAACATCTAAGAAGAAGAAGAAGAAGAAGAAGAAGAAGAAGAAGAAGAAGAAGAAGAAGAAGAAGAAGAAGAAGATCTGCACATGAAAGAACATTTTGAATTCTTGGCGGAAAGGAATTTTTTAAAAAATGGCAATTTCAATCCTGACAATAAATCCTGAACAAAAATCGATTGTGGCACGCAGCATAAAACAACAGAGCCTCAGTTATGAATATTAAAAAAAAAGAAAGGAAAAAAAAACTATCAGGATTGTAATATTCAAGAGAAAACGGGGAATCATTGGTAATAATGAACTACTGATAATACCGAATAGAAATATTAATAATAATTGGGCAACACACATGTCATGGTGACGAAATGAAACAAGTAATATTAGTCGTAGCAGAAAATTTAATAACGTTCATGATAATGTCAGTATAGGAAATGCTATTTAATTTCAATAAGGATAATAATAATCACACAGAGACGAGCAAACTCGGTAAATAATACATAGAAAAGCCTTATTTTTGGCAGAATTGCGGTTCCTAGCAATAATCTTCAGCAGTAGTTTCCAGAAAGTCACAACTGATAACGCCATATGTGGACCACTGTTGACAGTGTTGATAGTACGGATTTAGTTTATTACTGATGTTTCATCCAAAAAAATTCCTACTTGCCACTCAGAGTAAAGGGTTACCGTGCGAGATTATAAGGAATTGCGAAGTAAGAAAGCATTAAGGACGTGTAGGACAAATTTTGGTTAACACTGAATTTAAAGAGCCCTAGATGTTAGTCGTCAGGGGAGCATACTCTGTGGAGTTTGTTCCACAAATTAACAATTCTGAGGAAGAAGCTCTCTGGGCGGAACTTGCTTTTCATCAAAGACGAAGAGAATGATATTTATGAACAATATTTATTCTGAGAAGCGCAGTTTATCGTAGAAGCATAGATCGCTGCGTGATTAAATATTTTCGATCTTTTTAATAATTGGGAAGTTTCATAAAGAATAGTGTAGGCCACTATTTTTCATTCTAATTCCGGTTGTGGTCCCCTTCAATCCAGTAGAAGTTCTTTATGGACCCTCATGCCGATATGAGATCTTATCCCCCCCTACTCACTCCCACATCGTCTCTCATCTTAATATATCGATGTAAGTAGGAATATTAAAGTTTGTAGTTTGGATAGTACTATGTCAAGAAAACACTAACTCCAGTTGCAAATCAAAGAAAATATTATTTGGATAAATATCTTATTTCAATAAACTTATTTTTTTACAAAACAAAAAATACGCGTAGTATCAGCACTATCGTGTATGGTTTCAATGGAATCCCTATGATTAGTGTAAGGCTGTCAAATTTTCAATATTTGGCTTGGAAACTGTCAGAGACAAGAAATCGCCTCTTTTTTCTACGTCAAGGCGATTTTGAGTCTTTGACAGCAGATGCATCGTGCGACTGACACCAGATTCAACCAAGACGTGGGAAACTTCATATCTTTGAATTTTCCCACGTCTTGGTAGAATCTGGTTGAATCTTGTGGATAATTCTTATGCATGTCTTCTTTCACCCGCAGCTTCTGGTATCCTCCACGCTTGAAAATCGTTTGAGCTGCTGTGTTATTTTGAAGTTAAATGAAACTTTCTTGTAGAGTGATATCAACTTCAGATGAATCAGTAATGAAGGGATCTACAGATCAGTGTGGCACTGTCATTTCGAATAGATCATAGAAGTGAGTTTTCATAACATTATACCACTGCTTCAAATGATCAACATACGTTGCTAGGTCATCATCAAGCAGCTCGGTGGATATATTTGCTCAGGAAGGAAACTGCAAACTCCCGTCTCCCAAGGTTCAACCAGAATAGCTTTAGTTTCCCGTTAAATATGTTAATTGCTTCCTTGCAGGAAAACAGGGTGGATTCATTACCTTAGAGCTCTTTCTTCAAGATATTTAACTTTTCAAAATTGAATAACAAGTTGGTGTAAAATTTAAAGTTTAAATTATGCATTTAAAATTTTAAGAAATTGAAAACTAAAATCAGATGAAAAAAATTTCAATAAATAAATATTTATGTTAACAAAATGTCTTAGCTTAATTTAATATTTAACTTAAAGATAAATTTAATATTTAATTTTAAATAATAATTATTAATGATAAAATACTCCATATATATATTTTGTGGGTCCTTAATTTTCTTTGTACCCACCATGGCCCCCATTTTTCAAACTTGGATTTTTGGCCTCTGAAAATATCTCATGGCCCCCAGAGATTTCATATGGCCCACGTTGAGAAATACTTGTGTAGACTACGGTCCATATAGATGGGGATGCCTGTTCAAGTTTATTCGGAAACTACAGTTGAGGGAAGAGTGCTTGTTAAACATATAGCAGATTGAAGGCAACAGGGAGAAAGGAAAACCAAGAATAAGTAAATGGATGGCGGAACAAAGCTTAGGAGGGATAAAAAAGCAAAATTTATTAAGAGTAACAAATGACAGTGAATTGTGGTGAGCCATAATGGGCAACGTCTTGAAGTGACACGGCACGGAGAAGAAGATTCCGCCCTCTTTGCTCTGACGTTCAAACAGTATATCGATCCACGGCGTGTGTGGTAAAAAAAAGCGATAATATGGCGGATAGCTCGTGATAAAATGATAAAGTGAAAAACTCCTCAGAAACGAAATTAATGGAATTGTTGCGTTGGTATTTCGGGGAATTAGTATCTGCGCAATTTATAATAAATCCATCCGCATATCATAATTGAACTCTTTTAGACCGACAATGGGTTTAATTTGAAATATAAAGTAATGACGAACTTAAAAGAAAAAAAGAACGAACTCAATAATCTGCACATGCCTGCAGGTGGGGACTCTTATCTGCATGCAAAATGGGATTTGATTTCATTGTCTTCAACATATTATTTACGCATTGTTAACTATAATTAAATTCACATTCGAAATTTCCATTTCTGAAATCATATTTCTATTTTTTTTTATTTTAATGATGTAATTATTCGGGGAAAAGGAAATGAAGG
This sequence comes from Acanthosepion esculentum, assembly GCA_964036315.1. Classification (NCBI taxonomy): domain Eukaryota; kingdom Metazoa; phylum Mollusca; class Cephalopoda; order Sepiida; family Sepiidae; genus Acanthosepion; species Acanthosepion esculentum. The sequence goes on along the minus strand of OZ038493.1, from coordinate 101,300,444 downwards.
TCGTCTTATATCCTAAGTTCAAATTTCAGAAATATTCGACATTTATTCGGATATCTTCTCAGCGAAACTGGAACCAGTAAGCGACAGACGGGCCATCCTAGCGTAAATTTATTTAAGTTATTAAATAGAATAGTGGTAATGACAGTTAAACATGAAAGATATAATGAATGCGTAAAGTACATAAGCGAAAAAATAGATTTATAAATTTAATTACAATAATTAAAACTTTAGTTTGACACACGTCGTGTCAATGAAGGTTAGATCATCAAAGATCAAATCTGTATTTTTCTCTGACACTGAGTACATTTTACATTGAATAGAGCAAATTTAAACGCACACACACATACATACATATATACATAAGTACAATATACATATATTATATATATATTCAGGCATGTTTGGTTGAATAATCTTAACATATTATGCCTATTTATTTTAATTTTAATCCTCTTATATTATAAGACAAATAGTAACAACAGTAAATAAGGTTAATTATGTGTATAGCGATAATGTTTTAAAATGTCTATGAGAGCAACGTTTATTTAAAATACTTAAAATCTAATTATAAAACAAATACAATTATATACATTAAAGTTACCTCCCTTAGTTTAAACCTCGAAAAACCACACTAGCTTTAACAGATAATTTTTAAATTAATTATCACGGAGCGCGTTGATACGTGTTTGTAATTATAACAACGCGTTTCGTGTGAATTTAGAAAAAGAAATCACAACTATCAATTACAATCATTTTTGTCTTATCAATTCACCCCTGACGATTACCTTGATGAGATTTAAAGTAATCGGTAAATGAAAATATATGAAAATAAATACGGTGCCTTCTTTAATAAATTTAATATCAACATTAAAGAGTTCATTCGCGAATTCGAGAAAATTAAAATAAAGTAAATAGACAAAATATGTCCAGATTATTCAAAGAAGCAAGCTTGAATAAAGATAAGCTGTTTAAATAAACATACGTGTGCACACACAAACGCACACATGCACATACACCCCCACACACATATATGTCTATAGCTATCTATATATCTATCTACCTCCCTCTCGCTCTCTCTCTCGCTCTCTCTCACTCTCTCCCTCTCTCTCTCTCTCTATATATATATATATAGAGAGAGAGAGAGTGACTAATATAATAGCATCATCCACTTGCAAAAAAAGGCTAAAAATAATGGAAGCCTTACTTATAAAAATAAACAAACCAACACTTAATAATATTAACTTTGAACATGGACATAATATCTTGACCGTGTTTTGAAACAAAAAAATGAATCACTTTATAAAACATACACATAACAAACTATTTCTAATTCTAACAGTTGAAATATAATCCTTGATAATGGCTAAATGTATAGCCGAAAGCGCTCGGAAAAGAACATTCGGACAATTTTTATATAATTTATCCTGTGAAAAGAAAAGCTTTATTAGATCGCACGAGAAACTAAATAAAAGCACCTTGTCAGTTGTTTTTAATGAAATGTGCTTGAAAGAAGGATTGCTGCCTAAATACACAAATATATACATACATATATATATATATATATATATATATATATATATATATATATATATATATGATAGCTGGCCAATCGTATTCGGGGATACCCGTCTTTTGGGGAGGCTAGCCAATCTCTATTGCAGACGATCGCTCAGGAACATTGTGTTTTGTTCAACACTCACAGAGCCAACCTGTGGTTTATACTGCAATTCTGCTGAGCAGACCTTACTTGCAGTTTCTGGTAGAGAGTGTGTTATCTAGCCTGATCAACAATCTGAACCAGGCCAGCACGCTCAAACCCTCGGTCCGATGATTTATGACCTCGTATTATCACAGCCTTCGACGGTCCCCAAGTTTTCGGTATACTCAGTTTCATTCACAAGGCTTTACTCAACTCGTAATATGTTTTTTTAGGCAGTTTCCAAAGGTTCCGCACGCTGGCATCGCCGCCTCGAGACCGATATCATCAGAAATTCTCCTCCTGACAAATCGAACTCAGGTTTTATGGTATATATATATATATATATATATTTATATATATATATATATATAATTTTCTATTATCTCGACCATTATAATGACAAAAAAGATGGAAACTTGTTCCCTCCCTCCCGCATGTGTAGTCGCATCATCATAACCATATCTTTAGCTAGAAACGACGAAACGCGTGTCACGAAAACCGATAGATTTTACCTAAAATTGTTTTGATATATAGTTGATATCTAAAAAAAATCTATCTAATATATATACATATTAGAAATAGGTATCTAAAAATATCTATCTAATATATATATATATATATATATATATATATATATATATATATATATGTATATGTATATGTATATATATATATATATATACATATATATATATATATACATACATACGCAAATATTTATTTATTTATATATATATATATATATATATATATATATATATATATATATATATATATATATATATATATATATATATATGGTAGTTTCTGTAGTATGTCTGTTGCGTGTGTTCGAATTTGAAAGTAGATCTCCAGCAGAGTTCGTTATATTCCCTTAAAAGCAAATAACCTTGGAGTAGGCATGAATCGATCCCTTTCTTAAGAGCTATGTGTAAATAGAAGGTCTTGTATAGGGAACATAATTGTTATCACCCCCAAAATATTAAAACCATATCAGTTTTAAAATAAAAAGTTATTCTCAAAATCTAAAATATATTTCAGATTTGAATTACCCGCAAAGGGTTGATAAGCCGTAAAAATATAAAATCACTTAATCAAAAATTGAATTTTAAATTTTTCATTCCGGACGGTTATGTGAAGTCATCAATTTAGATGTTCTGTAATGTGTTCCATGGCAAGAAACGGGAGCGTGTTGTGATTAAATCTATCAGTAGACGGACTACTGTTTGAATGAAAAAATTGACACGAAATGCAGAATAATCATCGAAATAGCCAATATTGGATTCCTAAAACAATTCAAAGTATCAAAAATAGGACCATTTAAGAAGTAACAAGGGAAAGTGTACGGATCTACAAGCTAATAGCTATCCTAGTATATGGCTGTGAATGCGGGACAATTTCGTTACATTTTCTTTACAATTTCCTCCCTTTTTTCTCTTTTTCTTAAAACCTATTTTCTCATCCTTTTGCGTCCAAGATATTATCGAATCCTTCTTTACAACCACATCCCTGTTGCCTGATATCTCCTCAGCATCCATTAGAACATTGTCCAGCATTCCCTACCACAAGGGAAGACTGATAATACATATTAGATTAAAAACTATCTATTTTCCATCTTCCTAATTTAATTTTCCTGATTGATAAGACTTTGTTTAGCTTTTGGGAACCACATTTTGTTATGCCATCGGATTTTTGGGACATATTTTTCAACTTCTCTCCAAATATAAAATTGTATGTACAAGAATGTCTCGATTAATACTCATTCGATTAATGTTTTTGTTGTGGATTCCGAGATGAATCCGATAACAATGAATAACAAACGCCAGGAATGGATAAGGAAAAATAAATGTATTAACGTAATAATACAAACTGGTAATACGGGTTAGTAGATCCAGGAATGCGGGTTAGTAGCACTAATATATATACAGTTTTGGTATTGAAGTATCGCGGATGACTGCTTACCGATTCTACGTGCTCGCTAACTGTGACTCTTGTGCTACCATCCTCTATTACAGACTGTCCGGGTATTCACTGGTAGTAGTATATCCATACCTCGGCTGAGTCCATTTGTGTAAAAAGGGGAGACCCCTCAATAGTTTTCAATTAGTGCGCTAAATTGTTTATGTATCAAAATTCGATTAGTGATTGCATCTACTCGATTAGTGCGGTAAAACAGTCATTAGTCTAAACATAGTAATTGAAAAGTTTTTTTTAGACATACCGATTAATTTTCTAAAGATTAAAAATGGAAAATGACCATTTTCTGTCTATATCTCTGAGATGAGGTTTTATGATTATTTATCTTATTCGAAATGTTATCCTCATCTTCATTGTCATATTCACAACTTTTCGGCCGTTTTACGCTCTGGCCATTTTCAGGTGATTGGAATTTTGATCCGAACTCTTTATTTTCGTACAACGGGGTAGATTGTTCTAGTACCACGTGCCAGACCTCTTCCGGGTGTTATTTCCCTTTAACTCAACTCTCCAAGTTTTTTTTGTTTTGTTTTCACCACTGCTGTGGTCTGGCATTTTACTCACGACTATTTGAGTCTAGTCACTGGATCTAATCCTTCGTGTTTATCCACTGGGTCATGTGATCTTGAGGACACCCGTGTATGTATTTATGCGACCTAATGTCTCAGCAACCATTTTTTATCCACGGAGGACACAATAAATAGAGTAACTGTTTTGTTTAGTATGTATTAAGTTTGTCGTATCCTGTCGATACTCCTCTATTTTGATAGATGTCCTGTTTATTTATTAAACAATATATTTATTTATTTTCGTCTACCGACCTGAATACTCAAGAAATCTTATTAAAGAAAAATAAACGCTCTATGACATGATTAGAGCCTGCGTTCCCCTAGCGGAAAGCCGTCATTAGATCTGACGTGCTTTGAAACTCTCAGCTATGTTGATGGTCAAGCAAAGTTGAATAGTGCCTTTAATCACAGGTTTTTTTTACTGACTCTCGAAATATATATATCATCTCAGTTTCGTAACCTAATGTAAACAAAGCAAATTCTAAACAAAGGGATGGGTGTTTCTTTTATTAACTCGACTGTTATTTTGCGTGGATACAGAGAACAATATGAGTATAAAGGCACTACTCAAATAGAAAGCTCAAACTGGCGTCATATCTAATGAAAGTTTCCGCTAGTTTCTGCCGGAGCGCGTATATATTTTTTTATGAGATTTCTCAAATATTTAGGTATAGGTGTACGAAAATATATGATTGTATTGTTTAATAAATAAACGAGGAGTCTACTAAAATACGAGTATCCAATAAAAAAACTTTAAATAATAAATAAGGAAATGTGTAAAAATAGAAATAAGGAAAGAGAGAGTAGAGAAAGAGAGATACAAAAATGAAACAGGGAGAAAGAGAGTCAAATTGAAAAAGAAATGAATGAGAAGCAAGAATAGAAAAGGTAGGATTAAGGAATCATAAACCAGATATATGAGAAACAAAAGAAAGACAATAAATGAAATAAATGAAAAAGAAAGTTGCAAGAAGAGAGATAAATCTGTTGAAGCAAACAGAAGAATCAGAATAGGATAAACATTGAAAGAAAATGAAACAAGAATGAGGAGTCTGTGCAAAATACAAAGATTGGAGTTATAAACGAGACATAAATGAAAGAACGAAAAATGATTAAAAAGAAACACTAATAAAGAAAATACGGAGGTGATAATGGAGACTGAGAAACGGAAGTTCGTAAAAAATATAGTCTAATCAATGGAATGGATTACACGGAGTAGGTAAGTCGGGAAAAGAATGAACTGTTTTACTAAAAATAGAATTATGAGACTAGTAAAAATCAGGGGGAAAAGTCAAAGTGCAGAAAACCAAAGGAACAAGTGATCCGTGGTCGCAAGACTATGATCATATTGTAGTATCTGTTCCGTGGCCTTGACTATCAATATCCTGCTAAGAGAAGCTCTTTCCCCGATCCACGTAAGCGAAGGCTGTGTAAGTTTTGACTAGTGGTCCAAGTGTTCGCGCTCGGGTTGCCCATGTTAAATAACCGAACATGTGTCACAACCAAAACCAGTGGTGGGCTCTTTGGTAAATAACGAGAAGCAAAGGAACAAATGCGTAAACTGACACCTGACAACCTAGACAATGTAACAAACAATCAGTGTGAGAGAATTGTTGTTTTTAGAGAGTTTGTCTGGGACATGGCCACAACATAGGGGCAGGAAATGAGGATGCACATTACTAAAATACGGTAGTCTTCATCGAATGAGATATTTGCATTTTTATCAGCGATTTGTACAAAACAATCTGTAATGACAGAAGTACGCAGGTATAGGGTTTAAGAAAGCTTTATGCAATTGTGAATACAAGGTTCGCCTATAGTGTCCTTTTATAGTCCCAGTAAACAGATTTAGCACTCTCAAGGAGTGTAACAAAACAAGGGGATAACACACTTGAGTATTCATAACATAATCTTCCGAACCTTCTTTTTCAACTTGTTTCATATTACACTGGTCTTAAAGAGACATCGTAACAATGTCGTTTCAATGTAGGTTAAATACTTAACAATGACACTATGACCATCAACAGTGGGCAGTGAGTTAGATTTTCACCGACTGTCTTTTAACATAAGTTGACATTAGAATTGATATATTTGACATCAAGGGTTGATATATCGTCGAATCAACGAACATCGTAACAAGTGAAACAAAAAGGGTGTTCGGACTGAGAAAAAAAAAACAAATGAGGAATCCTTATGTTTTCAGATTAGAAAAGTCCACCAAACATCGAAATTCTGAGCAGCAAGAAAATGCAAAACATATGTTGGATCTTATGCCAGACTAAAATTAAGTACCAGATATACTAGTGTAACGTGCGATCTCGCGTATCGTGTGACCCACCAAATTTTCAATAAAAAATGATTTAATCATGTACCCCGTGTATCATGCGACTTCCTTTATTGAGAGACCAAATTACAATAGACTGACCTATTTTCCTCTATCTCTTTTCCCCATTTCTTGTTAAATAAGTTAAAAAAAGTAAAAGAGAATGGTAAAAGTATCGTTAGTAACGCTATACTCGTTGCGTACAGCCATAAAGAATCAAACGAGAAACACTTAAACATCTTATAAACTAAACAATGAAAAGACGCATATTCGCTATACAGTTAAGTAAAACATCAGTTTTATCAAAATCATGTTTGTTTTAAATACAGTTGTACATTATGACTAGTGTAAATGGATATAGAGTTTGGTGAACGGCGTAGCCAGGGCCAGCAGTACATACGCTAATTTTTTTATCTTGTATATGATTCGACCTTCTTAAAATTAGCTGCAAAATTAGGTCTTCAAAGTCGCATGATACGCGAGTATATAAGTAAATTTGTGTGAGTCATTATTTAAAATCTCACTAGTCGAGTTTTCTAATGTAATTGTATACCATTTAAGTACATTTCGCAAGAATAATTGGTCTGGTGACTGAGTGTTAGTGCAGTGGCCATAATAAACCGTGTTTGAATCACACCGTTGTCTTTTTGTCAAGGGGGGGGGTTCATTTTATCGGCGATTCCAGCGTGCCTCATTTTGGTGAAGTGCCACTTAGCAATACTACTGTTTGGACCCAAATCTTGTAAGTTGAATTCGAAAGAGGAAAGTAATTCATGGAAGTCGATGCCTGTACAACATGCATTCACACTTCACAAGTCATCGTGAGCGAGGGTTTGACCTTACAGATCGCACGGGTTTACGCATATTTCCTCAGAAAATGTAACTAGGATCCGTTCAGATTAGCAGCGGTAAAACATCAAGTTTTCTATATGGATTTTGAACAAGCATGTGCATTAGGATGCATGAACAATAGGGTTTGGCTTGAAACTCCAAGCGACAGGCATGCATCAGCGGCAACACATACTAAGTTTAGGAGTTAATAGTATGTGCATCTTTTCCTGTTGTAAAATTTTACAAAAAAGAAAATAATGCTTCACAGACTTTTGCAATTAATGTGAGTTCGATTATCGTGTTTTATTATATTATATTATTAGAGTAATGGATAGCGGCTCGGATTGAGGAATCGGAGAGCCGAGTTCGAATTCCAGTCGAATCCATCACATTCACTTACTTGCTAATACAATTGAGAAACGTATGAATCCTCTTCTCTCCCACCAGCTATCGGTAAATAGCAGGACATGCCGGGTTCTATAGCCTTTGATGGCATCTGGTCTACCGCAGAAAGAAATGGCAACCTACTGCGGGAAAAAAAATCTGCCACGTCAGTCATATATCGAAATATACATGATCGCTTAAGTGGGTATCATTGATTATACCTGACAACGATTACCCTGGGTCATATCAGAAAGAGTGTACTCATCATAATGTAACTCGTGTGTCTGGTGGTAAATGTTCAAATTTGACACCGTGTAAATTTCTGACTCGAAATCTTTCATATCTAATTAAACTTTGATACTATAAATTTATGCTATGATTTTTTGGCGTGGCTGTATGAGCTCGCGCGTGTGTGTGTATGTTTGTTATACTTCCTCTCAAGTTGTCCGGTTTTCTTTTTATCTATCTGATACTGCTAGACAACCATTTATAGCTGAATGACAAACAACACGGATGAGAATCAATTGGAGGTTTACTTTCTCTTGCTTTCCGATCTCTTCTTGCATTTCCCATCTTCCATAAATTCACAATGTTCCCAAACCCACTTTCCCTCACTTTTCTAGACTTATTTCTATTTCGGTATCACATCTAATATTTACTCTCCACTTTCGTTTTCAGTCACTCTTCACTCTCTTCTTTACATACTCATCAAAACTTTTCTTTTTACTCTCCTATAACCATCCTTGTCTCCTACCCTGTCCCTTTAATTCTAGTCTTAACTTTTCTCTTTCACCTTTTTCCATTAATTTCTCTTATAGAATTCCATTCTTAAGTCTTCTTTTCCCACCCCTATTTTCTCTTCAACACTCTTTTGAGTATATCTACTTCTTCTTCCTCTCCTTTATCTATCGTACTTCCCCTCCTTACTCTCCTAGAGTAGCCTTACTTTTTGCGTGTAGCCTTACTTTCTTCGAGTAGCTTTACTCTAATGTAGTCTATTCTCTCTTTTATTCTTTTTCTATTCTAGTTTTCTTAACTTTACTCCTCTTCCTGTTCTAGTATCTACTTCTTTTCTTTTCTTTTCATACGAGTCTCTTCACTTTGCTCTCCTGATCCCATTCACGTCTCTACACTTTCTATTTTCGTCTTTTCTCTTTATTACTTTACTCTTTCTATTCTAATCGCTTAATATGTCTCCTTTTCCATTGTAGCCTCTTCTCCTTACATACTCTGTTATAGAGAATGACTCATTGCCCAAATATTCTTTTCTTTGATTCTTTATATTCACTTATCTTCTATTTATTCGTCTCTTTCTATTCTACTCTCTTCTCTTTAAAACCATCTCTTTCCATTCAATTCTCTTTCCCTTAGTCTCCCGTTCCGATTAAAGGCATTTCTTCTCTTTCTATTCTCGCCTTTTCTTCTTACTATTTTCCTTATTCAGTTCTAGGATCTTAATATTATTCTTTTTTTATCCAAGTCACTTCCGTTTATTCTCCTCTTTCTATTCAAATCTGTTCTTTATTCTCCTCTTTCTATCCAAGTCACTTCCGTTTATTCTCCCCTTTCTATTCAAATCTGTTCTTTATTCTCCTCTTTCTATCCAAGTCAATTCCGTTTATTCTCCTCTTTCTATTCAAGTCTCTTCTCTTTATTCTCTTCTTTCTATTCAAATCACTTGCTTTTATTCTCTTTCTATTCAAGACTTCCGTTTAATCTCATCTTTCTATTCTGCTCTCTTATCTTTATTACTCTCTTCTTTCTATTCTACTGTCTTCTCCCTTATTCTTCCAGTCTCTTATCTTCCCTGTATATTATTCATTCAATTCTAGTTTCTTCCTTCTATTTGCTCCACTCCTTCCATTTTCAAATCTATACGCCGCCCTCTTCTTTCCATTCATATCTCGAATCATCTCCCCGATCATCTTTTCTTATTTCAATTCTATTTCAAATCTTCGCTTACTTTGTTTTTGCTCATTTCGTTTCAACCCAATCCACTGTCTACCCATTAGGATCATTTTTATTAACTTCTTCTTTTGCTTACCCTTTTAATGTACGTCTTTATTTCTTCCTATATTTACTTGTAAAATCGTTGTGTTTTTATCGTTCTTTTTCTAACTTTATCCTCTTGTTGCTATGTGCCAGCCTCTTCATTTGTCTGAGAGTTTCGATCCGGTCTGATTGCGATTTCAGAAAACATTAGGTGTGGCCCTGGGCGAAAGTCTGACGTCAAGGGTGTGCAGACAGAACGATCCAAAAATGGATCTTGGGGATCGAAAAGCCATTAATCGCATTTCCATCTCTTGAGTTGGATACTTGATGGATGGCCGATTTCGACACAACATCAATGTTAAATACAAAAGAAAAGAAAGAAAGAAAGAAAACCTTTGATGACTTGTGTAGTTCAATATTTGGGCAATGAGTCATTCTTTATATCAGAGTTGTTATCGCTTTTGTTGCGTATATATTTGATACGAGTGATCAGTTTTGTTTATTTTCAATGTATTGAATGAATCGATCGTTTGAAACCAAAGATAATGTACACATATTTTTTATCACATTTTTTTTTACTTGTGGATCTTCATCTGAGTGTTTTTTTTTCCTTTTGGTTTTCATATTGAAAACTTTGCATCAACTTCTGCACACTTCTAAAACCTTCGAATGAATAAAAAAAAAGAAAAACTTGAAGAATCCAATGGCAGAGGTAGTGCGGGGTGTATCTGAGATGATTTTGTTTGGGTGATGCTAATTTCATTACTACTATAAATATTTATTCATACTTTTCAAATACTATTGCCTTAAAAATATAATTGTTTTGAAGACCGTTAAAATTCTACCACTATATTTTGCTTGCAGGACAACGCTTTATTTTTTTAATTTTTAATTCTGCCTGCCACAAGGAAGTAGACAATCCTGACTCTCCATAGATTCATTCGATTTAACCTAGATGGGTGACCGCTTGAGAATAGCAGTTGCTGTAACCTTTATATGCCGGTGGTGTAATGGTAATGGCTTGGAATTTTTAATCGAAGAGCCGTTCAAATTCCAGCTGGGTTCGTATTATTCATAGACGGAAATAACATCGAGAAACGTATGTATCCATATTCTCTTCACCAACCATAGGAATTAGTACGACATATCACTAAATCATTATAATCCCACATAAAAAATCGGAAATCTTAGAATGCCAATAGGACAGTTTTTCCCTTGACACCGCTATTGTTTTAACTACTATTACACCTCGGCAATGTTTATCGTTTCAAAAAGCGATAAATAGAATTGTAATAAAACCTAAAAAAAATATGATGAAAATATATTTATATATTTTCATTTTTTCTTGAGAATTTACAACAAAAATATTAAACACTGTTTATTAAATTGTTTATTTATAAGAATAATTTTATATTTTTCACCATTCTAAACAATAATACAGTTGTATTAAAAGTAATGCAATATTTGTCATCTACCAATTTATAGAGAAATGGACATGAAAACAATTTTTTTCTGGCTTTAAAGAACTGTGGAAAACAAATGAATCAATTCAATCATTTACTTTATTTTGAACTGCCACGGATTATTGTGAAAGATATTACACTGGCTTCCCGTTTCCTATCCACAGTCGGGATTGAGTCGCGAAGAAGACGCTTTTTTTTTGCGCAGAGTTGTCCACCAAAATCAAATTCCCGGGAATGGTCTCATCAAATTCTCTTTGACTTCGCTTTCTATTCCCAGCCACCCCCGTTACTGCCACTAGACGGGAGAAAGGAAATAAAGAGAGACGATGTCGATCCTGATGCTCGGAGTCGAGCGGGTGCCAACGACGACGGTCGGGAATTCAGTGATTTCGTTCTATTAGATTCTTAAAAATTATGGCTAGAATGTTAAATCTACTCTACTATTAAGCCATAAATATTTGCTGCAAATAGACATCCTTGGCTAATCAAAGTGTTAAATAAGAGTTAAGACGATTATTATTTTTAGATGAAGTATATCTCAGCTCCGACTTCCAAGGGTTGACATTCGGTGACATAAGAAATAAGGTAGCCGATTTTGAGTGGCTGAGCTAGCTCGGGAATTATAGACAGGGAAAGGCTTATCAGCGAGTCAAGCCTTAACCGTCAAGCAATGTAGACGTGTTATCTTTTGTGTCTGAAACGGCTCCCCAGTGAGGGGAAACGACCCTCACTAGGTCACTGGATAGTTAGTATATGTCAGATTAATAAATATAGATATATTAAAATTCTCTATGTTGGACTTTTTCATCACCGAAACGAAACGATTGGCGATCGCCGGCCAAGAGAAAAGGCCGAGATGAGATCTTTCATTGATGTCAAATTAAACTGATCAAGCTCCTGAAGTCTGAGATAAGATACACTTCCCCCTAAAAATAACACAAGGGCATTAGTGAATGCAACATGTAGTCGGGATTTGATCTCGGCTTGCTGGTCGCAATTGACGCACCCGTTGTTCCGCCTGCATATCCATATATGAACTACGATTCTCTAGTTATGTATATTGGTCATACATTGTAGCTGGTCTTTGCATTGAATAATACTATTTCTTTTATGTATTTGAATAGAGGTATCGAAAGTTGTTAGTTTGAGGCAAGTATAAGAACTGTTCTCAAATATCCAGGTACTTTCTCCAACATCACTGCAGAAACAGCACTGACGCGATTTAGATAAGTCTAACTCAGTCTATATTTCCGAGATCAGTTATTATAACTATTTACATTATTCGGACAACTTTATTGCCATATTCACGACGTTTCAGTTTCTTCAGGTGTTATGCACCGGAATGTCGAACGGGCCGATTTATTTAGTCCACTGGGGTAGATTTTTCCACTTGTCATGCCTTTTCTGGATATCTCAGTTTAAGTTATTTCCCGTTAGTAACTCAACTCTCCAAGTTTTTGTTCACCTCTGCTGTGGTCAGGTACTGAACTCACAATTCTTTAAATCAAATCACTGGATTACTTCAACCAACGCTGCCCTGGTGTAAATTCTACCTATTTACAAGTCTCCAAAATTTCTGTTAGCTTCAGTCATAAATAATTTCCTTATCAACAATCGTATCGAACGTATCGAACCCAAACACCTAGACTTTCGCAATATATGTTTTACGTATTGGGAGAATAACGATATAATAAAGAAAAAATAGGCATCGATTACAAATAACGTATAAAGTAATTGGTATATATATATATATATATATATATATATATATATATATATATATATATATATATATATGTATCCAACTTCTCCCTTACAGGCGGGCCTCTCGCTAATTCGACGTAAAGGTCTCGAACGGACAGAATTCCCTGGTTTCCCTAGTTCAGACCTTCACGACAAGGAGACGGCATGCCACTTACATAAGAGCAAACCATGCACATTCACTTCATCTTTCACTAGTGAGAAAAGCTTCGTCAGAAGTGGAGGTTTCCGGGATCATTACCGTCTTAATCCTTTCAAGTTTAGGGTTAACCGTTATCTTCCTCTCCTATGCGCACAAATTGCCTCGTAGCGTAACACTCTACCTCGAGTGCCAACCGTGCGTTCTACAGAGTGAACATTAACGTAAAAAATAAGTTGTAATTTCCTTTTGCTTGTGTTTATGGAGTCATTTACTCTACTACAACAAAGAAAACTAAATTTGAAAACATAGTAACGGCGTTATATTATGTAAGCTATCGAATTTGTTAAAGATATGATTGCAAGGCCTTATCTAAATCTGAAAATAGGAAGCAAAAAGTGAATGCTATTATCAATATTTCATTGTTTGCACATAAACAATTTTCCAGGCAACGATCCACAACGACAGGGCGCAGGAACGCACTGACCATCTCATCTCAAGCTGCGAGAAATACGACATGAAGATCGGTGTTAATGAGACCGAGATCATGACCGTCAGCAAGAGACCGGAAAAACTGGACATCAACATCAATGCGACCCGGCTAAAGCAAACCAGTTAATTCAAATATCTGGGCAGCATATTTACTGAAAACGGCATACTAGACAGGGAAATCGAGACCAGACGTCAGAAAGCCAACGCAGTCAGTTACCAACTTGCTCCTCTTCTAAAACATCCTAGCTATTTTCCTACCAACGCTGAGATACCAATGTCAGACATAGCCCCATAACAAAAGCCCTTGAGAGGAAACTGAGATGAAATGCCTGAGGAAAGTAGTGAGCAGCACCAAGCGAGACACGATCAGGTATGAGGCAATAAAAGATATGTTAGAAGCAATACAAATCATACAACACATCGATCGGCAGAGCATCAAGAGGTTCGGACACCTCACTTATGCTTATCAACCAACCAGCCGTACGAGCATACACCCTAAAGTACTCTGGATAGAGATCGAGAGGCAGACCAATAAGACGCTGGAGCGACCCAGTGGCACTCTCAGAGCCCATGAGCTATCTCTCCTCCAGGCTAATCGCCTTGTCGCTGACAGACGACTATGTCTCTCCGCGACGCCTAACAGCACAAGCGAAAGGAAAAAAAAAAAAAACTAAAACTAACTAACCAGTCAAATTCCTGGAGAAAATACGCAGCGTATAAATAAAATAAAACACATAGTAAAATTCAATAAATATGCCAGGAAGAACAAATAAAATTAAAGCAAAAGAAAAAAAAAGAAGAAAAATGAATGTAGAAAGAAAGCATTATACAGTAAATACTTGTAAAGCGAGGTGTCAAAAATAACAAATTTCACCTTAGAGAATAGACTATTAAAATATGTAATATAAAGTAATGAAATAGAAATCTGAATGTTGACTTTTCAACATCTTCTTCTATGTGCCATGCACATTCAGGATGTTGATGATCATGGCTCTCCACAATTTCCTATCATTTCTAACTCTCAGTAAATTTTGTCTCTTTGACATCTCTCCTAAACTATTTACAAAAGCTCGTGAGGTAGGTAATGCGTTCTTTCTCGTTATCCCTCTTGCCTTTAATTTCCAACCCTATTTCCTTATTATGTACCCTAGAAATTTCAACTGCCGCACGGTGATGAAAATTTCGCGTTCCTAATAGAATCGTTTCCCAAAAGAAAGAAAAAAAAAACAAAAAACAATCCGATATTTGGTCATTAGTTTTGGTTTGGGAGGAAGCCTAAAGCCGAGAACTTTTCATCACCCTCTTGGCGTATATATGCGATTATGGCGATAGAGTGAAAGGAAATTGTTTCTAAAATAAAAGAGAAATTGACGATTATGTATTGAACCTGCAGTACTCAACCGCTCTACAGAAAGCAGAGTGAAAAAAAAGAAAGATATTGTTAGATAGATTTCAAGTAATGTTCTTCGGTCTCTTATACTAGAAAGAAACAGGTCATTCGCTCGAAGGTAAAAATATCTCTCGCCTTCAGCTTCGTGTTATTCACTGTCAAACATAGGCCGTTTAAATGCAACTTACTGGCCAGCCTGAAAACGTTGATGGGGTGACATTCAACCAATCAGATTACGGCGTAATGTACAGCGCGTTCAATTCACTTTTAGTCGGTATAGATTTGTTCTTTTTGCGAGGAAGCACCTCATTCGAGGATCGGCACTCCCTGACGTATCGCTGCGTCAGATATAAGTTTATTCAAGCAATAATATGCTAGTGTAAGCCTATCTAGAAGGGGTTGTAGTTGGTTCTTCATCTAGGTTTAAACGCTTTAACCAAACTGAAGGAAATCAAAATAGATTTGTGAAGTGCTCGGGCCGGAAAAGATAGAAAGCCTGCCAGTGACAGCTCGAGATTTGGCTTCTGTGTATGAATATAGATACGTAGCGGCTGATCCCCGAGATCAATTCCAGTGTCTAACCTTTTAGGATGGAACTGTTTACCGGATTTAAGCGAGTATATGTTGATGCCGTCTAAAAATCGTGCAAGGGATCTTTTAAACATTCTATACCAGAATGTTTCTATAGTTTTCAATGGCATCTGAATTCAAACAATTCGCTAAGTCATGTGGTCAACGTGTTACTAAACGTTGTAAAAAATAATCATGCAGTAACGAATGTATTTTTTGAAAAGAGAACTTTTAACAGTTAAACGTTACATATGATTAAGCATGAATTAAAAAAAAAATCAATTATCAAAGCTACGATTATTGTACGGATAGTGTTAGTTAATTGTACGAAGTACTATCTAAAATTTAAGAAAATCATTATACTAAAACTTTTTTTCTCGTTTCTCTCTCACTACTTCTGTGTCTGTCTCTACACACACAGATACACACACATACATACATATATATATGTTCCGACACGATCTCAGTCTATATAACGGGGTTGAATAAGACTGACGAAATTTTCGTATCTATTCCCCATAAGAGATAATTTTGGATTTTTTTTTTAGATAGTAATTTATTTGTTCTGTAATAATAAATACATTGAGGTTTTTTTGTGGATCAGATTTAATATTTTATATTACTAGTATCTACTTACATTATATACCAATGGGCTCATTACCTTTACTATATATATATATATATATATATATATATATATATATATATATATATATAGTAATTCATCGAGCTTAGAAGAATCCTCAACAGAATGCAGAAAGCAATGGACGGCCATTTCGTCCCATCTGGGACTCATCAGCAGCGCGCATCCACCACCGAGAAAATTTGGATCGTTTCGATACAACGCGAACGTCATACCAACTGTACGACGGGATTCTACATGCTGTTGAGGGTTCTTCTAAGCACGAGGAATTACTATAAAAATTAGCCTAAAATCCCCAAATCAATTACTTGTATATCTTGCTAGATCCGGCTAAGCTCTGTGGTAGAGCGGCTAAGGGTCAAAAAGTAGTCGTGGCTCTTGAGGCACAGGTTCCGAGGTTATTCGTTGACTCTGGATAACTCTGTATACTTGGATGGGTATCGGTGCTGAACTGAGTGAGTAGCGGGGCTATATACTGAGTGTGGTTTATGTCTTCTTCGTCACCGAGTCCCGTGGTACAGTTGGTATGACGTTCGCGTTGTATCGAAACGTAGTCGATGGGCACTGCTGATGAGTACCAGATAGGACGAAACGGCAATCCAGGATTCTTCTAAGCTCGATGAATTACTATAAAAATTAGCCTAATATCCCCAAATCAATTACTCATATATATATATATATATATATATATATATATATATATATATATATATGCAGGTATGCAGGAAAATAGGAAAGAACACGTTAGTTAAATAATCCGGGGTTCCTTAGTATTTTTGCTTTTATTTTCAAAAAGACAGTGGTCCATACAGAAGTCGAGCTTATATTATAATATTTTTTTAAAAATATGATTCCTTCGCTACATAAGAGTTCTTATGTTTCAAAAGCGAGAAGCTAGACCCCTAATATAATTTTTGAAATTAAGTTGAATTAAGGTGTCTGGTCACTTAAACTTAATTTCAAAAATTATATTAGGGGTCTCGGCTCTCGGTTGTCACTTTTGAAACATGAGAACTCTTATGTAGCGAAGGAATCATATTTTTAACAAAATATTATAATAATTATATATATATATATATATATATATATATATATATATATATATATATATATATATATATTAGTATTATGTCTTTTTCTAATCCTATGTTCCTGTATCATAAATCGATGAACTTATGTTCAAAAGTAATAGAAAAGACATTAATTTTTTCTTAGTTCTTAAAAATATCACACCAAACTGAAAATTCCATTTTACCTTATACGCCATAAGTGTGAAAATCAAAATATTTCGGAAGCTTTGTTTTTCAATTTGCTAAATAGAAAGTATTTATGTATTTTTAAAATTTTATTAAGGGTTATAGGGAAGTTCATGTTATTGAGCTTTTTGTCCAATTTCTCTTGCATTTCTACAAGTATCTTCTTTTCTAAACATAAAGTATGTAAAAGCTGTTCAAAAGTTCTGCATATCCGAACGCCTTCAGCATATTCCATTATCCATTATCTTATTGACCGTCTTTAGAAAAAAATCACACCCCTAGACACACACACACACACACACACACACACACATATATATATATATATATATATATATATATAGGTATTCAGTTTTAAAAAGTCCTTGATAATGGCTAATAGAATAGTCAAAAGCTCTTGGCTATGTAGAATATTTGGAGAGATATGTATACTATTTACATCATTCAGACAGTTGTCGTCATCTTGGTGTTTCATATGTTGTATGCTCCAACCGACTCCAGGTGATATACGTTGGAATTTAGTCGACGTGGGTAGATCGTTCGAATTCCATGTACCATGCATTTTATGGATATCTGTTTTAGTTCATTCCATTTTAGTAATTCAACTCTCCAGCAGAGCGATCAGAAAATTTGTGAAGTTGAGTTACTAAAGAGAATGAACCTAACCTGCGATATCCAAAAGAGGCAAAGCATGTGGAATTGGAACATTATTTTACCCCGTGGATTAAATAATGTTTTCGGTTCGAAATTCCAAAATATATGTGCAGAAGCTTAAACATTTGCAAGTAAAATTGAATAAAATGCTTACTCCAGTAACTTCTCAATTGTCTTCAATAAATCTTGTATAAAAGAACCGAACACATTATTTAGTCCACGGGGTGAAAAAAAAGAATTAATTGATTTTTATTTTTATCCTCGATAATTTTAGATAACTTCCCACTAGATTTTTAGTGGATACCGGTATATAAGTCGACCTACGCACTCGAAAAAAAAAAATGAATAAAGAAAATACCCGAACTCATATAATCTTTCTTAACTTTCCTTGAATGTGCGTGTCAATAGACGAAATAAACACCTTTTTAAAAACAGGGCGTTCTACACAAATACGTGCATCCACTAACATCACTTTCGAACTAATATATATATATATATATATATATATATATATATATATATATATATATATATATATAATCGGACTGAAGCGAAGTTTTGGTCGATGCACACGAAGTGGAGGAGACACTGTGCATTTGCATCAACGCAAAACTCACTTTATTCTGATTAAGTCATAAAGTACGTAACGCGTTACACACATTTTTTCGACTTACTCATTATTTTTATAACATATGATCTTGTCTATGAAATATTATACATATATATATATATATATAATTATATATATATATATAACTCTCTCTCTCACACACACACACATATATACACATACACACATATTTTCGTGTCCATATAAAGTAAATAAATGAATATTAATTTTAGTGTCAAAAGAAATGATAATAAAATAATTATAACAGTTATACTTATCATTAATTCACAGATTCTAAAACAATGAGTATCAACACAATTTTTATTCTCTACACACAGAAACATGTGACTCTCAATATTTGACAAGCAGTTCACAAAGAAGGGTCATTAATATGTGCGTAAACTAAAATTTTATCTCTCCTTACATTTTTCAGATCATAATAGTAACATTTATCTTTTTGTACCCATTTCAGAAACTTAGTTATCTGAGAATTCGTTACATACATCTATAAAAAAAAAACAAATTTATCTGTACATTTATTACACACTTCTATAAAAATATATACGAGAAAACATTTCAGTTATTCATTATTTTTGCAGTCTGCCTGATTCCAATCCATATTTGATTTACATTTGACCCCATTTCACGCAGTATTACTCGTTTTTACCAACACCACAATAAAACTAGTTAGGGGTTTATAATCATTTACTCAGAATTATAAACTCTCCTACGATATATATATATATATATATATATATATATATATATATATATATATATATATATATATATATATATATGTTGAATTCTTACCACCTAAGGTCATCCCATAAGTTCTGTCCGAATTTTAACTTTTGGTTAAAATGAACGAAATTAAAAGAGTGTTTTATAATGTCTAATGGAGCTGAACATTATTTGTATGTTTAGATGCATTTAAGTTGATCAAACTTTATTTCAGAGAACAATAAAATTAAATTTTGTTTGATTAAAACCCTGCTAACATGGAAGTACCCAAGAATCATTTGAGGCACATAATGCTTTATGAGTTCAAGAAAGGAAACTCAGAAGCCGAAGCGGCTAGAAACATTCACTCAGTTTATGGAGAGGAATGTGTGAATGAAAGAACTTGCAGAAGATGGTTTGCAAAATTCAGAATTGGAGATATCACCTTTGACGATGAAGATCGAACCTGACGTCCAGTTGAGTTTGATGTAAAGCTTCTTGAAGCAGGCCTTGAAGAAAATCCTGCTTTATCAGTTGAAGAATTGGCAGTGGTTCTCAGTTCAAACCATACAACTGTTCATCGTCATCTTCAACAACTTGGAAAAGTTCCTAAACTTGGAAAATGGGTGCCTCATGAATTGTTTGAAAACAACCTCAAATCCCGAGTTGACATCTGCTCTTCTCTCCATTCTCGCCAACTCGTTTCACCTTTTTTGGATAGACTTGTGACTGGCGACGAAAAATGGATCTTTTATCGAAATGTTAAGCGGCATAGACAGTGACTTGGTAAACGGAAAGAACACTAGCCACAACCGAGAAGGGAAATTCATGGGCAAAAGCTTCTTCTTTCATTCTGGTGGGATTTCCAAGGAATAATCCACTTTGAATTCTTACCACCTAATGTAACAATTAATGCTCAAATAGACTGTCAGCATTTAGAGCGTTTGAACCAAGCTTTGAGGGAAAAAAGACCAGCTGTAGTGAATCGAAACGGCTGATGTTTCATCAGGACAATACGCGACCACACGCAGCAAGAATCACGTCACAAAAGATCGAAGAATTTGTTTTGGAGAAAATTCCGCATCCACTTTATTCTCCTGACCTTGCTCCTTCAGACGACCATTTGTTTCGTAGCTTACAGAATCATTTGGAAGAAACAGCTTTTGTAACACAGGAAGAGGTTAAAACTGACATTTGTGAGTTCTTCGAATCAAAGCCAAAAGAAGTTTACAGTAATGGAATTAGTAAGTTTGTTAATAGATAGAAGGAAGTCATAGATAATCAGGGGATTACAGTGTTGATTGAATCTGTAATTAAATGTAACTTGGTCACTTGTTTTCTTTATTCAAAATTCGGACAGAACTTATGGTATGACCTGATATATATATATATATATATATATCATATGTAATATATATATTACGTGCTAATACCCTTGGGAAAAGTGTGAATCCTCTTCTTCTCCCTCAAGCTATGGGTAAATAACAGGACAGACTGGGTTCTATAGCATTGGATGGCAACTGGTCAAGGAGACGGGTTAACTTGTGGCACTTAGTGCACCACCTCTCTGTATTAGGCCCTTCAAAACGTGTGGATGTTCCTGCACGAAACCTTCACTACTATAATCAAATCTCATGTGCTGTTGTCGGGCTGTCGGTTTCCGGGGAACTGATATGCTTGACCCTCATTCGTCGAATTCGACGGGAGAGTCGAGTATATATATATATATATATATATATGTATATATATATATATATATATATATATATATATATATATATATATATATATATATATATATATATATATATATGGACTAATGGACTCTCCCGTAGGTTTAGACATATGAAGAACTAACAAGTTGATTCAGTTAGGAAATTTTGTGCAATAATCTTAATCTTATACCGGGTCCCGTAGCTACAAATCCTGTTACAGCATAATTGTCCAACCCGCACAATATTTAATATTTAAAAAAAAACACACACCAAACTAATTCATTTTTTTTATCACAGGTTTTCAGACGAGGAATGTAATCATCTTGATATCATAAGAATCACTGAAAAAAGCCTGTGAGTCCCACTGTCTTCCCAAATGAGCAATTGTGTGAGGATAAATCATTCAGACCTTCAGTAATAGTACCAACATTCATACTCTGGCTTCCATCTTCATAGTCTATTCAAGAACCATCAAGTTAACGGTGAATAAGTTTTAAAAGGAGAGGAAGCCTGGATCCGGAGATCAAATCAGGAAGAGGGATCATCATTTCAAATTAAAGCTACAGAGATCAATTAGAAAAAAAAACAACTGAATCCATAAGACGTTTGGAAAGTACGAGAGGAGTTTCACCTATGACAATCCAAAGAGCAGTGAAAAAGAATTCAAAATGAAATAGTACGTGAAACCTGTAATGCACCGTATTACTCTAGGAGAGAAAGTCAGAAGGTAATAGAGGACGATGATCATCTTGAATAAGTTGGAAAATAATCCTGGAATAATATATATATATATATATATATATATATATATATATATATATATATATATAAAGTGTGCTATATCGTCTTAAAGTGTGCTATATTCATGGGATAAAGTGATCAATATCAGAAATAGAGCGTGTGTAAATATAAAAGTGAACATAGAAGTCAACACTTAGAGGCGACAGTCTGTTTCATGCTAGATGATTGCATCTAGCATGAAACAGACTGTGGCCTCTAAGTGTTGACTTCTATGTTCACTTTTATATTTATATATATATATATATATATATATATATATATATATATATATATATGATTAATTAATGATGAATACCGTAATGCCCCATCTATAAAAATTCCAGTAAGATATCTTTAATCATTTCTAAGATAAAATGATTCAATTCTTAATCTAAAAATTGGACAATTTTGCTGTTAATTCATTTGGGAATTGTTGCTGTTACAGCCGGTATATGGTTGGTAATTGAATGAGAAATGTAAAGAAAAACCTTACATTACGCGTTTCGCATCTCGAAAGGACTTCTTCAATTTAAACTGTTTTCATTTATAGAATCATATATATGAAGAGTGTTAGGATCGAACTACAAACAAGTTTTGGTTACATCAAGAGAAGCGTTCAAATTTAAATTTTAAAATTCTGGCGTTCGATGTGACGAAATGAGAGAAAAACATCTTTATTCATCTTCCTACTGCTTTTTTTCTGTTTCCATGTCTTTGGTTAATTACGAACGCGTTGGACTTTTTCGCTGCAAAAATATATAATATAAAACAAAGAATATGGCACATTCTCCAGCAGTCAACCAAATGCTTCATATCTTGATAGGCAGCCTATCAGAACCGATTTACTCCGCCGAAACGAAATAATCCAAATACGAATTCTCTAATCCGGTCGCCGTTTTAATCCGATATCAAACTCTATCTTAAGCTATTTCGCATAATATCAAGCGGTGAAATGATAGATATTAACATAAATCAATTGTAAGAATTAAAGAAAAATCAGAATCAAAGTCATTAAACCCCAAATTAAACACTCTTTTAAATCAACAAAAATATTTGCTAAATATTTCATTCACATAATTATATTCCGGTCAGTCCACCGTCATCATGATCACCATCCTCAACATCATGATTAGTCACACGACAAGGTGTTATCATGGGGTCACTGCACATCCTGGCACCTAAACAGTTCCATCTACTCCTCTGGCCCAGGGAGGTCAGAATTCATGTGTAACGAGTCTTCGGTAAATAGACCTGGCATTGTTACAGAACAATCTACAGTCAATGTTATCCAACATTGGTCACGGAAATGTGCCAGTTGATTCCATCGGGGTAAGCATGGTCGTTGATATCAGTCTCAGAAGACCTCCACCTAACGGTACCGTGTTATCACTACACTCAGTGAAACAGGCAATAGAGATCAATTTTTGACAGGTCTTTTTAATCTTGCTGCGTGTCTAGGTACCCTTTCTATTAGAAACGTGTGGTGGGAGAACCGGTTTAAACGCCTTTAATCCTGCTTTATATGATGTAGTACGGTGTTCCATGTTACAAGTGGCACTCAGTCGGTCAGTTCATGGTCATCTGTATATATTTCCCAGTATTGTTTGCAAATCATGTATTAAAGAGTGATTTCTGCCAACATATATATATATATATATATATATATATATATATATATATATTGGATGTAAAAAAAGACATATCTATTTCTATACCTGAGGATGATTGTATGAACACTCGAAAGCTTGTAGTAAGAAAATACCTTATACAACTGGAATTTATAAACAGGGATCATAACATTCATCAACGGGTTCGAGATTAATGTATTTTATTAAAGATTGTTTGCGAGAGTGATTCTTGCCATTTATATCATTAACTTCACTATCTGCTTTTTGTATGAATGATTAATGTAATGTAAATTGAACTGCACCACATACTTGATATATATATATATATATATTAATATATATATATATATATATATATATATATATATATTCACGGATATTTTTTTAAATACAACGACTGAGAGTTTTGGTTTGGCGTTCCTTAGAACGTGAAAAATTATCATTATGGAATGTTTTGTTTTGTGCTGGAATGTTCCAACACAAAAGAAAAAAAATCTATAATGGATAACATTTCATGTTCTTATGAACGCTAAAGCAAAATGGTCAGCCGTTACATTTAAACGCAAAAAGAGAAAAATCAGTAATGGATAGATACACATAGTTTTGCCTTACTAGTTGCAACCCTGATGATGATCTCAGAAAGAGAAAGAAAGTACTTGGGAAATAAAAGTTATTTTCACTGTTATAGCGCATTTCTTGCATCATTTGATTGTAACAGACAGAAAATATCCGTGAATATTAACGGATTACGCTAAAAATAAGCAATGTTTGTAATTTATTTAATCAGACATGCATAAAAGAGAAGTTATTGTCCAAATACAAAACACATACACTCACACACACACACGCCCACACACATTTATATATATATATATATATATATATATATATATATATATATATATATATATATATATATGTAAAACGGTCAAATACTAATAGTTCATGGGTATAATTTATTACATTGGAATCGTAATCACGACCAAATTCATCAGACATACAATTTCCTAGTTTTTTTATAATTTGTAGATCTGATAATTGGATCGTGATTATGATTCCAATGTAATAGATTATAACCATGAAATATTAGTGTTTGAGCCTTTTATATTATATTCTTGCTCTGTCCTGGACATTGAGCTCTACTGGGATTTTATCCACTTGGAAATATATATATATATATATATATATATATATATATATATATACCGCTAATATTATCGAGTGATCTAGCTATCTAATATATATATATATATTAGCGGTATATATATATATATATATATATATATATATATATATATATATATATATATATATACCGCTAATATTATCTAGTGATCTAGCTATCTAATATATATATATATATATATATATATATATATATATATATATATGTAAGCAAATATGTGGATGTAGATCCGACGGTATATATATATATATATATATATATATATATATATATATATATATATATATATATATATATATGTGTGTGTGTGTGTGTGTGTGTGTGTGTGTGTGCTTGTGATTGTGCATGAGAGGGAGAGGGAGAGGGATAGTTATATAAGTGTAAGAGGGCAAAATGCCAATCAGAGTAGTTTGATCTCTACTTCCACCAAATCGGGTTACCTGGGATGTAAAGCGCTTCACACCCTCTCTGATAAAGCAAAGACTCAGTTAATAGCAAGCGAAATATATCGTTTACCTTGTGACATTCATTTCTCGTTTTAATCATGTGTCCAAATCGAAGCAAAAAGTGACTGCTTATGTTTCTATTGTCCTATTTCATAACGAAACTTTATTCATTCAAATTTAATCATGAAAAATCCGCAATGCTTCTACATGATTAATTGACACTCATTTAGAAAGTTAGAATTCTAATAACGTCGTCTGACATTCTTAAAGTACATCTTTGGTCCTTTAAGCTAGCAGTCGAAGAAATTTTGATTGGCACGATCTATTGCCCATTGTTTTGGCAGAAGAACAGAAGCTCCAGGGCAACTCTAGCCATGATGCGGAAGATGGAGCTTGGAGTGGCCTGAGGGGTGATCACATGAACATCCGCTCTGGGTTGCACCGGTAATTGTTCTGTACAAAATACTTCGGCTTCCAGGCAGTCACCAGATCTGCTCACCATCAGTGCGCTCGCCACCACCCCCGTTTTCTTTTCAAAGTCGGTAGCCATAGAAGGCAAGAAAGAGAAGAAGAAGAAAAAGATAGCGTGAGACAGAAAGAAAGATAGAGAATGGCAGAGAGAGAATGGCAGAGAGAGAGAGAGAGAGCACTGTCACGGATCGTTATTTTATTAATGTCAGAATGCAGCTTTGCCTTTGAGATTCGGTTTTCGATTTAAATAGCAAGTGGAAAGTCTTTGTAAACATGTTGTGTTTACTGCCGACGTAAATTCACTGAAACTTGACTGATTCATCTTCTCGTGTTTTCATAAGAGATTTAACTTATTATCATTCTGAATACGGAGATTCATCTTAGTGGTTATCGTGTAGGTTTTAATATTAAGTAATTCACTATTTGAAACAATGTTAGACATTTTATAATAGTCACAGCTAGTACTTCAATGATGAGAAGGAAAAAACATTCAGAAATAAAATACATTTCCTGATATGTTACTTTTTAAATCATTTCACCCCAATGAAGGTAATAATTCACTAAGGCACAAGAGTTGCTGGGAATAGAAAAGAATGAGAAAAATTAGTGAGGAGAGAGGACAATAAAAGAACATGATTCAGAAAGACAAAATATGGCTGTTGATGTCGCATTTAAATATTTTGAAGGATGTAGGTGACAGAGAAGCAAAGAGATGAGAATATAACATACGGTTTCATCTAGCTATTTCTACAGTAAAACGTTCAAACCTTGGGAGCTAATGCCAATCAATAGTACGCTTACATTCATGGGATCTTGATATCAACGAGGACAGCTCATTAAAACAACTGCTATGAAAATATTTATAGAAAAGGCAGAGTTAAGTCGCTGTACTTCGTTGGAAAAGCAAGTGAAATGGCCATGTCAGGTCAAGACGAATAACATTACAGATACTGGTTAAGATTTTGTCGAGAATCGCGAGATATATAGCTGGAGTTCCATTCTGATATTGCAGCAATATTCAATTCACGGACGTATTTTGAATTGGCA
This sequence comes from Acanthosepion esculentum, assembly GCA_964036315.1. Classification (NCBI taxonomy): domain Eukaryota; kingdom Metazoa; phylum Mollusca; class Cephalopoda; order Sepiida; family Sepiidae; genus Acanthosepion; species Acanthosepion esculentum. Next base: position 101,273,695 of record OZ038493.1, on the reverse strand, counting down.
AACTGACTTCCAGGTTCAGCTTAAGTGAGATGTCATTACTTCTCTCTAATGCCACTGAGGAAGACATAAATCCACTGGACATTGTTCCCTTGCCACTTCATAGATGATTTGACAAAGGCGTCATCACTGCTATCCAAGGATAAATCACGCGGAAAACTGTCGTAATATAAATGTTTCTCCAAGGTCGTAATTTTATTTACTGCCCACTCGTTTTAGAACGTAGGCGATTATAGTACTCCACAGGTTGCCACAAATCCTTAATAAAGAATGTAGAGTGGTCTTGCAGTTTACATTTCTGGTGGTGGGAGGAGATGGATACAAACCTTTCCTAAGGGCATGCGACTGAAAGTGAATTCAACAAAGCTGAAATTCGAACTTTGCTTGCCGCTAACCATAACACGACCACAATGTTCTAATAATACTTATCTTAGATTATATGTAGTAGTTATGGGTTCTGTCAGGTAAGTAATCCTGTTCAATATATATAGTGAAGAACCCAACATCTGTCTAAGGTTGATATGATTTGATTTGTTTAATGGCACAACAGCTCCTTATGGCTCATTTAATGTCGAAATCTAATTATTGTGGAAGAGAGCTTTGAAATAACAAACATATGATATATGATATTCTGCTTTCAAAGTTGAATACATGCTACTTGATTCTCGGGTTTTTTGTATATACATGTTTGCGTAGACTTAATTACTAGAGGCGGTAATATGTGTTTTGTTGAAGGTATATTTTCGAAATACAGTTTAATTAGTTTATGAAATTGGAGTATATCATATGGATAATTGTCATGAAAGTGTTCTTTCATGTTGGCTGATAGGTTTATGAATTTAGTTTAGCAGCATATTAACCACGATGGGTTATTTAATTCCGAAATCTAAATATTGTGAACACAATTTAATAGCTTCAACTAAAAATATACTATAAATAGACATTGTTGGTAATTTTACTATAAATAGGTAATGTTGGTAGTTTGTTTTAGAAAAATGTATTTTTTACTCTTTCATAGTGTTTTGTTTGGAGGTTCACTATTTACCCATAGCTGGAAGTGTAACAGAGGCTACCGCCCAGGGAACAACATAAATTAAGATAAATTCGAAGCTATTCATGTAGGACGCAAATGAATGGAATCGTCGTTTTAGCAGAGTTAAGCGCAGTTGAGCAGAGTTGGCATTAGGTCTTAGCCGAGCGCTAAGCTTTTAGTGCCTGTCGAACCCAGGCGAGACGAGGCGAGACGAGGCTAGGCTAGGCTAGGTCGAAGCGCTGAGTCTCATTTCGGGAAATGGACAAGCCCAATCCCGTATATGCGGGTCCTACGGTGAATTTTTGTCCGGGCTCGAAAAAACCCTCATTAAATCGGCCTTGTGCCTTGTGTGGGGAGGTAGGTTAAATACCGAGTTGGCATTAGATTTGTGCGCCAAGACCTTAGTGCTTATCGAACTTTCGGCATTTGAATGGAGAGGAACCAAGATGAGGCTATGGTGTAGGGCATATGAGGAGGTAGAAGAAACCTGACCCTGTTATCATGTAGTCTACGGAGAATATATGCTCGGGCTTACGGGCTCGAAAAAAAACACGTTAAAGAGGCCTTGTGCCACATCCCGCTCTGTGAGGAGCTCGATAAATACCGATTTAGCAGTAGGTCAATTGTTAATTATACCGTCGTGTAGTAAGCCTTCTACGAGTTTGTCTACCTTATTTATTTTACTCTGTTATCTCGAAAACACGAGACACAATACATACGCAGGACTATATATCAAATTTTAATTCAATAAAAAATATTATTAGGTGGCTAAGACGATATTTTGTGTACTAATTACGAGTTTAATACGGCCAAAAGTTTTACTAAATGCATTTATGAGTCTCATTTTATGAACTTACCGGTTATTGTAAATTACAAAAGTTCCAAACTGTTAGAAAGTATAATGTCAGCTTTTTTAAAAAAATATTAACAAACATGAACTGAATATAAGACATTTATTAATAAATATTTAATGCATTTAGATAAATTGCTAACGTTTTTAAGATCAAACGATCAGCATTATCATTGGCAATTTGACGATATTCAATAAATACTTTGCAGATATAGAAAAATTGGCAAGACCACTATTTTTGCCTCGTCCCAAAGATATTTAGTCGTGATAAACACATCAAATATATTGCGCTATCAAAAATTGAGAAAGGAGTGGGCAGGTTATCAGCCGTCTGTCTTTTAATTTAGCTAGTTAAAAAGACTCAACATGAGAACAGAGGTTTATCTATCATCCTGTTCACACTCCTCCCAGGCCTTTTGAACAGTACCAGAGGCGTATCACTTATTTCCTGTTTAATATCGATTTTCCGGTTCTAAAGACTACATCAGCGCTAAACATCTAACGTCTCCGCTTAAACTCTGAAATCTTATTTAGTATTTGTCCCTCAATAGGATTACATAGGTTTGACTATCATCCGGTTCCCACACCTCCCCGCCATTTGAACAGGATTAGAGGTGTTTTCCTTGTTTAGCATTTGTTTCCTTGTTTTAGCATTGGGTTTCAGGTGTCTTCTAAAGTCTACTTAATCTCTGGACTTCTAAAATCTTCAGCTAAACTCTGAAAGTTTATTTACTATTAATTTATCCTCAGTAGAATTATATAGGTTTACCTCTCGCCCTGTTCACACCTTCTAGGTCTTTTGAACAGGAGCAGAGCTTTTTCGTTGTTTCCTGTTTAGGATTCGGATTCCGGTGCCTTCTAATGTGTATTCAACTCTATACTTCTAACGTCTCCGGCTGAACTCTGAAATTTCATTTACTATTTTTCCTCAATAGGATTAGATAGGTTTACCTCTCGCCCTGTTCACACCTTCTAGGTCTTTTGAACAGGAGCAGAGCTTTTTCGTTGTTTCCTGTTTAGGATTCGGATTCCGGTGCCTTCTAATGTGTATTCAACTCTATACTTCTAACGTCTCCGGCTGAACTCTGAAATTTCATTTACTATTTTTCCTCAATAGGATTAGATAGGTTTACCTCTCGCCCTGTTCACACCTTCTAGGTCTTTTGAACAGGAGCAGAGCTTTTTCGTTGTTTCCTGTTTAGGATTCGGATTCCGGTGCCTTCTAATGTGTATTCAACTCTATACTTCTAACGTCTCCGGCTGAACTCTGAAATTTCATTTACTATTTTTCCTCAATAGGATTAGATAGGTTTACCTCTCGCCCTGTTCACACCTTCTAGGTCTTTTGAACAGGAGCAGAGCTTTTTCGTTGTTTCCTGTTTAGGATTCGGATTCCGGTGCCTTCTAATGTGTATTCAACTCTATACTTCTAACGTCTCCGGCTGAACTCTGAAATTTCATTTACTATTTTTTCCTCAATAGGATTAGATAGGTTTGCCTATCGTCCAGTTCACACACCTCTCTTGCTTTTTGAAAAGTAGCAGAGCTGTATCCCCTGTTTCCTGTTTAGAACTGGGTTTCCAGGTCCTTCTGAAATCTTTTTATTCGCTCTCACTCCCAGTACCTTCTTGCGTTTATGTAGCAATGCCATCTTGCTTGGTGTGAATTGATGAAAAAACAAACAAGCAAACAAATAAAAATAAAACAATGACCGTCCCAAACATTCGATAATATGTATTTCACATTATTACTTAAAACTGTTGCTAGAGTCACATAATACGACACATTCTTTCTGAAAACTTTACTCCCCATATGTAAAAGGAGAGTGGGAAAATTCTACCAACGTTTTTCCAATATTATTATTATTATTATTATTATTATTATTATTATTATTATTATTATTATTATTATTATTAATAATAATAATAATAATAATAATAATAATAATGATGATGATGATGATGATGATGATGATTATGATGATAATAACAATAATAATCATAATAATATTAATGTTTGCAAAGATAAATTACTGATAAATAAAATGATAAGCAGAATAACATATATTTTCATTACTTTCAGCATTAAATGACCTATACGGTGTTCATATGCCGTTAAACGAACATTTAAATGCGCTCTTGTAACATAAACGTTGTTTCTTCACGTAAATGCCTTTCCGCTAAAATTGTATGTTTTTGTTATGAATATTAAGATAGGACACAACGATATTCTTATTCGTATTTAAATGCGAAAAATAGGGGAAACACCAAAAAAAGCTGTAACACGAGGGGAAATGGAAAAATCGGGCGTGGCTGACCACATATGGAGAGAAAAGGGAGATCGCCGCCCTAATGTGTGATCAGGTTGAAATCATAGACAAAGTACATCAATGGAATCAGCACATATTCGAGGCCACAAAAATCTCCTGAGCCGACCAAGCATAGAAATGAATACAATATAGGAATCAGTAATAAGGTGTGCCAGAGAAAAACAATAATAACAACAAAAATTGCAATATGAGCTCTGGTAAAAAAAATGCAAGGATAACTGCAAAAATTGCAATATGAACACTGGTAAAAATGGTTGCTGAAGACATTAGGTTTATAAATCCCAGAAATTCATACACAGATGTCCCCACGAACACATGGCAAACTGGATAAATGCGTTAGTTATATCCAGTGAGATGACCCAAAAAGTGTGAGTTCAATACCTGCTTATGGCGGTGGAGAACTTGAAGAGGAGAATTAACAGGAGATAACTGATAACTGACATCCATTAGACATGGCACGTGGAACTAGAATAGTCTACCCCAGCGAGCGAAATAAAGGATTCAGTTCGGCATTCCAACCACCTGAGGAGATACACTCCGTAACGTTGTGATAAATATGGCAAGAAAGATGTTGACGATAGTCCGAACAATGTAAATAGTGTATATAATATACAATGTAAATAGTGTATATATCTCTGAAATATAGACAGTTAGCCAAAATAGTTGTTTTGTATTTTAGATACGAGAAAAAATATACTAGAAAATTATTATGCATGGTTAAAAAAAAGAGAGAAATTTTATGAGAAAAAGAAAAAAAGCATTTTATGAATAAATTTTACTCTCATCAAATTATACTCCATAGTCTTGATGACTACAGCAAAAAATCTTGGCATTCGTTGCAAAGGTTTCCCAAAGTATAAGTTTGGTAATTAGTTCTATTCTTTTTTTTTCAATTTAATTCCTTTTAATTAATGTTTTTGGAAAGGAATGACTATCTTCCTGCAGCTATAGTTTAAATAGCAGGGCGGACATGATTGAGTAGTAACCAGTCCCCACTAGAAATAAAATTGAAACCTAAGGAGAGAAGTTTGGAATCTTTGCCTCTATACTAAAATCGTTTGCAAGGACAGATTAATTATTCCTTCCTAAAAACAATTGACTGTTGGGTCCTCCTACGTTGAAAATCTGTTATGTGAATACAATTATTTACTTACGGCCAAGACTTAAGTTTTCGAAGAGTTTAATTACTAGTCAAATAATGCTTCATATTAAAGTTAAGAATTGGTATTATATTACTAATTGTTATTAGTTTTTGTCTATGTTTTGACTGTGTCTCATTAATGATATAATATCTTGTACATCAGCTAATTCTATTGAAATATTATTCGACTTTAGAAACAAATATTCTGCTATTGGCCTTAGATGGCAATAAGAAAGTTACCGGAAGATCGATGGTGCAGCTGTAGTAATGGTTGACAATGCTTTTCATAATAATAGTTTTGAAAGAAGTTAAAATTAATGTAATAACTAATCCAAATGTAAGGGTGGACTGAAAAGTTCATAGACATTACAAGTTATGAAGGGGTAACGCTAGAGCTGTGAAACCTTGCATGTATACATTTCATCACTTCTTAATCATAACTGCATTGTTTTGTTCCAGTTGGACTAAAATCGGACTGTTCAAAGAAGACTTCAAAAGTAACTCGTAGCGACATCTCTTGAAAACGGACTAAATTTAGCGTTGCCATGTTATCACTGATTTTATCTGTCAAAGATATTCATACTAACATAATTTCAAATATTAAAATTTGACGCTTCATATTTATCAACAGGGAAAAAGTAGATAACTGAATTTACGATTGAAAGGGAGAGTCTTGAAGATAACCTAAGGTCTAGATGTCCTGCATCTGTCAACACCGAGGGAAACATTGATCTTGTTCACAACGTAATGATGGATGAGAGACGATTGACTATAAATCAGATAGTCAATGAACAATGAACTTGGCGTGACAAAGGTTTCTGCACAGTAGTTTCTGCACATTAAAGGGAAAATCGGACGTTCATTGAGGCAGATCCAACTGGTTTACCATAACGTTATCTAACTGTGGATTAATGTTGTGTTCAACACTGAGCTACAGGCAAATTATGCAATGGATACACCCATCCTTGCTGTTATATAGGAATCTTTGTCGACAATGGTGTTTGAACATAGATCTCCAAAGAGCAAACACAGATGATCGCATTAATGAATTAAGTAGATCACGTGACCATAGAGGAAACGAATAAATAGGAAATTAGCGTGACGTCTAAACGATAGTTATTGTTTTTGTCCAACAGGCTGAACAGTCTTCTTTGAATAATCCAGTTATTAATAAGAAGATTTGAAATTAATGCATGCAAGATTTCAAAGATCTAACATTACACCGTGATAGTTAGCCTACAAATTTTTCATCACATCATCGTATAAGTGTTGACAATAAATCGTCTAATAAAAATGAATATGCACAACAAAAGACAGTATTTGTTGGCAAATAATTTCTATTTTGATGGCATCTGTTTACATTTCGTTCTGTCCAAAGCTAACAACAAACATGGCTGGATAATATAAGTAAGGAAGACATGAAAACAAATAACGCATTACCTAATATCTGTCTGTTCTGTGACTTTATGGAAATTCGAAAGCTCTAGAGGAAAATAAAATATGTAGCCTTTGGTTAATGACTCGACGTCTAGAGCAGGATATTTTTCGCGCCTACGTCGCAACCGAATGTGACGCAATGACTAGGTTTAAAATGTGTTTACCGGATATATTGTTGAAAAACTGCTGAAGCTGTCTCGGCACTTCCACTTTTGTGAACGCTTAAGGCCCCGAGTAATGACCCCAGCCTCTCTCCTGAAGGTGGTATGGATCCCTGTCTTGATCTAATGTTAATTTTAAATTATCCCAACCGATGCCGGGGTGTGTAAACAATTTACTAAGCCTAGATTAATTGTAGCACATGGCCGAGAGTATGGAACACCCGGTGAGGATCCAACTCATTACTCGGAATTACGCTACCAAGACAAGCTTGTTAACCACTACACCAAGTTGATGTGCGCTAGTGATTTTCTAAACGAACCTTAGATGTGGCAGACGGCAGATACTGATCCACTTAGCAAGATCAAACTCGCGACTCGGTAGTAACTGATATGGCGAGACAAGCTTGCTAACCTTGAAACCATGCCAATATGCTACCCGACGTCTATAGTTGAAATATTAGCATTATTTACCCCCACCTGTCAAAAATAAATCATTCTTTTAGAATATTTGGATAACGTATTTAAATATGATTTTAACGTGTTTAATTCTGATTAGCTCATTTGGATTTATTATAGTTTGAATTATTTCAAAATATTCTTAGATTTGATAGTGTCTGGAAAGGAAATTACTTAAGATATTTTTTTATCTCGATTTAAGACTGAAAATAGGCAAACTAAATTATATCGATCACTAGGAAAGATGTGATGTCTATGGTTTATGAGAGAACGCCAACTGTAATTATGTCTCCTTTATTGTAGTAAATACTATCAAATATTAATAACTAACAACTCGCATCATTGTGTCACATTCTTCACAAGGACACGTATTTGTCGACTTGAACGAACGCGACTTTTTAGACAAGGAAGCCATGGCAGAAATGTCAGTTATCTCCCCTTAGGCAAAGCTTTGATTTGATCAAAGGAATCGAACTTAATTCATTACAGCAGAAGATAGACTCCTGGCCTGCAAGGATTTAGATACAATTATTTTGTCGAAGGTTCTATAAATTTTATTAGAACTCTCCGCTTCAGATGTTAAATGATATTATAGCGACAATACGCCGTTGTTATTGAGAAATCAGAAAGAAAGAAGAAATGTATAGCAAGACTGGAACTGTTGTCACTGATCGAAAATCCACTAAATAGGTATGAAATATATGAAATTAAGAGAATGCAATTATTTATTTACGGTTAATTCTTAAGCTGTAAAGACGTTTAGTTATTCGTCAGACATCTGTCTATATTTCTGAGATCAGTTATTGTAATTATTTACACTATTTACATTGTTCTGGCTCAGTGGAAACAACTCGTTCGTTGGATCAAGTGACTCGGCCCAAAAGGTTGCGAGTTCAGTACCTGGCTACTGCATTAGTGTGCAAACATTTGGAGAGTTGACTTAAAGGGAGATAACTGCAACATCCGGAAGTGGTATGGCACGTGGAACTAAAAGAAATACCCTGGTGGACGAAATAAAGGGTTCAGTTCAAAATTCCAATCACCTGAAGAAGGAAGGAGCGTACAGCGATCGAAACGTCGTGAATATGGCAATCGCCTGACAATTTTTCCTATTTATCGAAGGATTGTAATGTGGTATAATTTCTCGAAACGTCGTGAATATGGCAATCGCTTGGCAATTTTTCCAATTTATCGAAGGATTGTAATGTGGTATAATTTCTCGAAACGTCGTGAGTATGGCAATCGCCTGACAATTTTTCCTATTTATCGAAGGATTGTAATGTGGTATAATTTCTCGAAACGTCGTGAATATGGCAATCGCCTTACAATTTTTCCTATTTATCAAAGGATTCTAATGTGGTATAATTTCTCGAAACGTCGTGAATATGGCAATCACCTGACAATTTTTCCTATTTATCGAAGGATTTTAATGTGGTATAATTTCTCGAAACGTCGTGAATATGGCAATCGCCTGACAATTTTTCCTATTTATCGAAGGATTCTAATGTGGTATAATTTCTCGAAACGTCGTGAGTATGGCAATCACCTGACAATTTTTCCTATTTATCGAAGGATTGTAATGTGGTATAATTTCTCGAAACGTCGTGAATATGGCAATCGCCTGACAATTTTTTCTATTTATCGAAGGATTGTAATGTGGTATAATTTCTCGAAACGTCGTGAATATGGCAATCGCCTGACAATGTTTTCCTATTTATTGAAGGATTGTAATGTGGTATAATTTCTCGAAACGTCGTGAATATGGCAATCGCCTGACAATTTTTCCTATTTATCGAAGGATTCTAATGTGGTATGATTTCTCGAAACGTCGTGAATATGGCAATCGCCTGACAATTTTTCCTATTTATCGAAGGATTCTAATGTGGTATAATTTCTCATTGCATTTTTTACTGTCACACTGCATGTCATTAATTATTTACTCTTTTGTACAGCTAATACTGCTCTTGAAATATAATTAGAGAGTAAAAATATTTAATTCTGTCATTGTTGTTCGAGAGAAAAGAAGCGTTACATGCAAATCAGTAGTGCAGAACCATTAAAGTCTGTCAATGAGTCAAGTAATAAAAACATTTATAAAAGCTACACTATTTAAGATTAAAGTAAAGAGTAATCAAAATTAATTATAATATTTAACAATACCCCTTCCACTAGTTATATAATTATGAAAGTAAATGCAAGTCTAAATTAATAATCCCGTTTACAGTCACTTTTTCACAGACGTGCGGTTGCAACCCTCTGTCTTTTCTACATGTATTTTCATGGCAACTATTCCGACAAGCTACTTACACTTGCTCCCAAACTGCATGAATTTAAGCGTGCTACTAGGTTGGCATCTCGGTCCAACTCTTTCATTGTTGATACGGGTAAATGTAGCCATCAATTCTACTCCAACAGCTTCTTTATCTTGCACCTCCCGTCAGTGGCATTCCTTTCCTAAAACTTGCTTCCATGATAGCTATAATCTTCAAATAATCAAATGGAATGGCAATTGACATCTTCTGATGCCTTGACCTTGATCCCTGTCCTTCTCTTTATCCTTTTCCCAAACACTCCTCTTTACTCTTACTCTCACTCTCCTTTCGTGCTAGTGGCACTTCCACTATGCGTGGGGGGGGGGGATTTGCTTAAAAAAATAAATATAGTCGCTAATGGTTCATCATATAAAATAGTTCTAAAACAACTAAAATAAAGATGAAAGTAAAAACATTAAAATTATTTGACAATGCTTCATCTGATAAAAATAGGTAAAAAAAAATTCTAAAAAAATACTTCTATGTTCTGTGGCCCTATATTACGTGGGCGGTCATGGCTCTCCACAATTTCCAGTGCATTGTAGCTCTCAGTAAATTGTGCCGTTTCGTTACCTATCCTAATCCCTGTCCTGGCAACCATTAACACAAACTCCTTAGGCAGTTTACTCACCGCTTTCTTGTGTCCTAGCTGCCTTCCATGTGCTCTATGATTGTCGAAATATTACCTCAGTATGTGTCGCAGAAATTTCAACCTTCTCTTTTTAACGTCAAATACAAGTGTCCTTTTTGTTTCAGTTTTCTTTAAGACTTCCTTATTGCTCACATGTTCAGTTTATGTTATTCTTATCATCTTTCTGTAAAATCACATTTCCGTTGCATCAACTCTTCATCTCTAAGCAGAATGTACAACTTTCACTGCCATATAGAGTAACCGATATTCCATAAAAGTATATCTTCTGTGTTTCTAACAAGATTTTATCTCTCTTAATACTGTGCTTAGCATTTGGAAGGCATCTTTCTCCATTCCAATACACCTCCAGATTTCCGCGTCTCGATTTCTGCCCTGTATTAAAACACTTTCTAGATCTTTACTTTTTTTGGACTTCCCTGATTGTAGCGTTTTCAGTTGGTAAAATCGTAAATACTAGTGAAAACTAATAATACTGTTGAACATTGCTTCATCTAAAAAAATAAAATAAAGGCAATAAAATTAGTACTAATCCCTAAGATCATGTGGAAATCGTTTCCTAGCTTTCAGAATTCTGGCTTCGCACTGTAAAAGATTCGCTACATTTTTGTGTTTGCACATCTGAAAAACGCCGTTGTTCAACCTTCAAAGAGACATTTACGATTTCCGTATAAATGTCAGGAGCTGGCACTGGGAACTTTTCCTTAACGTTATGCATGACCCATGGGTTGTGTCACATATGGCTAGCGGCTCGTGTCCGAGTAGCCATTTCTCTTACGACGAATAGCATTTGCACACAACTAGTCAGAGATGTTTGTGTTTGTTCATCACCCATTTATTAAACCTCTGAATTATATTGCAACTCTGGGGGTGCATGGCTTAGTTAGAGATTCCAGGAGAACTTGAATTATCGGGCGTGATCAAAAGTTTGAATCAGGCCAACATGCTCTAAATCTCGGTCACAAATAGTTGTGTTTCGTCCTACCATAAGCATCAACGGTTTCCAAACAGTCTTGATTTTACACTAGATGCTTGGATCTAAGCGTGTCGTGGCTTTCAGGAATTTCCCAACTATGTAGCACACTTGGATCGTCTTTGCATACCTTTATTATCGAGACATCACTTCCTTGAGGGAGAGTTTAGGGTGAAATTCGAAATCTGGTCTAATGGTTGAATCTCTAACGTTTGTGTTTGTTCAACAGCCATTTATTGAAACTCTGATTTATATTGCAACTCTTAGTGCGCATTGCTTAGTTACAGATTCCAGGGAAAGTAAATTATCGGACGTAATCAAAAGTTTGAACCAGAACCCTCTAAACCTCGGTCACAAAGATTTATCCACTTATCAAGATCACAAGCATCGACGGTTTTCAAACAATAACGATTTTACATTCGATGCATGTGTATAAGCGTGTGTTTAGGCATTCACGAACTTCCCAACGATGCAGCACACTTGGATCGTCTCTCCATATCTATATTATCGAGACATCACCTCCTTAACGAGAGATTAGGGTGAAATTCGAACCCGGGTCTCATGGCTGGAGAACTAACGTTCTAATCACACGGCCACATAGTTGTGGCATGAGATAACAAACAGAAGGTAAATGAGATCATAGAACTGTGTTTGAATGTCAGACTGTGTCGTTTATTTTCAATTCCAAATTTTGGGAAAGATAAGGGTGTACTTCTTTCTGCATTCCGTCCAGTCGCTAGTCTTTACGGGCACGCCTGAGAAGCAAGGTTTTATTAACATCTTATTTATCCGTGGCACAATGCACTCACTCATTCCATCAATCAATATTGTAGCTCGATGAATCCTAACAAATCCCAAAATGTATAAGCCATTAAAAATATAATTCAACGATGCATATCCCTTAATGAGTATAATAAATACGTACAGCTTATCATTTATTACAAGATATAAAACCTCTAATCTAATCATTACAAATAAGACAAGACATCAGATATGACTCTTATGCTAAAACAATGTTATTTATAAATTAACGTGCGCTTTGGGAGATTGCATTTCAACAATAGTAAACAAAATCCACATTAACGTCATCCATTAGTCAAATAAAGTCCACACTCTCTCTAAAGTGAATTTATTACTTATCGATACTTAGATCAATATGTCTAATATTGATCGACACATGACAGTCAAAATATGAATATTAATATTGTAGATTAATTGGCCACCGTTAAATATGATTTGTAGAAATGCCCAACAGACAGAATTGACAATGTTTATAGTAAACAATAACAAGAGAAAGATTAAGGTTAAAAATAATACAAAGGAAACGATATATGCAAGGCAAAAGTAAGTAACGCTACAATAATGATGCAAAAATGTTCACAAAGAATGGCGTTAGCAATAAAGTGATACAGAAACGTAATTGCAACGTTCTGACTTCAAGACAAGAAAGAACAGAAATATCGCGGATGAGACAGTTGGTAAGGAATCCCAGCATCTGTACTGTTTATCTATAGATTTGTGAAGGGTGGTCATTCCTATACAGGATTGAAACCAACGGACGTAAGTAAAATATTAATACTCGCGTTTTCAACTAACATGAAGTGGAGCAATATCGAATCAATTGCTATATTTACTGCAAGGAAAGTCGTTACATGGCAGATTATTTTTCTCTTCAGAAACCATGTTGCACATTTATAAATCTACCATCTGTCTGCGCATTGAATACTATTGCCATATCTGATCTACTACAACAATAGTCCGAATATAAATAGTGTAAATAATGATAACGTCTCGTCACAGACATTCAAGCAATCCTTATATATAGTTACAAACCTTTATGCGTATAACGATAGTTTTATCAGATACACATATATTTAATTCAGATTTATAGCCTTTCTAAAAATACCAGGACAAAGCTAATGAAAACGTTTCTATATGGCACTGATAAAATTAATGATTCCGATAACGACGAGAGATGATCGAAGTAGACAGACGTTATGAAGTTTGGAAAGGCTCTCCATAAATTTGATCTAGATACACGATAATCTAATACGTAAATTGCAAAAAAAACAAAACAATCTAAATTTAATCAGACAGACTCAGTTCGTTTTATATGAATTTTAAGTATATATATATATATATATATATATATATATATATATATATATATATATATATATATATATATATATATATATATATATGTCCTGAGGAGGAAGTGTGAGTTTGTAAACAATGACTATTACTGCTAATAGTGCAAGACTCATCGGTAAAGCGAATCGAGTTCTCTAAAAATAAATACGCATGAATTCGCCATCATCCCAATCAGTTTCGCTTTAATTTTGGAAAATCATAGAACTGTGAATCCGGTAAATTTACACAAATAAAATTTTTTTAAAGATTCCGGTTGCATTTCCATTGCTTTTACTATATATATATATTTTTACTCTTACGGGATATATAAAAAATAATTTCTGATATATATATATATATATATATATATATATATATATATACTTATATATATATATATGAGTTGCTTCAAACATAATTTTTCAGTGTATCTCCTTTATTTTTGGGGGGCCAATCCTTATCATTATTGCTGTGTTTAAAGGGAAGATTCCTTTAGGAATTATCACGCCTCCTTTATCACATTTTTGTTTTCTTCCTACTCTTGATAATTCATGTATTCCTTTCTGTATCTCAACTTCATAAAACTTTCATCTGACATTCTGCGAATGAAATGGATGCCTCTAATGAAAAATACTGATAAAGCGGTGATAAAGCCGGCATCAAAAGAAATAGAGATAATTATTATAATTTCTTAAAGGATTCTTCTGATTCTTTGTCCAGAAACCTTACTGCCAATTTGCAAATGCTATTTTCTTTGTCCACTGCTGTCACTTAAAGCATATCGCATGCATGCAAGAAAGGTTTCTATTTAAAAAAAAAACAAAAAATCTCTATCATCTTTTATAAATTCGCGTAAGGCTAAATATTGTTTTCGTCTTAGACGATTAGAAAATGAAAACAATCCAAGTTGTTAAATCATTACAGGATTTTCACATATATTGCTGACACACAATGTTTAGAACATGAAAGATAATATTTAAATTGCATATCATTTTTACAAACATATTTCAATAATTATTTCTTTTCTTATTTATTTTTTTATTCGAATTTCTTTAAATGCCATTTTTCTTTTAATAAAGGTTAATCCTAAATTCACTGTTTATATAAGAACAATATATATCAAGCTTCATACAACTCGTAATACTGTCGTCTGCTATTCTACATAAAATAAATTTGTCGAAAAGAGCTGAAAAACTGATGAAACTTATTAAATAATTCAAAATGATCTGCTTACCTAAATTTTCTTAAAACTGTACTGAATTATCTAAAAACATCAAAAATAGTAAGTTTTACTCTATTTATTTATTTTGGGCTGTTGTCACATTCACGATGTTTCGATCGTTGTACGCTCCGACGTTCTTCAGTTGTTGGAATTTCGAACCGAATTCTTTATTTGGTCCACATGGGTAGATTATAAAATCACCTGAAGAACGCCGGAGCGTACAACGTTAAAGACGTCGTAAACGTAGCAATACAGATGAAGACAACAAACCGAGCAATATAAACAGTGTAAATAATTTCAATACCTATTCTCAGAAATATAGGTAGATCCTGAAGAAGGCCATAGCGTAAAACAGCCGAAACGTCTTGAATGTGGCAATAAAGAAGAAAAGAACAGACCGAGCAATGTAAATAGTGTAAATAATTAAAAACATCATCTCAGAAATGTAAAGAGACTAGCAAGTTTGTTTAATTAATTTTATCATTGTTATTATTATTATTAATATAAACATTACTAGATTATTCAAATGTTTCTCTAGTCGCTATTCTTGAGTAAGAAATTCAAGTAGATATACCAAAATAACAAAAATAACTTCAGAAAATATATGTCTTTCTGAAAGTTCTATGACAGATTTTCTGTGTTTGTAGGATGAGTTTTCAGTTAGTATATCGAAAAGCATAGTATTTTAATACGAACCATATATGTTATTTTTGGTTTCTCAACGAGGGAAGAAAACATCGACAATTACATTATTTTATTATATGAATAGCCAGCTTTCATAGCGATATCTGTTACTTGTAGCATAGTAAGACACACGGTATTATACGAGGGGATGCCCAAGTCTTTTTGTTGGGATCAAGAAGAAATACTGTAATTGATAAAAGCTAACCATTTTGGTCCAAATTTGGGAAGATGGTCAAAACGGGAGATTCTAAACGTCTGGTCGGATCTTTGCAAACATAAGTCAGGATTCTACAGGTTTGGACAATACACACAATTTGCAAGTTAGAGGTCCGAGATTCATCCGTTATCAGTGGTGACCGGAATAAGTGAAAAACTGGAGGTGACTAGCGAGAAAGGCCGTCGGACAGATAGATATAAAAACAACCAACCTCGTGAATTGTGGGCAGTCTTTCACACACTTAGATGTCAGACAAAGAGGGTCATGTGCTCCGTACAAACACAACGCCGAAAATAATTAGTGTTATGTCTGCTGGTAGGAAAGTTGGGTCACTGTGTCGTCCTAGAAAGTTTTTATACGGGCCAATTTATCTTACATATTTATGCGTCTACCATTCGTCCATGCTTCCAATATTGCTGCCACATACGATCTGGTACCCCTGTTATATATTTAGAGGTCCTTGATAAAATCTAAAGAAGAATTAACAATGTCACTGGTTCTGACCTGGCATCTCAGCTTCAGTCACGTTCCCACCGCCGTAATATAGCTTCCTTGTACCTTTTTTATAAATACTTTCATGGTAATAGTTCTGATGACACTCCTCAGTAGTTTCTAGATTTTATTAATTTATGCACAGTATTAGATTGATGGCAATATCTCATCCTTTTACAGTTGAAATGGCTAGATCTATCTGTACGTTCTCTGATAACAGTTTCTTCTATCACACTACTCGCTTGTGGAACTCGCTTCCGACATCTTGCTTTCCAGCCAAGTTTGATCTTCAAAAATTTTAAATGTAATACCAATTGTTATTTTTGTCGTCTTAATTCGTGTTCGTTTATTATTCTCTCACCTTAATAATGTTTTTCTTAACATTTTAATGGCTTTATTGCCTTGTTTGGACTGAAAGGATTGTAAACCCTTAACGAAGTTATTAGAGTTAATAAAATTTAATGGTATCAAATAAATATTCAAGCCTCGTGTAATCCTTTTGGCGACATACTCACTGTATTAGCAAAGTAGTAAATATTTGTGAGGTTAGCATGCAAAGTGGCTATTACACCGTGAGATAAACATCCAACGTCACTGTCGTTCTTGACTGATTAACGTCTTGTCAGAATTGTCAGCGTGATTGTTTTTCGGCGATTTTGCCGCTTCTTCTTCATCGTCACCAACCTTATCATGTTACTCAATTTAAAAATCAACATCTAAAACAGTTATATCGTCTACTCTTTCTATCCCTCCCTGGCACGATCCTCCAACCTTCACATCATCATTAACGCCCTCCATCGTTAATCCAATCAGTTAGTCGGTCAACATCAACACCGACCCAATTAGAATCGAGCGTATCACCCAACTCAACTGACCGCGTTATGATGACTACATCGTTCTAATCTAAATCTCCAGCCATTCCTGGTAAGATAGCTTTTTGATGTCTAATTCCCGATCCGATATTGTCATTATTACCTTAGTGATCGCCTTTAGATATTCCAATGTCACGCTCTTTGTATGAACATTTTCTGACATTATTCTTGTTACTTGTGCTGTTAAAAAAACTCAGGCCACAGTTCAAAGGATCTTATCGAGAATATCATTATCTGTAATGGATCATAAGAAGAGACCAAGCAGTCGCTTATACTATCTTCTGAATTTCCCGAGCGAAAAAAGCGAAAACTCATTACCGATATTTTACGTGGTATCTTTGCAATTATCTTTCTGAAGAGCTCTTTTTTTTACCTGGGTTCTCATGTTCCCCCCATTGGAGGCACTTTCCCAAGGTTAAATGTTTAGGAAATCAGCTAATTATAAATAAGATAATGAAGCTGATCGTCAGCGAGGACCCTACACTATGTGCTATGCAGTACACATACAAAAATATCTTAGTGATGAAGGTTAACAATTATTTATTAATAATTAAATTTTGTAATTAAGTTTAACAATTATAAAACAAGCTTCGCTGAATATTACAAAAAAACAATTGAGTTACTCTAAGGAGAGCCCACATATTTTGGCCTTTTGCACGACTCAGTAAACACCACTATTTCTATCAAAATCGATTAATTCTAACGATTATATAAAAGATTCTACGAGTACTACAACACTAAAGATCTCCTCGCTGGAGAACCTAACAATTAGGACCTTGTGCTAATCTATGCTCACTTCAGTAAATGCAAAGCTCTTTCTGTTGGAAGCATGTTAATGATTAGTTGTAATAATTTAAAAAAAAGTTTAATTGAAAAATATAACTTTAATGAGATTCTCTCCGGGGAACCCACTGTTTGGGTAATATTCAACTTAGTAAAATCTAAGAATATTTCAACTGAATGTATATTAATAATTAAGCGTAATAATTATCAAAACACGTGAAATATTAGAAAAATAATGTGTTTATCTCCGAAGAACTCACAGTTTTGGTTTCGCAAAACTGTTACTTAGAGTTAAGCGTTGCACGAGAATTGCTCTCCCAACATCGTGGATAAGGGTTCGATATCAGACTGCTGATATTTATAATAGTTGTTATAGATGCACTTGTAAATCTATAATACATTATGTCTACTCTTACCATATAACACGGTACTATCCCCCACACGGTCGCGTCATAGGCGATTAATCCCTTTACCCTTGTAATATTCTGGTAAGAAGGGCAGGTGAAATTAAAAACTTGTCAAATGGTGAAAAACCCTTCTTTTAGGACAACATCTAGCCAAGTGGAATAAACTGGGCTCCATAGCTATGTATGTATCCAATTCGGTCATGCCAGGGTATGGCAAGGCGAAAGGATTCCCCTACGGCTAAGGTTATCTCGACAGAATCATCAAACACGTATCCATGACAAGGGCGAGCATGCTAGATGGAGGACATCGGGTATGTATTTAACTATATTTAAAAATTTTCGCCCCAAGAAAGGCAGGTGTCTCACTAAAACGCAAGGTGTTACAGAGAGTGAAAGTGAGAGAAAAGACTGGGTGTAGTGAGGCTTGACGAAAGGATAAAAGATGAACAGGGTCCGAGTCAATAGAAGATGGCAGTTGACACTGCATTTAAATTTTTGAAGATCGTAGTTATCAGGGAAGCAAGTTAGAGGAAAGGAGTTCCACAATCGGGAAGTGCAAGAAACGAAACTGTTTCTGTAGAAGTGGCGGTTATATTTAACTATTTCAACAGTAAAAAGGGTGGGATCTAGATGCCAATCTAGTAGCACGTTTAAATTCAAGCAGTCAGGGCAGCAGGGAAAAAAGCGCGTCAGAGCGGTTGCCATGAAAATATTTGTAGAAATGACAGAGGGAAGCCACATTACGTCTGTGTGAAGGTGCCTGGAGGGGAATGGGTTCCGCCATGTTTAATTGTCGAAGATAGGATAGGCATGAATGAATACTTTAAATTTTAACCCAGGTGTATGGAGGGAACAGGTCAGTTTTTGCACAGTTTTTTGATGATGATGAGTGATGATGATGATGACGACGATGCTGCTGCTACTGTTGCTGCTGCTGCTGCTGCTGCTGCTGCTGCTGATGATGATGATGATGTTAGTGGTGGTGGTGGAGAATGGGGCAATGTTGAGTAAACGGAAAAGAGAGATTGGTTATAAAAAAGTGCTCTAGATTTGCCATACTATGTTAAGTTTGAAAATATTTCTAATATTATCGTATCTCCCTTTATTTAAACAAAGTGTTGCTTCGACATTCCACTCTTCAGAATCTTTTTTTTTTCCTTTCATGGAGCGTGTGCACCAAATACAATTGTCGACATGATTAAATTATTTCCTTTAATTTCCTTCTCTACACGGTGTTTATTTGATACAGCGCGATTAAAACTGATCAAATAATTTTCTCCGCGCCGCAATTATTTTCATCCACCGTTAGCATTAGCAGCGTTATGTTTAATTTGCACACGTCTATATACGCAAACACATGTATATCTCTCTCCTCTCTCTCTCTCTCTCTCTCTCTCTATATATATATATATATATATATATATATATATATGTTCGTTTGTGTGTGTGAGTGTTAAATGGCTTTTTCAAGGTCTGCAAAGTAAAAGGTGTAATGGGACAGAAATATAACCTGCAGATAGATTTCCTCATACTCTTCATTTTTCTCTTCTTAGCTGCCTTTTCTTTCTTTACTTTCTTTCTTTCTTTTTTCTTTCTTTCTTTCTGTATCTATTTTTCTTTCTTCTTTCTTTTTACTTTCTTTTGTTTTTAAATTCCTATTAAATTCGTTAATTAATTTTACGTTAATTCTAAGAAAACATTTTAGTCTTTGTTTTTCATTTCCTGGATTATTTTTTTCTTCGTTCCATCCTTCGTGTTTACCTTTTGTCTTTCACTCTTCTTTTCATTCTTTACAGTTTTTATATACAGCTACTTTTTCTATTTATCTTTCATTCTTTCGAATTATTCTCGATTCTTTCTTTCATTTTTTCTCTTTTTTTCTTTCTAATTGTTTCACTCTTTCTAATTATTATCGATCGTTTTTTCTTTCTTTCCTTCTTTCTTTCTTTGTAATATTCTCAATAGTATCTTTCTTTTTTTCTTTCTTTCTTTCTAATTATTCTCAATAATTCATTTATTTATTTTTAATTATTAATCTATCATGCATTCCCAAACTGTTAATTTTATCAAGGCCACATTTTCAATTTTCTTTCTTTTTTAAATTATCTCTTTGTTTCTT
>OZ038493.1:101213428-101250928 GCA_964036315.1 Acanthosepion esculentum | reverse complement strand
TGGAAAATTTGATACTCATAGGGCAGATTGACTGCCAGAGGGACAGAGGAAAACAATGCAAAACCTACTTAGAGAACTTGAGATAACTGATGGCGGAGCAAGTTTTAGGTGAGATAACAGAAAAAAACAATATTTATAAAGACCTACAAAGGATAGAAGACATGATCGCCTACGTGCCGAAGGGACACGATACACTGAAGACGAAGATCCAACATTGTGATAACAGTAGAACTGAAAATTAAAATGAAATATTGTAAGAACAGGGACACAAATTTAACGCAGTTGGTGTGAAACCCAAAGGACTTTATATAGACTATCCTCTTAGTAAACTGTTTCCACTTTTAATTACAGCAGTATTTTTTTAATGGTGAGGCTCGTTACGGAGATTGACTAATACATTAGGTGTGTTGTTTTGTAATAGGTCTCTCTTCTTTTCACATAATGTTCTATATAAATTCCATTAATTTTTTCCTGTGTATTCCTTGTGGCAATCATTACAGGTTATGGACTAAATTCCTTCTTTAAGTTTTAGCTTATTATTAGTTTGTTTTGACTTATTTCGACTTTGTCATTAATTTCCCTAACATTGTTCTGCTAAATAGAAATATATATATCATATTCTCTTATATATATATATATATATATATATATATATATATATAATGTAAAAGCATATATATATAATGTAAAAGCACACACACACACACACACACACACACACACACATATATATATATATAATGTAAAAACCTAAGTTAAAAACGAGCGGGCCAGATTATAACTTAGCTCTACTTACCAGCATGAAATGAGAATATGTATTAGATTACATTGCCGTGTTCAGCCCGAAGCCACAGTGTCGTTCCTCAAGAGAATAAACCAACAATACATTTCACTCTTAGCACCTACTTGAACCACTCTGTAACAATATAAAATATGCTTGAAACAACAGCCAGCAATTACTACGTCTTTATTATATCAAGTGGCGCTAACCCACATAGTTTTGCTTTCCCTTAGCCAAATGAAAGTCTATCGATCTCAAGACGTTTTCGTATAAATTGCCAGAGTCCTGGGGATTTTTTGCAAACTGGACAAGACAGAATTCCTATAAAATAGATCTAAGTTAATTACCGACACTCAAACAATAGGAGTATGTATTGACAGGCGTTCTCCTGACAACAAAGGATCTTCACAGGCATACACGCACACGGAGTAAAGATCAAGTCTATGGTTGTAAATGCTTCCACATAAGAGCGTCCATACTGCTGAGTGTCAGCTAGTTTGTTTATAGCAAAGTTCATTAGGTGTGGTGACCAATACATATGGCTGCGTGTCAAATAAAAATAAAGTTAGGATGGAACTGTATCCGCTGATTTTACGAATGACAACATTTGAAATCATCTTTATTATATCAGACAGTTATGTGCCATGCGTGGTACACGCTTAGGCGATCATGTATCTTTCGATACATGACTGCCGAGGCAGATTTTTTTCCCGCAGTACGTTGCCATTTCTTTCTGCGGTTAACCAGTTTCCATCCATGGATATAGAACCCGGTCTGTCCTGCTCTTTTCCCATAGCTGCGGAGAGAGGAGAAAAGAGGATTCATACCTGTCCCAAGGTTATTAACACGTAAGTGAATGTAATGAATTCGGCTGGAATTCGAACTCGGATTCCTCAATCCGAGCCGGTATCCATTACTCCACCGTTCCTCCTTTTATGTGCTACTAGAAGCCTGTATTTGTTTGTGGGTGAGATGAATATAGGTATAAGTTTGAGTCTATACGTGATCGATTTGTGCTTTTCCAGATTATCAACCATTTGCAGGAAATTTAGAAAATTTAAATTTAAATTTAGAAAAGATTACATTGTGAATTTCTTTTTAGATAACCTATAGCTGGAGAGAGAATAGGTGGGTTCATTCATTTCGCAAGAGTATTTGTGCATAGGTGAATATAAATAAGCCGACTGAAAAATTGTAATTCATCTCTCTATCCATTATACTACCTCGCATCCAAACTTACAGCAATTGTTATTCCCAAGCGGTCACCCATCGAGTTACTGACCCCAGGCTCGACATCACCGATCAACCAGAGTGCTCCAATTCATTTTACTGGAGAGCTTTGCTTTAACACAGGTGGCTGTTGTTTATAGAATTAGCCTATCTCTCAACAGTGCTCAATTGAAATATATTTTCAAGAGCTAAATTATACATACATATATATATATATATATATATATATATATATATATATATATATATATTACCAATTAGTGGTCGGTAGAAATATCTCCAAGGAGGAAATTAATCGAGGGAGAACGCAATATAAACTACTCTTTATTTCTCTTTTTAAAAAAGAACTTGATCATCTGTCCCTTTTCTTCTTCCTTCCCTTCTTTCTTTCTTTTCACTTGCTTTACTTTGCCCCTATCAATCTAGTATATCAGTCCGGGGAAAGTGTTGCCATTTACTAAAAATTTCGACCTGAAGAGATGAATATAGTGATATTCACGAATAGGTTATAATCGAAATAAATCTTTAACGTTTTCTACTTGATCATATATATATATATATATATATATATATATATATATATATATATATATATATATATATATATATATATATATATATATTTATTCTCCTAAAGTAACAGCAACGATTACCATTTACTTTATTGCCATGGAATCTACAGCTAATACTGTTGAGCAAATTGACATTCAGCAAATATGGAGTTAAATGGTTAATCGTTTCGGGAGGGGTTATTTTGTCGTTTTTTCATCACCCTTCGTATATTTTTGTATGTATGTATACAGACAAGCACAAACCCGTGTCTTGTTTGCTTGTACATATATGACAGACCAGATTGCACGAAGCATAAACAAAATAGAAATATATATTTTTCTGAAATGCAAGAAAAAATGTTGAGAGCGTAATAAAAACGCAAATAGGATTATTCTTTCTTGCATTTCTGTATCGATCTTTTTTTTTTTACTTTTATTTACAGTTAGATTTCACATTATTTTGGGAAGATATTTGCAAACGTTTTTTATGCTAAATATATATCCTAAAGCGTCGGTATCGTATGATTTAAATAAACAACGTTCGACTTAGCATAGACCCTGAAAGATGGCGCGTAAGGGGATGTCAAAATGAAATTTTAAAAATTAACTGTTATAAGACGCGGGTTTCCTACCTGGAAGAAAAAACTTCAAATGATGGAGTAAGTTTACACACACACACACACACACACACACACACACACACACACACACACACACACACAAACATACACACGTACAAACATACACACACACGCACGCACACACGCACACACACATATATATATATCCATATAATTATATATGTGTGTGTGTGTGTAGGTGTTTGGTTGTGGATTTGTGCTTGTGGGATTGTGCTTGTGTTTATAGATATAGTATATATATATATATATATATATATATATATATATATATATATATATATATATATATAGGAAGAGAGAGAGAGAGCGAGAGAGAGAGAAAGAGAGAGAGATACCGCAAACGTTTTGGTTGTAATGGGGAGTTTTTTAAATAAGTTAATTATATATATATGTATATATATATATATATATATATATATATATATATATATTTAAGTAAATTAATTAATAGCATATATTTTTAAAAATATTTCAAAAATAAATTAATTAGAAAAACACATAATAAATATCTAATGGTGTATTGCAACAGTTTTTCATAATGTACGGTAACTCAGATTGTCACAAAAGATTAAAGTCAAACAAAGAAGTTAATATTTATTCAATTTTTATTTTCTCAAAATGTATTGGCTCTTCAGTGTCTTACACCCGACCAATGAGTTATCACAATGTCGTAATGTTTCTTAATCACAAACGATATAAACTTTCCTGGTTTTTTTTACATTTTTTTACATTCCTCTTTTACAAATTTTTGTCATTTCACTTGTTCGAAAATAAAGTGCTTCTTATACTTGAAAGTGTTTTCGACTGGAATTTCTTTGCTTAACGTAGAGGATTACCGTGTCGTGTTGTATGACTGTAAGAAAATACGAGAAGTGGAGTTCATGCGATTATGCAGGAGTGATAACGGTTAACTCTAGACAACGACGTCAAGATTGCAATGGAAAAACATCTTTCTGGGATTCTATTTCACAAAGCAGCAGTTGTTGAGAGTAAGCTGTCCGAATGGGACGTACATCTTACTAACGAAATACGAAGGGGATTGTGAGGATTCAACATCTCGTTTCCCAGTTTTAAATTAAAAGTTTTGGGATGGAGCATGTCAGAACACATAACATGGAAATAGCGAGCAGCGAGGAGGGAAAAGGGTTGAAGGGTAGAAAGATTCGTCCACGTAGACGCTTTTGAACAGGCAAGACGCATTCACAGGCAAATGAGAACTGGTCGGCACCAGCACAGATATGTTCAGCGATACTCTTTCTTTGGTTGTATCTAGCTCATTTCAAGATAGACTATAACAGGGGGAGATGGATACTTAAAGAGCAGTACAAGCAACCGACCATTTTCTACAGCATCTTTAATATAGATCGTATATATGAGTTCAACTTGAGGTCTGTGGAGAGCTTGAATCCCAAGAGACGTTCAAAGTCAGGATCCAGTTTGTTCTTGTTTCTTTCGAATCGAAATTCCTTGAAACTTGGCAGGATCCAATAGCACCCGATAAAGGCTGGGAGCCACAATAAGCGAAATGTTGATAATAACAACAAAGATAAGGACAATAGCCCGAGTGTAATTAATGTAAATACAGGTTGAGAATAATTTATCTGAAATTTTTGGGACCGGAAGTGATTCAGTTTTCAATCTTTTTCGGATTTTGGAATACCGTCTATTTAAATGTGTACAGAATCTATGACATAACGCTATATATATATATATATATATATATATATATATATATATATATATATATATATCGTTATCTCGTTATATATATATATATATATATATATATATATATATATATATATATATATATATATCATATATATATATATCATTATCTCGTTATATATATATATCGTTATCTCGTTATATATATATGTATATACATATATCATTATCTCGTTATATTATATATATATATATATATATATATATATATATATATATATATATATATATATATATATATATCAAAAACAATATTGGTTATATGTTAAATGGGGCAGCTTGGGAATGGAACCCAAGCATAAACAGGATATCCCATACATTTCATAACAAAGCTTATGCATATACCCTGAGAGCAATTTTATATAATTAACATATACGTTGAAAGTAGTTTTATAAAAAAATTAATAAATGTTCTGTACATACAGAAACAACTAACAACGATTGTCGTGTAATGCTCCCACGTATTTTGAAGTGGGGGAATTAAGATTTCACGTAAAAATAATGTTTTGTACTTTCTGTACGTGTACAAAAAACATGATCACTACTCACGAAAAATATATAGATTTAACACGAAACACTACTACATCAGATGTGAGAAACTGGAGGGAGTGGGTACATCCTCGATGACATCACTGTGATTTTAAGATGGAAAATTCGGTAAGCTATCACTCTACTAACGATGTCGTACATACAGGTAGGGTATTTGTGTAAAAAGAAAACATGGATTTTCATTACAGTTAAATGTAATGAAAACTGAAAAAAACAGCATTTTATTTGTTACATTGCAACACACTAACCCTACTAGGGGTTGCCATGTTGCTTTCTGAAATTTTCCATTTGTGTTAAGTAATCTAGCACCTGAAAAACATTGGGATTTGGAGATTTTCGGATTTTAGAATTTTGGATAAAGAGTACAACATTTAATGATAACTCTTGATCTAAAAAAATTAGATTATTAGTTTTAGTTACATTACGAAGATTCGTTTGGCTCGGTTTGGTTTATTTTGTTTTACGGCATATGAACCTCAATGGGTTATTTAATGCCGACAAGATTTTTAGGATAGTTTCGTATGAATAGACTATCTATCCTTTGTAAAAAGTCAGTTTGTAGATCAGATTTTCTTGACGTCTTTTTGTAAAGTGGGTTTTGCTTAGAGTCACATTTATTGCTGCTAATATTTTTTCAAAAATATATTGCTGGTAATAATTCTTTTTTTCAAAAATGTATTGCTGGTAATAATTCTTTTTTTCAAAAATGTATTGCTGGTAATTAAAAAAAATGTATTGCTGGTAATAATATCTTTTTGAAAAAATGTATTGCTGGTAACGTTTTTTTCTTTTCTTTGCTAGTAATTTAAAACAAAATTATATTGCTGGTAATAATTTTAATTCAAAATTGTATTGCCGGTAGTTCTTACTATTAAAAAAAACTATTTGAACACTTTCATAGTGTTTTGACCCCAGTTTGGGGGTTAACTACTTGTTCATAGTTGGAACACTAACAGGGGCTACCACCCCCAGCATCAAGATGGACTTGGGAACAACAATTAAGAGGTGGTTCCAGGCTCCTCAAAACATGATTACAGACATTGCAGCAGGATGCAGTTTATCACCATACCCAGGACGTCGGCACATTTTAACTATGCTACTTAATTATATCTAATAATGTAAACAAATGCAATTCAACTGGAAAATAACTTAAATATAACTACCAATTTTTTATGGTACGGATTTATGGTTTATAGATAAGGGACATCATTAATTTAAAAGAAGAATTTAGGTTTTAAAGAGTACAATACTATATCATCGAAAACAATGAACTTACCAAAAGAACAAACACCGCACAACTTGAAGAGTTCCAACCGCAACAGCAACTAAACTCAGTAGCACATGTAACTAAAAGCGACCATAAGGACATAATGGAGATTTCGACATTGGATGATTAAACAATATGTTGCAAGTAAAATCCTACCGAGACTAGAAAGATTCATAATTTTTAGTGGACCTGAGAAGTCTGTTTTCCCTGAAAAAACTCTTTTAAGATAATCGGTTCATGAATTTCAACCGGAAGTAGCGAGAGGATTTGTTTCTTGTATAGAAGTGTCTTGTCTCATGAATAAAATAACTTTCTTTACATCTAACTACACTCCGGCTGCCGAGTAAATAATTAATCGACTCACTGATTAAATAAGAACCAGTTCTAATTTTGACCTTGATATATATATATATATATATATATATATATATATATAAAGAAAGAACAGTAAGATATTAAATCCGGTGTTCTTATAGATATTTTTATTTTTACACAATAGTACTCAATGTAAATTTACACACACACACACACACACACACACACACACACACACACACACACACACACACACACACACACACACACACACACACATATATACATATATATATATATATATATATATATATATATATATATATTTGCTTAGTTTCTATATCTTCTCTCTGTAAATCACAAGGAAAATAATCTAAATTAACCTTAGAAACTTGTTCCGTATTATTTAAAGCATCTTTTATTTCCTGTTTAGAGCAAAAGTCAGAAATTAAAAAAATAAACAAATAGTACATGGTCAGGAAGCTTGGAGGACGGACATTTTCCTGAGTAAGAGCCATTTCTTCAAAAACGTCCGTCTTCTCTGCCTCACCCTGTATTTTTCCATTTCTTTTATATCTCTCTGCAGAATCTGATTTTCCTTCAAGGACGGTTTGTTGTATGTCTTGATTTGATCATTGATTTTCTTCAGTACTACTTTGTTTAGGATAGTTAAAGACGCGCCGGGGAGGTCCGGAGTTAGTTTAACGGTTCATTATTTTTCAAGGAGGTCTGGGTTCGGTTTGTTGGCTAACAACAAAATGTCTACTTTAATTTTGTACGTGCCCATAATGTTGGCGTTTATAACATCAAGGTAAACATAAAATCTTTGATAAATTTTATGATTATTATAATTTATTTCCTTTGTAAGTCAATGATAGCTTAATGGTATACGGCTTTAGAAATATTCCTCAAACTTTGATATTTTCTTAAGCATATGAGTTACCGTAGCTTTTTCTTCTTGGTGGAACGCTTTCACTACATTCTGTCACCTCGATGTCCTGCGAGTGCCCATTCTATGCATAGCTGGGTTGACCACGCAGTTAGAAGTCGGGGGCGGCCAATTACATCAATTGAAGCCCAAATCTGCATTTGCTTGCTTTAAGTTAATTTTTATTCATCCCTCTGATGCCTTTGGCTCCTTTAATGTTACTATTTTGTTGACGTTTAGGAGGAGCCCTAGAATTCTGGAGGAGGGTTGTCTGCGCCAGGTCTACTATGTCTAAGACAAGCTAAATACCCACCGAGATATGTGGAGGAACATGCTAAGGTGGCCAGTTGAATAGTGACCTTCAGATTTCACCCACACATGTATGGGTGATGTCAATCAAGTGTGCCCCGTAATCTACAGATCAATTACATTGAAAGAAAAAGTTCCTTACTGGAAGTAAATTCGATTCAAATCTCCTGTATTTCCTGGTATGAATAAGAAATTTCAGGCTCAACATTTATATCACCAAAAATTGCACTCGAAATACTTGTTGTACTGCGAAGTGCGAAACCACATGGGTGAGGTGCATAGATATCGCCTAGGACCACGCTGTCTCAGGTGATATATACAGTTCCTTGGTAAGGATAGAATCTTACAGGGGAAAATCTCACAACTCCCATATTTGCTCCGTTGGGTGCACGGTAAACAAACATAGTGACAATAATATTCTTCAACACTTTTCAGAAGTCTTCTTAAGTTAATTCCTGGCAAATTAGGCCTGGTGTCATGGTGTATTATACTTTTGGAATAGAGTGAGTCCCCGTATTCGTGGGGGTTAGGGACCAGAACTGGCTGTGAATAGTTAGAATCCGCGAATACTTGTACTCCACGAAAAAAGTGCTTATAAGTATCTATTTTGATTGTTAAAACCCCCATACGCCTTAAACTTTCATCTTAAACACATCAGTATCATTTCAAACACTTTTGAAAACATTTTTGAAAAACAGTAATAGTAATAGTTACTTAGTGTAAATTTTCTTTTAAACGTACATTAACCGATTTAATTACACATAAATCGATACACCCATTGAAGATACTGTATAAAATATGTGCAACAAGACATAAAATATAAATTTTAAAACATTTTATAAAAACCGAACTGTGCGGATGCCTCCACACTTAGCATAAGCCACTTTTAATACCCCAACCGCAGCCCCTATAAAAGAACAAAGCCCAAGCACTATGCATGATTTTGCGTTTGTTTTTTTTTTCTATGATGCGCAATTCTGCCAACTCTTAGCATAAAAATGGACTGTTATGAATTTTAAATCACTTAAACAACAGGAAAATAATACGAGAATATTTTAAATAAGTTCTCTAGAATACATACGCGAATCGACGGAGTTCTCAGCGAATAATGTGTGCATAAGAAAAATCCGCGAATGTGTGAAACCGTGAATGCTGAAATGCGAATATGCGGGAGTTTACTGTATTCCAACATTGTCGGCATACATGGAGTAAAGGAATGTGTGAAAATGTTTACGAAGCTTTACAATATACAACTCGCTGGACAATGTTGCCTTTAGATAGACCAGCGGAATCAACCCTTTACACCACCCCATACTAATGCGTTGTTAACAAGAGTGTCCGTGATCTCATTGACACTGCTTTGTAGTATTCATAAGTGCACTTGGCGAGGCTTTTGTTCCCGTATTCCATGGAAACTACAAAACGCTGATCTGACCTGCTTGAGTAACAAAGAAAAGATTACTGTATAGGATGTCGTCCAATATGGCAGTGGATACCAGACATCGTCATCCCCACACAGATGAAGAAAAGACTTGAAGCAACAAAAGTGAGGTTCTTTAGAATGATGCTCAGGATACCATGGACTGAACATATGAACAATAACTACATTTTATAGAAACTGGAAACAAAATGGACTCTTATATTTAACATCAGAAAGTTTTGAAACTTCTAGGGCACATCACGAGGAAAGAGGGCTTAGAAAATTTGATACTCACCCGTTATACTGAAGGTAAGACAGACAGACGAGAGTACTGCGTAACTTAACTAACGATCTTCTGTTGGCAAAACAGGGATTAGGAGAGATAGCTAAAAGACAATATTTACTAAGAGCTTAAAATTATAAGAACTTGTGGTGAGCCATATACGCATACAAACTTAAGGGGCACATTACATAGAAGACATTCTGCATTGAATAGTGATATGTTTTCAGCTTTTGTCGTTTACTGCAGACAAATTTAGGTAAACGATTATGTTCGCTAATATCATTGGCACTCTTTTCAGTCAGTGCACGGTCCACACTGGACGGTAATGCTTTCAGTAGTATGTTCGCGATACACTCGTGACACCTTTTATCGAAGGATGTCAAATTTCCTCACAATTTCGGAAATTGAATGTCCCATCCATCTGATACTCCTCCAGTTCAAACTTCGATAATTAGTATTCTATTTATCTCGTCTCTATCAGATACCTCTGGTTACTTAAAGAGTTTTGATATATTATAATTTCGATTAACTTATATCAGTGAATAGGTAATTGCGTAAACCAAGCAAAACATAGATGATATGTTTGTAAACACACTTATTGCCAATAATTACGGGCTTTCCTTGTGGAATTTCTGTGTCTTTCCATCAGACAGCCAGAGTTTACAAATGTCATTAGTTAATTGCTAGACTGTTTATCACTTAGAAATCTATGTTATCATATAATTGTATGTAATAGCACATATGGAAAAGCAATATACATTTTTATATATCGAGAAAAAAATAGTGTGAGAAACTATGACAAGCGGAAACGCGTCACAATAATTCTTGTGATGCGTTTCAACATTGGCTTCATCAGTTTAAAGTGACGTTAACGTTGATGCGACTATATATACGAACATCGGAAAGTACACGCTGAGTGTTTTTGAATTTAAATTAATTTTATTATAAACATATATATTTAGGAATGATTGGAGACAGATGATCATCGACGTCTTGTAGGTCCGGCGCACATAAAAGAAAATAGGTACATTAATGTATAGCAATTTATTGGAAAGTTCGTTGCCGATTACCCCTGGCCTATATCTGTTTTCTGTATTAGACTGACAAGAGCTTGAATTTCTCAATAAATTACCAATACTAGAAAAGTTTATACCAATGCATAGATAATCACGTCGACCAACCTCCAAGCAAAACATAGCTGATATATTTGTTCGCAAAAGTACATATAACGAATAATTATGGGCCTGCCTAGTGGGTCAGATTCTTGTCTATTTCCTTTAGAATAGCCAAAGATTACAAATGCCATTACTCCATGCAAGAATATCTCATATACACAAGACTCTGTTAACTCATAAATATATGTATAGGCAAAGAAATATATCGATTTATATATAGCGGGTTTAGCACATTATGGCGAAGAAACGAATGAGATACAGGGTGTGGAAAGATTGTTGAACGACATTATTTCAAATAGTGATAGTTTTTTATCTTCGTCTTTAGCACCACTGATAATTGCAGGAGACGTTTAGCCGCGTAACAGACAATCTATAGAGATAAGTAATCAAACAAAGGTTGCGTTTACATATATACATAAATATTATTGGTACCCATTTTATTAAAGACCGACGAAATATCGCGCGTTAAGTTTTTAATTGATGTTTGCTTCTTTTCTTTCGAGTTTTTTTTTTATATCAGGATTGAGGTTGCGTATATATGATGCACTGTAAATGTAAAGGTAATGGTTAATAACATAAACAGTAACACATGTGTCAACATTAGCATAAACGGGAATTCATTGGAGGAGGTGTCCAGTTTTAAATACTAAGGAGCAATCTTGTCTAAAGATGATACATGCAACTCGGAAATCCACACACGGATTGCCGCAGCCATGGTAGCGATGGCCAAATTGACAAGAATATGCAGGAGCAAAATTAGCTTTCAGACAAAGTACAGACTTTATAAATAGCTGGTAGTCTCCATTCTCCTATATGCATGTAAAATGTGGATACTCTTTGTAGATACATAGATAAGGATCCAAGCGTTTAAGTATAAATGCATGAGAAAGCTCCTTAGAATTTTCTATTGGGAACAAAAAACAATGGATTAGTGAGAAAAAAGGGTTGAAAGTTTTGTGGAATACCAGGAATCTTTTCTAGCCACTGTCCTACGGAGGAAAAATGGTGTGGTTTGGACACATTACAATCCACGAGGAGAGGACGCGAATGCAAAAACTGGATGGACAATGTCAAGCAATGGACAAGTATAACTGTACCAGACTCGCTGATGGCTACTAAAAGGTTAGTGTTACTTCTGCATACGGATCCGCCCTACGATTACAAAAGTCAAGGGAATGATGATGATGATGATGATGATGATGATGATGATGATGATGATGATGATGATGAAATGTGATGCAATTTCAAAGCGTGTTCATGTCGATTGAACAAAATCTGTACAAAACAACACTTTGCTTTTCTTGTTACTTTCGAATATAACGTCAACGGCTTAGAATGTTTTTCAATATGCCATGCCTATTCACGACGTAGGCGATCATGGCTCTCCTCAATTTCCTCTCCTTTGTAGTTTTTAATAAATATTATTTGTTTGCTATCTCTCCTAAACCTTTCTTCGCCATTTATTTACTAAAGCTCACTGGGAAGATAATGCGTAGTTTTCCTCTTTCCTTCTTGCCTTTAATCTGTCTTTTGTGTGTCACATTTTCCAATACTTCTTTATTATTTGCCTTACGTATTTCAACTGTCCCTTCCTGATGTTAAATATTAATGTTCTTTTTGTTTCCATTTTCTCTAAAACTTCATCGTTGCTCATATAAGTCCGTGGTATTCTTAATGTCCTTATATTGCTTTAAGTCTCTTCTTCATTTCACGGCCATAAAGGAGAACTGATATTAAGGTATTATTTTCGTTGTTTCTAACGTAATATATACGTTACTTCATACTTTGCTTAAATTTTATAAGGCACCTTTCTCTAGTAAATCCGTATATAATAGCTTTGAAGTGAAGATTTATAAAATAGGATTGTTAAGTTGATTTATTTTAAATCTAGATTAATCACGTCCTTTTTTCCCACGTTTAAATTTTATGGTGATGTTATAACGGGGCGTAATATATGTACACTTTTAACTGAAAATATTGAAGCAGTCTCATGTTCTAATTCACTGGAAATAATTACATTGTATTAAAGATTAACGAAGAAAGTAACATAGCTCTCTGTATGAGGTTCTTCTCTCTCTCACTCCCTCTCTCTCTCTATCTTTCTCTCTCTCTCACTCTCTCTCTCTCTTGGCTTGGCTTGGCTTGGCTTCCTGAACGAAGATTTAAAAAGTGGGCTTTACACGACGACTGCATGCACACGCTGATGGCCGACCAAGCCGATACGGGACAGTCTCAGGTCAACATCAGACGACCAATATCCGCCTGAATGTAGGATTGCAACTGCGAATTCCAGTGACATCCTACAACTGTTGTTTCACCCCTTTCCCATCGCTACAGGACTTGGAAGAGTTGGTGTTGATGACATCCCGGACGGGGACATGTCCCTTGAGCCTGCGCAGTGGGTTTTTTTTCTTTAGGTCGAATGCAGTGTGAGCAGTACTGGTCCAACCCTTTACATCCGTGGTTCATCTGTCATAGCCTAACGTGCTGAGACGATAACACCGAGCTCTTCCGGTCGTAGGTTTTACGTCAGACTGTCCTTGTCCTAGATGGATTGCTTCTATGAGGTTAATACATATAAAAATAATCATATTTAGAATCATAGGTAAGGATGCGTTTATGTATATTGACGTCTTACTTGGTGAGAGTAAACAAGCTTCCATCGTTCGACCGTTTGTTAGTCAAGTGAGTTCCGTCTACTCCTGCTATGGCATTGGTTCAGGTTGAGATAAACTTAGTAAATATCCGTTTCTGTATATATTAGCTACTTAACCTGGGACCAGAAATGATCTATCCTGCAATTATATCACACCAATCAATGTAATCTAGTTAGAAGTGATAATTTAACGTCTAATTGCGTTTAAACATCGCTTCGTCCGTAATCAAGGGACTTAAACCAAATCCTTCCAAGTCATTAACAATTAACGGATCACGGGAGAATTCAAGGTGTTAGAACCGATGAGCAAGCTGTTTCGGATTTAGAAAGAGCTGAATTGTTTTCACAATGCTATTTTTTTTTTTTTCAAAAAGAATAATCATTAATATTTTTTAACTATTTGCATAAGTAAAATATCTTTGGTTTATATATGTTGTTCTTGTTTTAGCGGTTCCAAGATGTGTCTGTTTTTTTTTTGTTTTTTTTTATAGTAGATCAATCAATAAACCACGTCAGAAGTAAAAAAAAAAAGCAAAAAACAAATGCTAAATACTCTGAGACGCAAATCTACTTGAACGCTTGTCAGTCGACTCATGTCGATTGCCGACGCGAGGCAAAAATATTTTCGACGCAAAACTGGCCAAATCACGTGACCAATTCAAAATTGAAATAAGAAAACATCAGAAAAAATAGGAAGAAAAGATTAGATCTTTCTGGAATTTTGAGAGAATTAATGGAGAAGTAGTAGTCTCTATACACACTTCAATTTGATTAGCTAAAATGCCGCGTTCAGAAATCAGAGAATTATTGTTATTATATATAACAAAAATCATATAGAAAGCATGTAGTCATATGTGATATTCCTCTCTCTATATATATATCTCAATCACACATATACACATAGATATACCTACACACAAACACACGCATATATATATATATATATATATATATATATATATATATATATATATATATATATAGTATTTTATATGAGCAGTAATTATTGGAAAATCTTTAAATAATTAAATTAAATAATTGTCTTTAAATAATTGTCGGACTTTGTCCATTTCATAATGTGTGACGTCATTTGTTTACATTTGATACGCCATGAGCAGCTATGAATGTACGTGGGAGATTCATGGAAGATTGAAGTTTATCAGCAGTAAATTCGACCTTGTCAACCGAACGATCCTCAGTGGCCGAATCGGTTAAGGCACGTCAGGCTAAATGACGGTTCCGTATAAGATACATGTTCGAATCCTGTCGGAGGACGAATATTTTGTATGAAGAAATAATATAGCGTTCATTGATGTTTTTAATAAAGTGTTCTGACGTCAATTGCTAAAAATCGCACACACTTTTATATATATATATATATATATATATATATATATATATATATATATATATATATATATATATATATATATATATATATATATATATATATATATATATATATATATATATATATATATATATATATATATATATATAAGAGTAGCATTTTATGTCAAAATTGGGGTCAGTTAAATTAAAAAAAAGAAAGTATGCGTCGTAAAATCGATCTTGTTAACCGAAACGATCCTCTGTGACTAAATCGGAAAAGAATGTCAGGCTATATGACAGTTCCGTATAAGATACGGGTTCGATTCCTGTTGGAGGACGCATATTTTCCATAAAAGTTTATCGGACATTCAGGCTTGTTAATACTGTTTATTATAAACAGAGTATTTACTTAAATATTTGTATCTATAACAAAAAGAACATATGAACATAAAAAAATGTCTTAATTGTCGGACTTTGTCCATTTCATAAAATTCATTTTAACATTAAAGATGAACTGAAGGCAAGGATTATGGCAGCATTTAAAAACTTAAACGAGGAAGAAATGAAGAAGGTTTCGAAGTCGTCTGGAGGCCATGGTTGAAGCCAATGGCGATCTTATTGAATAAATTTCCTCTTTAATATTTCATGATATTTTCGTGTAATTTTTGTAAGTAAATCTGTTAAAATGAGAAGTTAAATTTAGAAGACAATTCATCCATCGCAACCTGTATATAGATTGAATTTTGATACCAGTAGTATTTTCCAGTTTTTAAGACCAGCGGCGACAAAAATGAAGTTCTACAGATGGATACTGAGAATGCAATGGACAGAGCGCGTAAGCAATGAAGTCCCAAGAAAAATGGAAAGAAAAATGGCACCGCTAATCCGAGCCAGAAGGAGGCAGGAGAAATTCATTGGACATATATCTCAAGGAGGAAGAACTTGCTGGGTGCTCCCTAGTTTTGGCCTTGTGCCACATCTAAGCGACGCTTGGAAAAACACTATTAGGGAACTTCGCCGCTGTGTAATGGTTAGCAAACTTGTCTGGCTAAAATAGTTACGACTGAATAGTGAGTTCAATCCTCACTGGGTGCCCCATATTTTCGGTCTTGTGCCTCATCTAAGCTACACTTAGAAAAGCAACATGTCGAATGCCGGAAGTGGGGTCGCTACCTAAACAGCATGGCGGAACGAAAGTTGGGAGAAGTGACAAAAGCACAAACCTTACTAAGAGCTTCTAAGGAGAGGCAATTTTGGAGAACCATGATTAACCATGTCCTGGAAGGACACAGCGAATATAAGTTGTTGTTTTTTTTGTATACTAATAATCAAGTCACCATACATTTGTCCATTCTACAGCATTCTTGTCAGTCGGCATGTTGATTCTCTGAAGAGTGTTTTTGGATGTTACGATTCACCTTTGTGTTTCCAGTATTTCCAATCAATTTTTACGTCTCTTTGGAATTCTTTGAATTGTGAGAGTAATGATGGGTGCCACTGTCGTCTTCCTTCATGTTTTTGGTAGATGTGTTCTGTCACAGTGTCTCACTATTTATCTAACTTTTCACCTTGTCCAATATTACTTTGGTGTCAGCTGGAAGAGAGACACCGACTATCTGATATATTTTATTTGTATCAACGATGAAAACTCTGATTATGTTGAACAATAATAACCTACTAAACTTATCTTTGCATCATTTGTTTCTATCTATCTATCTATCTATCTATCTATCTATCTTGATTCCTTCTTATACATCTAGACTTGTCAGTGCATATTTGTCGAGCTAATTCTAATCATAGCTATCTACGTCCATAGGTATCTCTGTATTTCCACTGGTCCATTATCTATCCTTCTAACTATCTATCTATCTATCTATCTATCTATCTATATATATATATATATATATATATATATATACGTATGTATGTATGTATATATATATATATATATATATATATATTGATACATATCTATTTAGTTTGTATATATCTGTTTCGATTTGTACATATCTATTTCGATTTGTTTCACATCTATCTATCTATCTATCTATATATCTATTTCCATTTCTACATAACTATTTTGCTTTGAACCTATCTATTTTGATTTGTTTCATATCTATCTATCTATCTATCTATCTATCTATCTATCTATCTATCTATCTATCTATCTTTGTATCTAAAAGTGTTACTATCTATCTATCTGTATGTGTCAATACGTATACATAAAATTAATTTATTTCATTTGTCTGCAGCTGAAATATTCTTGCGCTTGTCAGTTTCACACATTTCCATGTTGGTTTTCTCTTTTTATCCAAACACATTTATTGGCGTTTTTGATTGCGAATCCAAACGAGGCATTGATTTTCCGTTTGAAAATGTCCAGCTGCCGCTCAGTCTTTCCATGCTCGACTTTATGATTTATTGGCTCGACTCAACTGTTTGTTTATATCAAGGTCTTTCGAAAATAACCAACAGACAGAAAGATAACGAAAATCGAACGTACAAAAATAGTGCTTATTATAGATAATAAATTGCATTTCTTAAAAAAAACAAAAAAACTACTAGACAAAAACCAATTTTTATTGCCATTTTCGCATAAACACTTCAACGTAGATATATCAATATTTATATTCATATATAATTGGGAACAGTCTTTTTTTTTTCACTGTAAACGGCCAAACCCTTTATACAACGCTCTTAAATCTGGTATTCATACTTATTCTACCCAGGGGAAGGTTTTAAAGTTAATAGAAAGAATTGTTCATCACGAGGGAGATGTGTATAGCAGACTTCATTCTAGTATGCTGAAATATCTTTGGCAGCAACATTTACCGTTTTTGATCGTTAGGTTTAACATCATCATTTCTCTTTGATTTTGATTTTATGTTCAGACAAAAAAATGTATTCGTATTATTTTATGAAGCAATTTTACAGAATAGATTTCCCCGGCCTTAAATATATTTTCTATTATTCATCGTATTTTGCCACTTGAAACTTACAGGAACAAATTTAAATCTATTGTATTTCACATTTGCCCCTACTAATTACTATTGCACGTTTACTGTACACAGTCGCTGAGAATGATTGAATGATTCGTTTTCTACGGTTTATCAATCCTTTGAAGGTTATTTTAAGGCAGTATTAGATTCTAAGAATTATTTTGTTTTGAAATCAGGATTTAGTGAAGAAAATTAATTATTAACCCATACCTGACGGAAGGAGTGGATTCATGTGTGAACAAATAAATTTTGATAAACAAACAAGAAAATGTGTATATAACGTGGGGGATCAATTCCATTTTGCTATCAATATATAAATTGAACACTCAATTTGTGAACACTGTAGTCTCTACACATTTATTTTTCAGAGAATGTAAATAAATCTGAAAGATATACCTTTGTAGCTAATCAGAATTTGTCTGAATGATTGATTAGTGTTTACGGATTATCAACCCTTTGCAGGTTATTCACAGCTAGGAAATATATTTCCATTGTAAGAATTTGTTTTTCGATAATGATGATTTTGTGATGTAAGCCTTAATATTTAACCCATAGCTGGGCGTAGAAAAAGTGGAATCTTATTTTCCCAAGCGTATTTGCCCGTAAATAAAGGACCCAGCCGAATGTGGAACTCGGCTCTCCAATTAAAAATTTTGAGGAATACAGTAAAGCAACCGCACATCCAAGCTTACAACGCCTGCTAGTCTCTAGTGGTCACCGATCTACATACTGACCAGGCTCGATATTGCTTAACTTTGTTGATTGTACTAGAACCGGTGTTTCAACGAGATATAGCGTTAAACCACTTTGAAATTGAAAATTGAGACACGTGAATATCGTGAATAACAATTAGCTATACACTTTAATTGGAACATTTACCTACCTACCTACATATATATATATATATATATATATATATATATATATATATATATATATATATATATATATATATATATATATATATAAATATATATATATATGTTTATATATATATATTCGTATATATATATATATGCGTATATGTGTGTGTGCGTGTTTGTGTATGTATATATGTGTGCATGTTTATAAATTCACATATAAATAAAACAAGAGTGAAGATGTATTTTTTCTTTACCCACGACTTTCGTCACTTGAGAACCATTATCCTGGGAAATTTTAAATCTTACTCCAGGGAAGAGATTCCTGAGTGAAGAAAAGTGTTCCGTTATTTTATATATAAAACCAACCAACACTGAACAAATTTTATTACGAGCATCGTAGCAATGTCTTAAAAGGCATGTGAGTCTACTATTATTAAACACCATTTTTCAATTTACCCCCTCTGGTTATCCACCTTGCATTTGGAACGCTAAAAACAATGGTTAATTTTAAAATCATAAGAACGGAGCGCGTTCATGCGTGTTTGAAAAAAATCACCATCAAAACGACTACAATTATATTAAATTTGTCTTCGTAATTCACGCCTGAGGATCATCTTGGGCCGCTTCAAGAAGACGTAAATGATAAGTGGTTCGGGCTCTGTGCAAAACGGTGAAAGAATTGTTCACATATTTAGGTTGTCAAAGAATTGTTCACATATTTAGGTTGTCAAGCAATCGCAGCCCAGTCGCCGACTGCGCTACTCTCAAAGAGTGACTCAAATCACCCAGTCATATACTGACAGGAATGTGCTGAATAATTCAGGTTTCCTGTCACTGATGGCTTGAGTCACTCTTTGAGAGTAACTCAGTTTGCGCATGATTTGACCATTGGCCAGAAACTTGCTTGGAAACCTAGACCGGGATTAGAAATCTCCGATAGATTCATTGAAGCAATTCCTTGTAGTCTATGCCTTAAACATTTTTTAAAAATGGTGCTCACAAGTTCAGATCACACATTATGAAGGTCTTTATCTATGTAAAATATTTGTGATCTGTGGAAAATGACATGAAGTCATTTCTAACCTTAGGCATTTGGTTAAGACACGGAAGGAAATACGACATAAATCCAAGGAAATAATAATAATAATAATAATAATAATAATAATAATAATAATAATAATAATAAGATTGCGGTATTAGAAGTAATATTTTGATGTAAACATATAGTAAAGTTGGGGTCATTTTTTTGTAAAATGGAAATACTTTTCATACTTATAATATTAATATTGGTAATAATAATAATAATAATACTAATAATAATAATAATAATAATAATAATAATAACACTACTACTACTACTACTACTACTACTACTACTACTACTACGAAGAAGGCCTAATTATTGCAGCTCAGGGCCAAAGCCTCGAAACAAGATCCTGACTAATCAAGCATAGAACTAACACGAAATGCAGCATCTGCAGAAAATATGATGAAACTGTCGACCATATTATCTCAGGATATCCGAAACTGACAAAAAATAAATATACTCCCTGACATAACACAGTAGAGACATATGTGCCTTGAAAGATTTGCAAAAAGAACAAAACCGAAACCTCTGACAGATGGTATTAGACAGTTACCCAAATCAAGTATATAACTATCTTCTGGTATATACCAATTCAAACTGTCTGGGAAATAAAAGCCAGCCATATTATCGTAAAAGACAAGAAATGCAGGAACTGTATAATTACTGACATAGCAGTACCATCTGAGAGAAACACTTGAAAATTATCAAGAAATTGTCCAAATATGAGGACCTGGAGAGCGTGATTAACAGTAATGAAGACTGAGACTGTACCAATAGTAATCGGAGCTCTGGGCCTCGTGAGAAGAGGAATGGGCTATTTTACTAACAGTGTGCCAGGTAACATCAACATACAAGTTGCCCAGAAGTTCGCTTTATTAGGATTATCAATTAAAGGACAATAATAATCTTTGATCGTTTTTAACCCTTTTACGGTTTTCAACATTTTGTGAGTTATGTAAAACCGGAATATGGATCGAAGGAGATTGCTTACAGTACACAGTGTTCCCAAGATTTCCCTATCTAAATATTAACCGGGGTCGACACTGCTTACCTACGGTGATCAAACGAGCACCAATGTTTATAGCGTGTATTAGACCTATAATTATTATTTAGACGTTCACATGAAATAAAGATTCTAGAAGATTTTTAATAAAATGCGAAAATACTTTTCATACAACTTTATGTATAATAATGAAATTAATAATATAATATTGTTATAGACAGTTTTTAGATGTGTACATAAAATACAGTTTCAAGAAAAGGTTTCTAAAATAACGAATCTGTTTCTGATACACAATGTAGCTTCCTTGTGCCTTTTCTATAAATACATTCATGGTAATTGTTTGGATGAACTCTTTGCTATAGTACATATACTTTGTGAATTCTAATGCAGTACTAGATTGGTTTCATCAATTCACAACTGAATTGGCTAGCTATAACCGTAACTTCTATGGTAATAGTTTATTTTGTCGTTTGTCGAACTCTTTTCCGGATTTATATTTTCCATTCAACTCTGACCATCAAAATTTAAATGCAATGTCAATTGTTTTAATTATCCTTCTGTTCTTCTCGCTGCCTAATGTTTATCTTTTTTCTTGTTCGATACTCAGTAACTTGAGTCATATATATAGATTTCTCATGTTGTTTTCCTTGTAGTATCTGTGTCTCAAGGAGGACAGGTAAATACATTCTGTTAAAGTAATAATAAATTCGTCCATCCACTGATTCAATATAATCACTATAAACATGATTTCCCGCATTTAAAATACTATGTGATATTTATAGGGAGGCACAAATTAAAACATTTTAGATTGCTTTAAGACTAAAAATATGAATTAATATATAAAATGGTCGGTCCCTAATACCGTTCCATACAATAGCTGATCTCTGCCATTTATCTTTAAAAGAAACATATCGAAACGAAGATATGGTGTATGGTGGTATATCTGGGATGGAGAGAGACCCATCCTAATTTCCCAGCCTTGACAGAGTTCAAGAGCATTAACACTGCTGAGTTAGTGATGAATTATTCTCAAGTCTAGAACCCCTGTGCGACAGATGATACGTTGCAGGCTTATTTTTACTCTGTCTCCGGGGCAAATGTTCAACTGAACTTCTTTCCCTCGTTTCACCAGTTCAGACCCTTACAGCTCGGAACTTGAATGACACGGATGCAGGGTTGAACCATTCTTGTTCATTTCGAATTTAATTGTTAAGTAGGACGTCTGAGAGCTTCTTGAGAAACGCTGCTTTGAATACCGAGAGGATGCTTCCTCGATCACACAAATCATTTCCAGTATTAGTGCCAGCCAATATCTATGGTGGAATTAAAAAGGTAGAGAGATAGATATGAACAGATGTGGATAGAGAGATGGATAGGTAGGTAGGTATGAATAGACCGTGGTAGATAGATAGAAAGATATGAACAGACAGTGGTAGATAGATGTGAATAGTCAGTGGTATATATATATATATATATATATATATATATATATATATATATATATATATATATATATATATATATATATATATATATATATATATGATGGACTCTCCCGTCGAACTCGACGTATGAGGACCAGACTGATCAGTTCCCAGAAACTGAAAGCCCGACACCCACACAGGATTTGATTATAGTGGTGAAGGCTTTGTGCAGGGCCATCCACACTTTATATATATATATATATATATATATATATATATATATATATATATATATATATATATATATATATATATATATATATATATGTTCTGTTTGTTTCCAAGATTTGTCAAAAAATATACATATATATATATATTCTGTTTGTTTCCAAGATTTGTCAATATATATATATATATTCTGTTTGTTTCCAAGATTTGTCAATTATAACTTCTTACGGCCCTGACTTTCCCACCAATGAAATATGGCGCCTCTGTGTCTTTTCTAATGATGATTCCATGGCAATTGTTCTAATGAGCTTTCCTCCTTGGTACCTCGTCCGCATGAATTTAAGGGTACTACTAGATTGGCAATTTTTTACTGTTGAATTAGATGTAAGTGTAAATACTATTCTAATAATTTCTTTTCTCGCACTTCTCATTTGTTGAACTCTGTCTCGGATTACTGTTTCCTTGACGCCTACAAACTTCAAAAATATAAATGTAACGACACTCGTCATATTTTTCCTCCTGAAAACTGTTCCTTTATTGTCCTTTTTCCTAACGAAAGTCTTCTTATCATCATGGCGACATTATCGTCTTGCTTGTGGTGGAATTTAAAAGGAAATAATAGAAATATTAAATCGGA
This sequence comes from Acanthosepion esculentum, assembly GCA_964036315.1. NCBI lineage: Eukaryota > Metazoa > Mollusca > Cephalopoda > Sepiida > Sepiidae > Acanthosepion > Acanthosepion esculentum. The sequence continues at coordinate 101,227,522 of OZ038493.1, read as the reverse complement.
TTTCAAAGTCAAGAACATACACTTTTCCAGAATAAAGTCAGAAAAGAATTCGTCCATTGCTAAAGTGTTACATTCTATGTTTAGTAGATAGATATCTACTACGCAACTATTAATATTATTGAAATTACACGCTTACGGACTTTATTACAATATATACTTTTGTTTTTAAAATTAGGGCGGCATTAGTAAAATTAAAGTTACGTCAAGCATCGTTCTAACTAATGCCACCCAAGTTAATAAAAGAACATACTTTTTTAAGGAGACAATACATTGAAAATTTAATAACATTTTTTTACCAACTATTAAAACACGTCAAAATATTATATTATATCGCCAAACTTCTTTAAATCCATTCTTAAGGAATCTAACTGATATTTATCTAACAAAAAGAGTACGTATAAAAACATCCCAGGATTCAAATAATACCGCCCGACTAAGCCGACAGACCAGAAAAAAGGTGAAAAAAAAAGACTTCCTCTTATTAGATAGACACATATACACAATTACGAATACACAATGCCATCTGATGCCTGCGTAGATATATTACAATTTTTCAATCTTGCAGACATATAGAATTAACCACATGTGTCACGTGCATTAGCACGTGATACATGACGGACAAATGAGAATCGATCTAAAAAAAAATGAAGAAACTGTCCTGTCTTTTTGTTCTCTTTTCTCTCAACCTCTGACGAAGTTTTCATAAAAGTGAAACGTATTAGATTAATAAACATTTAATATTTGTTCTTTATCATATCATCCTTTTCGGCTTCCGATCCGTGTTTTATCTGCATTTGATCTTTAACTCATAGTTAAACATATGAAATATAGAACAAGAATAAGACAGCGCATAATGCATTCGGTTTTGTGTATACTATAGGAAACTATGATTAACTTAGTTTTAAACGTAAAAACATGGAACAACAATGTAATATATATTAACAGTATTTCCTTACTGGAATCTTACTAGGAACAAATTCGAATCTATGTACTTTTACTTCTAAGCTACTAATTCCTTTACTGTGTACATAACTAGTTACTCTACATATCTGGTGTCGCTGCGAATGTATCTGAACGCACAGTAAATACCGTATATACGCTGTAACGCGCGATCTCACGTATCATGCGACCCTCAAATGTTGACTTGTTGGGGATTAGTGAATATGTATGTTAAAAAATATCAGAAGGAAAAATATTTCTGAAGGCGTGTTCAGTAAAATTCAATCCTCAACAATATTCATTAATTTTGAACAGTTCCTGTAAAAACAAAGTTTAAGAAAACAAAGGCAAATTCAATGCAAAAACAATAAATGTTTTATATACAATTAGAATATATACAAATGGATTAAAAACTGTTAAATATTTGTTGTTTTGTGCAAGTGTTTATGTACAATTGTTTTTTTAAGTCGACCGAAGTTGCGTACCCTTAGTTGTGTTTGTATGAATTGTTTTGAGTTATTAATACTTGTTTCGTGGTGATGGAAAATGTCACTTTTGAAGTATAATAATGAAGCTTGTAAAGCTTTTTTGTTTGACAGAGAAAGAGAGAGAGAGAGAGAGAGAGAGAGAGAGAGGAGAGAGAGAGAGATTATGCCAAATAGTAGTTGAGCCAGAGTTTGATTTGCGCGGGAAGATCAAGATTTTGAATTGCGTGAATTTGTTTTGGCGTCTCTCTGGATGCTTTAATCTTACTAATTAAGCAGTAGAGTTTTTTCTTTTTATGTTTTTAGCTAGAAAAATAGGCTCTAGAAATTTGATCGCCAAAGAGATTTTTCACGTGCATTTTAAGCTGTTAACCAATGAGAAACTGAGTTGTTGAAATTAGTGTTCTGATTGGATAAAGGTGTGTGTGGGTGTAAAATGGATTGTTCTGTTAGTAGGGGTGAAGGATAAGTGGATGATTCCATAGACTTATAAAACTGATTTTATCATGTATCTCAAGTATCATGCGAGTTCCTTTTTTGAGAGACTAAATTACAATAGTCTAACATCTTTTGCGCTAGCTCTTTAGTTAAAAAAGGAAAAGAGAATTATAAAAGTATCGTTAGTAACGCTATACTCGTTGCCTAAACGCGTTCAGCCTTTAAACAAGCGATCAAGAAACATCTAAACCTCTTACCAACGTAGAAAATGGAAAGGATGTGTATTCTTTATGTGTGTATTTTATAACACGATACTGATATGTGAAATTTACACGTATTATTATTGGATACAGTTAAGTAAAATATCAGTTTTATCATAATTATATTTATTTTAAATAGAGCTGTACATTTGACTACAGTGAATGCATATATAATTTGACCAACGGCGTAGCCAGGTTCAGCATTACATATGTGTTATGGGATCTTACCTGTAACGACAATGGACTCTTCCTGACACTATAAAGACTGCGCGTCTCAAGAGAGACGGATAGAATGAAGTGGAACGAGTCGAGGCGGAACGAGTCGAGACAATAGTAGTTAACTCTAAACCAGACTGAAAGTCATACTAACACCTTCAACTTCTTGTATTATTATTATTCTGTTTAATATATATTTGTTATTCCTACTCTTGCGTTCGTGTTGTTCTTCCTTGGTCCTAACCTTGGACCATAACAGTGGTACAAGGATATTGGACCATAACAATATGCTAATTTTATACCTCTAGTTTGTTGTGGTCCCCTTAAAATTAGATTCAAAATTAGGTCTTAAATTGTCGCAGGACACTCGAATATATACGGTAATTACGATTATAAGTATGTCATAAATCAGACATTTCTTTCGATTACATCTAATTTATGGCACGGCAACCGATTGGAAGATCCACTTTTACAATCACGGTTATTTTTTTTTCAGGACTCGAAAAAGTAAATAGTTATCCAGGACTCCGACTCTACAGTTGGTTCAGTCTTAAAGCTTATATTTCACAGATAATATGGCGAAAGCCTATCGCTACTCTCTCCCTATTTACATGGCAGATTTTTACAAGTCACTTTTAACTCGTTCCATCAGTTCAGACTTGTATAGCTTGCAACTTAATGCCAGGTAGACAGGGTCGAATTATCGCCATTCCTTTCATATTCCATTAGTAAAAATAAAAGAACTTGCAATTGGAGCTTCTTTCCAGGAACCGTTCTATGCAGCACAGGCTACCAAGAGAACACTTCTCTAATCACTACAGTCTTCGTTAAGTATCGTACATATTTCCATGATCCTTCCTTACGTCAATACAATAAATTCATTGAGTGATTCTCATCCTTGAGTGGCCCTTGAGCTTTATATTAGATGGACAGTTATTGACCTCGCTGATGTCTTTCTCACATTGAGTATGTCCATTATTCACCTCAAATAATTCTGTTTTCGTTTTATTAATGACCTGTTCTTCCTCTTCGCATTCCTTCATTACCTTGTCTTGTTGCCGTTTCAGGTTTCTTTCTGAAGCTTCCATCAATACGGTGTCCTCCTCATCGTCGTCGTCTTCATCGTCATTATCAGTCCCATGACCTGTTATGATCGCAGGCGCGCTGCGTAATAGAGCATCTAACCACATTCCCACCCATATTTTTTCAGTTGCATAATGAGTCTCTGTCAATGATCTTATAGTCCACCCAGTGATGTTGACAGAGCTTTTGTTTTTCTTTTTCAATATTTTCTCTTTTCTATCGTGGTACCTTGTGCGATGATTGGGGAAAGATGACGGGTCTATACAATTTCAACTTTTACATATCTTCCAGTGTGACGGTTTCTGGTTTGATGGCATGTCGCACTATTTCATATTTTATGCCATCAACGTAGGAAATGTTTGGGATTGTCATGCAGTCTCTCTATTCCAATGTTTGGATTCTCCGCTGTAAATTATTCTGTTAATGCCCAAAATTCGCATGGCGTACAGAGTGATCTTTGATTTCAAGCAGATGTTTTCGTCGTTATGAATGCATTATATTTTGCTACAGCTGCCATTGTTTGTGCTTCGCTTGCTTGGTTTGGTTTGTTTTACGGCATATCATTCTCAATGGTTTATTCAATGCCGACAAAATTTTTATTTCTGGTAATATTTTTCTTCCAAAATGTATAGCTGGTAATATCTTTTTTTTTTTCAAAAATATATTGTTGGTAATAATTTTTTTACAAAGCATTTCTGGTATTAAAACCAATTTTTACACTTACATAGTCTTTTAACCCCGGTTTGGAGACTAACTATTTACCCATAGTTGGGACTCTAACAGGTGCTACCACCCCAGGTCAGGGTGGACCTCGGAACACAGGCAATTAAGTGGTGGTTCCACACTCCTCAAAACCAAAGATCAGAGGCCATGCTGTTGGACGTAATTTATGGTCTTACTCAGGACGGGGATGTAGTCTATCGTCATACCTTGGACGGACCTCTCTTGAAATTGTCGATGCTGGAGTCTTTTTCGCTGATAAAGAACAAGATATTTGAATTGTCTCATATGGACTAAAAAATGTGGATAAGAGACAATTTACATTAAGTGATCGATTGAGTTATTTAAAGCCAGAAAATGTATTTTAGAAATTTTTAAAAATTTACAAATTTGACAAACAAAACAAGAAATTACAATTAGACATAAAGTGGGGGATCAATCCTATATTACGATCTATATATAAACTGATCCTTCACTTTATGTTCACTGTATATTTCAACTCATTTATATTCCAGAGAATGTAAATAAATCAAAACCTCATGCCCGTGTAGTGAATTTCATTGATTGATTGATTCGTTTTTTATGGCCTGTCAACAATTTGCAGGTTATTTAAAGCCAGACATATTTTTAGAATGTAAAACTTTTTTGTAGATAATAATGATTGATGGATACTAATTAAACCAGAGCTGACAGTAGTGAATTAATACCTTTCCCAAGAGTACTTGAGCGTAAGTGAATATAGCTAACCCGATTAAAATTGGATATCGGCTCTCCGATTACCAATTCAAAGCTGTTATCAATTACAACAGCCGCGCATCCAAACTTACAGTACTTGGTATTCACAAGGTTTCACCCATGTAGGTTTTGACCAGGCTCGATATTACTTAACTTCGGTGATTGTACGAGAACCGCGAAACAACAAACAAGAACTTGTGATTAAGCACATGGAAAAAGAAAATGTAAAAGACAAGGAACCAGTGAATAGTCATTTTCACCCATGCGATGAAATAGTATAGCAAATGGACAGATATTTTCCTTCACAGTGTTGCACGGTAAATAATTTTGATTTGCGTTAAATGACTCGTTATTAACACTGGATCCGTCAAACGTTTCCATAGACAGCAATAATCGCTTGGTTTGGGCCTATCTCTGTTATTTCTAGGGCGTGTATCTAGAAGAAACTCCGAACTGCTTCGTGTCCTAGATTTGTTGACTGCACCTCCGAATAGCAGACCGTTTAATATTCCTGAAAACGCGCTCACAAAGCCGAAGTCTCTTTCTATAGTCGCGGCTATTGATCAACATGGACATTGACAACGTCCATCCTTTTCGTTAATAATCATAAAAAATAAAGTAGTTACTCATGTGTTGTTGGAGTTTGAACTATTTTGAATAGACTGCGTAAATTGGTGGAACGTTGGGGATCGCAAATTAGGAGCAAACGGCTGAAAATTGTTTCTTTGGTAACAAAATGTATGTTATTTATTTTCTCCGTTCGATATCGTTGTGGAGATGAGGGGAGGCATGTAAGAGACGAAGATCGATAAAAAAAAAGGTTGTCATGTGGAGAAAAACTAGAAAAAATGTAAAGAAAAAGCTGGAAAAAGAATAGAAACTGAAATATTAAAAGAAAAAAAAAACAATATTCGACGGTAAATACGGAGAGAATATTGACAGAGTGAAAGAAAATGGGTGTATGAACGGTTAGAAAAGAGACAGGATGATGAAGAATGAATGGAAAGTAAGAGAAATATAAGGAAAAAAGAATGATTTTTTTTTTTAAAGGAAAGAAAGGGTCCTGGGATATATTTGTAAATGCGGAAAAGAGTAATAAAAATTATAAAATAGGAAAAATTAGAAAATTAAAATCTTCGAAGGATAAAGAATGATAAAAAAAGTAAGATGCGAAGAAAGAAGATTGAAAAAAATATGAATGTTTTAAAGAGGAAGAAAAAATTACAGAATAGGACAAAAGAAGAAGTTTAAAGTTATAAAATGGGAAGAATAAAGGATAAGATGAAGAAAAAGAAATTTTTAAAAGTTTTAGTGAGAAAAAGAAGAATTACTGAATAGGAGCAAAGAAGGAATGAAAATTATAAAATGTGAAGAATAAATTATGAAAACATTTAAAATGTGAAGAAAGAGGATTGACACATTTCTAGATGAAAAAAAAGAAGAAAAAATTTATAGAATAGAAAGAAAGAAGAATGAAAAAATAATTAAAAATGAGAAGAATTATAAAATGTAAATTATAAAATGGGAAGAAGGAAAAATGAAAACATTTAAAATAGGAAGGAATAGTAGTTAATTTTTTAAATAAGAGAATTAATATAAAATAGAGAATAGGAAAAAGACGAGTAAAAAAAATAATAAAACTAATGACAAGAAAGAGAAATTTTAAAATGAGAAGATGAGAGAATGAAAACTTTAAAAGGCGACGAATAAAGAAATTTATCGGATAGGAAAACAAGAAGAAAGAAAGGAATGAACTGTGAAGGATGAAGAATGAAGACAGAATAAACGAATGATGATAAATTACAAAATGAAAAGCAGGAAAGAGATTCATGAAAAGGGAAGAAGTGGAGAGTGGGTCAAAAACGAAGATAGAAAACGAGATTCAAAGAAGAAGGGCGGGAACAGTAAACGAGAGAAGGAAAGAAAGAAAGAAAGAAAGAAAGAAAGAAAGAAAGAAAAAGAAGAGTAAACGAAAAAGAATGCTTACTGTTGTCAACATAAAGAAGTAGTAAGTGAGCAAAAGTGAATATATATATGACAGGAGAGAAGAGCGTATTATATGTAAGTGAGTGTGTGGGGCTATATGAGTGTGTGCGTATATATATATATACATATATATATATATATATATATATATATATAGATAGATAGATAGATAGATAGATAGATAGATAGATAGATAGATAGATAGATATACAACCACACACATACACGTAGGGAGAGGGAATATTAATGAGGGAAAACTGTAAGAAGTGATCAGGATACGGAAAGAGAGAAAGAGATTTCCGAGAAAAAAGGAAAAAAAATAATGAAACAAATTCAAATATTAGGATGGAGAAAGAAATATCGAAAAGCCTTTCAGACAAAAGGGGGGGTAGCAGACGAATTTCGATTAAAATGAGAAGATTCCACTTTGGAAATGTGGGGAAATGCTGTGCCAACACAAGAATAAAAGAGAATACATAATGATAGAACTCCGTTGAAGCAAGAAAAATCGAATCTTTTCCTCAATGCTGTGTGTATTTTTAGATTTGACAGGTCATAAGTGTGCGTTGTGTTTGAACTTGGACGGTCGAATTGTGTGTGTGTGTGTGTGTGTGTATCTACACGTACGCGCCTGCGCGTCGCGTTGTTTTGTGGGCGAAACATTTGATTAAATATCGTAGATGAAAGTGGGTATGTGTTCGTATTTTTTTCTACGCATTACTTTGTCTACGTATAACTAAGTAGTTATGTGAGCGGATGTTCTCAAATTATTTGATTAAATGCCATCGTAAGTTGAAATGTGTGTCATAGATAGAAATGGACAACCAGACACGTGAACCCGGATGAGTTTTAATATATATATATATATATATATATATATATATATATATATATATATATATATATATATATATATATATATAGTACGTAACAGATTCGTTTGTAATACATATCATCTACATGTACAAAAAGGCTAAAAGTAATTGAAGTATTATTAATAAAAAAAATCTCAACACTCAATAATATCAACTATGAACACGGCTAAAATGTGCTGACCGTGTCTTTAAAATCAAACATTGCTATGACTCTAGATACATGCATAAAACAAGGCATATATTCAGTTAAAAGAAAAAGAAAATCGTAACAATTATTAATAATTGCTAAAAGTATAGCCGAAAGTGCTTGAAAACCATTCAGTGAATTTATATTTAATATATGTCCTGAAAAGGAAAAAAATATATATACGAACTCACGAGGAATTTATATAACAAACTGAACCACCACAACTTGTCAGTCGTTTACCCGGAAATGTGCATCTATCTATCTATCTATCTATCTATCTATCTATCTATCTATCTATCTATCTATCTATCTATCTATCTATCTATCTGTCTGTCTGTCTCTCTCTCTATATATATATATATATGCGCGCACTCACATAGATATACCCATATATACTTTTATGAGGAAGATTTTATTTGATTATAAATTGTATCTATGCGCGAATTTATATATATATATATATATATATATATATATATATATATATATATATATATATATTACATGAATCATTCATACAAAAAACATATTAGTGATGTTAATGTTATAATATATATATAAATGTATTAAAATTACATTATCCCACGAACATCTAGAAGAATGTTATGATACGTGTTTTTAATAAATTCGTGCTGTATAAGGTCTCTTTTTGCTAGTACTTTCATCTGTTTAGACAGACATCATCAGACATGGAAATTGATTTTGTTTTTTTGTTTTTTTAGTACATCCAGGTAATAACGGGACACGAAAGATTAGACTTGAATCGAAATAGTTTTTGTTTTTTAGAAATATGTAATTGTTAACAGTAAGAAATTTTGGAGCGTGCGGTCGGAACGCTAAGGTTGAATTTTTTGAAAATTTAAAAGAGAGTTCGTTTTTTTTTACTAATATGGTAATTGGAAACTTCTTCTGTTGTAGTAGTTTTTTTCAGTTGATGTGGCATGAACTAAATTGTTCAATAAATAGAGCAATGTCGCAGCTATTATCCCGAACGTTGCACATCGTTCAGTTCTTTTAAAATCAAATATGTGGTCCAGTTCAATTTATATTACATGTATAATTTATACAAGCAACATATAAAGATGAAGTTAATGATATATATATATATATATATATATATATATATATATATATATATATATATATATATATATATATCTTTGGTATGTTGACGCAAAAAGGTTTTTATGATTCTCTTATTCAGTGGCATTTATATCTAAAAAGGATATTTACATTACACTGCATTGATAGATTTTACGAAAAGTCCACGCCTACTATATGTAAATATGACCCGGGTTTATTCTTGAGTCTATAGGTTTATATTGAATTAAATGGTAAAAATGTGTCTGAAAAATTGGTAATACGAATTTTATAGTGAAAATACTGTTATATTTTATTATTCAAGTCATATAATATATGTGGCTATAAAACGGCGTACCGTGGACTTGAGAAAACTTTATATTAGGGGTCTGCAAATTTTTGGAGGGATCTGGTCAGATAGCTAAGGAGGACCAGGATATCAAATTATAATAAATTGTCTCGTCCTCAGACCCCTCCGTCCAGAAGGCTGCATCGGTGCGGATGTTCAAAGAAAATACAACGAAGTTAACCTTATGTTATTTAAACAAGGTAATAACAGTAATAACAGTTTAACAACTAATATAATCAACAAGAAATACATGACTACGAATAAGTCGGGCAAGAACCATTCGCGGGCAGGATATGTCCCAGGGGCTGCTGGTTGCCGACCTCTGCTTTATATTGTCCATTTGCCTTATTGTTCCGTGTTCGAACTCAAGAACAAACACAAGTTAAGATTGCCAAGGCAGACTGACTCTTGGATGAGTAGCACAGCGCAGATCTCTAACCAATAATCGACCGCCTTGTGTCATATTAAGCAAAGCTGTACAACTATTATTTATGGGCATCTCTGAGATATCTACTTCGTTATGAGTGGAAATCGTTTGTGAATTTTACTTGCGATTTCTGCTACATATCGTTAGTAAAATAGGTCTGATAGAAAAAGTATAAGACGAATAAATCGTGCATTTAAATATTTAAATATTAAGAGATTCATTTAATTTCTGTCGGAATGTTATTCCGAAATCATCCAGGAAACATAATCGGATTAAATATGGCCGACTGCTTGCCCATATTTGTTGCTGTTTTATATGGACTGTGTCTAATGTTATTATCCACTTTTAATTTTTCTTAATCTTTAGAAAACGAATGAAAGTAAACACAAAAAATAACTGCAATATTAATGTCCAGGATAATACACGCAATATGTAAATATCACCGTATACACCAAGTCAAATTAGTGATGTGGCAACACTTCTAAAAATGTTACAAGTTTTTTTTTCAATCATGTCGATTCATCTTGTAACCCATGATACATATGCGAATACCTCGTCTGATAGAAAAAAGTTCTATTTGAATTTAGATAGTAGGCGCGTTCTCGAATTTTTAAAACATTGGCATTCCGACGATGAGATCCATGTTTGAATCTCATCACTGGTGATTTTTCTTGGAAGTCACTTCTTAATAATATCGAATTGGCACAGAATGAGGCACCGTTGAGAAGAACTGAAAAATACCACGACTTTTAGGAAGACGTCCAATGGTGCACGGATCAGAGCATATTGACCTTGCTCAAACTGTTGGTCCCGACAGATGATGCGTTCTCGCCAAAAATTCCTTAACTACAGTCCTCTCAGCTTAGATGTAGTGTAAACCACAAGTTGGCTGTTTTGGCGCTAAACAAAGCCAAATGCATGCGAATGTATTTGAAACAATAAGTCAGCAGTCATCCGAGCTGACAGTCACACGGACATACTTGGATAGCAAGGATTAAAAATAATCAGAATTTAATAAACCTTGTCCAGTATAACTAAAAATATTCGGTTGTGAGTTTCTTCTGTTTATCTTGTCTGTGGATAGTCTACCTCTGTTGAAAATCAGTATTTGGTAGTTTATCTTTCAAGGAAGCTCGAATACCATCTACTAGTTAAGTATTAGCATAGTATTGATAAGTTATTGGGTTTGAGGCTACGTACATTGTTCAATGGTTACAAAATTTGTCTTCCAGATTTTTTCGGTTACATCAGAGAGTTACTGGGTTCTTCAAAATGGGAGTTTTATTTTTAATTTATGAGTCGCCGCAGTGTTTCACAAATATCTTGAAAAAAGTGTGCAGGCTGAAATTCAATTTGTTACGCCGCTGGTCATTTTTAAAGAATGCGTCCTAAAAAAATGTCCGGATTTTGCGATCCTGTGACCAATTTACGGAAGGTTATTTTTTTCGTGGAAAACGAAGGTAGAAAAGTTACATATGAAACGAAAGCCGAGATATTTACTACTTTTTAATTTGTGCCGAGTTTACTCATGCCGATTCATCTTGTAACCCCTGATACATATGCGAATACCTATAAACGTTTGATAGACAAAGTTCTATTTGAATTTAGAAGAATATCTTGAGTATTTATCGTGACTCTCAATGAAAAAAATTGTATTTATTCAAATCGAGCATTTCAACTGCGGAACAATGTTAGATCAACTACGCAAATGTATTTCACAAACACGACAGGAAGATTTATTTGAACTGCTAGAAAAACTTGATTTACTAAGGAAAACCTAACCCGGATAATCTACTCGGAACAAGCCGTCAGCATACGTATAAAAAGAGAATTAAGTAAACAAAATATAGACGGACGACAAAAATGTGTTTTTTCATCTGATTCAACTTATACAGTGAGGTCATCCTAACAGAATTAAAGTCGTGCCACGAGTTATTATTGGTTGGCGCAATCTTCGAAACATGTGACACTGTGTTGATGGTAGACACAGAAAGCAAAAGGCGGAACAAGTAGTTACCTTAGTAAAGGGAAGCAAAGTGAAAGACCTATCAAGACAGAATTAAAGCAGATCACACTGTTAGCAAAAAGAGGAAATCAAGTCTCGAAATACGAGCCAGAATTAAGAAAATACAAAGATTTAATCATCTGTATGACAGACGAGAAGATGTGAGATTGGTGGAATCGCCTTATGGGAATAGAAAAATATGCACACCCCCACCCCCCAAAAAATAACTTACAAAAGTATTATAAGTAGGGAGGATTTTGCAAGAAACAAATTTCAAAGTTGTTAAATTGTGTTGCTTTTTTGTATCGTTTCACTCGAAGCGAGACGATAATGTCACTAGGACGCGGGGGGTTACAGAGAGTGGAAGAGCATAAGATTTTAGTGAGGAGAGTTGAGGAAAAGGATAATAAGGGAACTTACTCTAGGAAGACAGAAGATGGCAACTGATGTTTCATTTAATGTTTGAAGATTGTAGGTGGCAGGGAATAAAGAAATTAGAAGGGAGTTCCACAGTAGAGAAGAGCGATAAACGAAACTATTGAACTAAAAGTTGCTGTTGAAATGAACTAGTTCACCAGTAAACGGCGAAACCTAGTTGACAATTGAGTAGCATGAATAAATTCAGGCAGTCAAGGAAAAAAGCTCATCAGAACAATTTCCATCAAAATATATCTAGAAAATACAGCCGAAACTACGTCATGTCTGTAAGAAAGAGATAATGGGAGATTTTTTTTCTAAACTATAAGAGTTTAATGACGAAAAGACATAAGAGGAACAAGGTTCAAGAGGACAGAAGATGGAGATTGAAGTTGCATTTAAATTTTGGAAGATTGTGGGTGGCAGGGATAAAACAAATCTGGAAGGGAGTTCCACAGTCTAGAAATGCTGTAAAAGAAAATATTAGAATAGAAATGGCGGTCGCATCTAGCTACTTCAACATAAGGACGGTGAGACCTATTCGCTAATCTGGTGGCACGCGTATATTCGCGCAAAGCAAGCACTAATGAGTAAAGCTCATCAGAACAGTTGCAATAAAACTATTAGTAGATTTGATGCAGATACGACACGTCATGTCGGTGGGAATGTGACTCTCGGGATGTCAGGTCAGAATCGATTACATTGCAAACGCTTCTTTGGATTTTGTCAAGCATCCCGGGTATAAACAGTAAAAGGACAAACAAATATATGGCAGAAGTATTCAATGCGCGGAAGTATGTAGATTTGTAAAAGTGCAAAATAGATTCTGATGAGAAGAATTGTCTGGTAGTAATTTTCTTTGCAGTCAACCTAGAATCTGATTTACTATTCCCCTAACCTTTACCAAGTATTTAAATTGTTACTCATGATTTTTTTTCCAGAGATATTTTCTGCATTGCAGGGCATTTAATTAAACCGTCATATGTGTGGATAATACTACCATGACACCATTTCGCAAAATTAAATTAATATTATCTCATGTGGTTGAATTTTTTTATATTGTTTCAAGCAAACATTTGTGTTTGGCAGATGACGACTCTTCTACTGGCGTAGTAAATCTACGTTCACTGAAAAGCAATTTTTCTTTAAAAATCCCAAACATTTTCCTGCCAATACCAAGTTACGTGTCATTGAGGCTTTCCTGTTAAAGACATACTACCACACATTTCTGGACAGACAAAAGGACTAACAGCTTCAGATTTTTTTTCTAGGACTGCTTATCAGCTTGAAAATTTCAAATATTCATGTTTGAACACTGAATTTGAAATAGTGCACGACTTAGCCGAGTCAAATTTATTCCAGCCACATACGAAGGTCCAATACTCTGAAGAGACATTAACATTTATAATAAAGTCATTAGCAACGCAAAAACTAAATGGGCAAGCAAAAGAATGTATTCTACATGACGACATCATCTCGCGTAGCACCAGATTTACAAATTCAAACTGTGACAAGATCCAGGCGTCAATCGATTGCCCAGGCATTTTATATCTTGTCCTGTTTTCTCTTTTTTGTAGCACATATTTTTTCATATGAATTTTTGCATTATTGTAAAATAGGAAGCATTTTTTGTGTTATTGAATGGACATTGTTTCGATCGGATGGTAATTTTGAATATACATTTCATGCATACTCTAGTTTATATTCTAGTTTGTATAAAATGTGTTCCCATATTTCTATTACATCAACAAAAAGTAAAGTAAAAGTGACCCTTCTTGGTCGGTTTGAGAATCTGTTTAGGGGCGAGTCTTGTAGGGATACAGAAATCGTTTAACTCCCTTTGGTGGAAAATAAGTCCCGTGGTCACATGATGACCGCTTTGGGACGTCTCT
>OZ038493.1:101138428-101208428 GCA_964036315.1 Acanthosepion esculentum | reverse complement strand
TAATTTACGAAGTAACTGAAACGACATCATTTGAGGTCTTTCAACAGCAACAAAAGCAAAAATGGATATCACATTTAAATTGAAATAAAAATAATGACATAATCAAAATGTTGACATTCCACACCACTTCAAAAAAGTTTGGAAAGGAAACTAGAAAGAATCGCCACAGATAATGATCCTAAAAAACCTAATTCCTGAAACATATTTAAAGAGAAATATTTCCTGAATATCAAGCGACATCAATACTGACAACTTGGTTAATGAATACCGAATGTTTTCTCATGAGGAAATAGCTAATATTACTATTAAGTTGATGTTCTGGAGAACGACACACTGATCACGAGAGAGGGCGCCATTATATTCTTCTTATTATTAGTCGCGCTGAACCCTAAATAAATATTTATCCCTAAATAAATATTTATCCCTAAATAAATATTTATGTAATTTTAACTACACAAAATCCCTAATAAATATTTATGTAATTTTAACTATACGAAATCGCTAAATAAATATTTATATAATTTTAAGTATACAAATTCACTAAATAAATATTTATGTAATTTTAACTATACAACATCACTAAATAAATATTAATGTAATTTTAACGATATAAAATCGAGAAAATTCATTTTTTTATACCATCGAACTGTGTGTATTAAAATTATACATATTATTTTTAAAATAACGAACATCTAAAATAAATATTTGTCTCTTTTCATTGGTTATATCGAATAAATAACATTTTATCAACTAAACATTGACAAAAATATACGATTCCGACATAATATTAACTCTTTTTTTAAATGATCATTTAAAATTGGTAATTCATAGACAAATTTTTTTCAGACACTTCACAAAAACTCTTTTCTATGTTATACAAGGGAATCTGATGAATGTTAGTATACCTCTGTGTGTTTCATCGTTAATCTTCGAGATAAAACGTGCATAAACCGTTTACTGTTTTCAAATATTCGAAATAGAGATAATGACTAATTGGGGCTGTTTTGGGAATCTTTTGAGAATTGTTTATTCGGAAGAGGAGGCGAAATACAAAGAGAGAAATATAATGCAGATGGAAATAAATAAAACAAAAGCAAAATTTAGTTAAATTTAATAAAGAAAAAATATAAGTAAAGGCAAACAATGCAAAGAAATGATTTAAACCAGGCCCGGATTTTATACTCCTGTGTATTTCCCATCGCCCCTAATGGTCGGGTTCTAGATAAAAGTTTACCACTGTCTCGTCTATATTATCGATCATATCTCACTAAGTGGATGTGAAACGCAACACAATCTTTATCATCTGACTGCCATCTGTTTTGCATTCTGGTCTATTTTTATTTACAAACAATGCTCTTTCTACGTGTAGGTGATCATAGCTCTCCACGTTCTCTTTTTTCTTCATTATCTGTGAATTGGTTTGACTTAAGGGGATCCGAGATTTCCATTTTCCTTCTCCAGGCGTTTTTAATTCAGAATCTGTTCGTCTAGACCAGGCAGGGGCAAACTTTTCGAGTAGTGAGTAGCATGATCTATGACTCATCGTAAGCCGGGCCGCACTACTAAAAAGATTCAAGGTAATTTTTCGTAGTGGTTACCTCAGCTACTTTCACTACATAAGATAATATGTGTTAGCATATAACTTAGAAATGGTAGGAATGTTTTATTTTTTTGCAGGGGGTGAATATCTTTTATAATTACAAAATTGATGTCTTCGTATGATATTACTGAAGATAGTGTAATTATAGATTATGTCGTTGCGTTGGATTTATTTCTAATTTATACAGTAGAAAATGAAACATTATAAGATATAAAGACTGCATTGAATCCATTGCTAGAGGAAATGCTAAGAAAGTCGGGCGAGACAATCTTTCTCACTGGAATCTACCTTGCATATCTATAAGTCTACCAGTTGTGCATGCTTAGAATATTGTTGCCATATATGGTCCAGGACCTCTGCTATTTATCTGGAGATCCTTGAAAAAATCCGAAGAACAATCAGCAATATTATTGGTCCTGATGAGGTGGCTCAGTTTCAGTAATTTGCCCACTGATGTAAGGTTGCCTCTCCGTGACTATTCTTATAAATACTTTCATGGTAATTATTCGGATGATCCCTTCGAAAAGGTACCTAGACTTTTTGAATTGCAGCGCAATACTAGACTGGCGTCGAGATCTCATCAATTTACAGTTGAGCTAGCTCGATGTAGCCGTAAATTCTATATTAACAATTTCTTATCTCGCTTATGGAATTCCCCTCCGGTTACATGCTTTCCAGCCACCTTTTATCTACAAAACTTTAAATGCAATGTCAACTGCTATCTATTCTCCTCCTGGTTGCTCTTTTCTCTTTCTGCTTATTACTAATGTTTCTGTTCCTAATCCCTCCACGCCTCTTGCATGCTAGTGGCTGTACTGACTTGCCTGGGGTGATACTGATTAAAAGAATCTCCTTTAGAGAAAAGAAATGCCTATACATGTTTCTTTTTTCAAAATCAAAATAGGTTTACATGTATGATCTTCCTTAGTGAAAATCGCCAATGGTTTAAAATGCTAACAACGTTACTGTCCTCGAAATTATACACAATTCAAGGAACGTTTTACATTGTTTATGTATGCGGTTATGTATGAGAGAGTGTGTGAGTGAACAAGTGAGAATGAAACAAAATAAAAATTTAAGAAACATCACTTCCCTTATTTTATTAATCGTTCAATTGAGAATGACTAATTGGGCTGCGTGTGAGTCGTGGTTTGCAGTTTCTCCATGACTGGTGTAGATTTCTTAGGAGATATTGTCTTTTTTTAAACCTTTCACCCACAAGCAACGCGATAAATCAATGAAGTTTCAAGGGGTTACTGATTATGAGAAAAATATTTAAGAAAAGAGAGGGTAATGAATGAACAAGAATTTATCAGACAGGTGATGGCGATAGATGTCTTTAAATTTTAAGGACGAAATTTGAGTGGAAATAAAGAAACCGTAAGAGAGTTCCACAAGGGTGAAGTGCGAAAGAAAAAACTGTCCGCATAGAACCTACGGTTACAACTCGATATTTTTAATGTCAAATTGAATATAAAGAGGTGCTGTATATCTCAAGTGTTTACTAATTTCACAGATTGTATCCTTAGTTAAGGGATTTCTGTTCCTGTTTCAAATGTTTCTTTAAATTGAAATTCTGTAATTTTATTTATTTCAACAGCTAAACAGAAGATAATAATATAATAAATTATGACCTGAGGTCACAGAGATTAGGTTCCACAGAGGTTAGGTTGAGATTACCGTGGACAGAGAATTTCAGAGAGAAAACATCTACAAGGAAATGAAAAGCGAAAGGACGCTTAGAACCAGAAAGGCAGTTGAAATTCTTTGGACACATAACGAGAAAAGAAGTCTTGGAGGAAGAAGGATTGCAGGAAGAAGCCAATATGCAAATTAAAAACTGGAGATACCAAAATTAAATAAGTACAGGAAGTTAAATACTGGTAAGGGTTTTAGCAGAGGATGGAACGAGCAAAACTGAAATCCGAAAGCGTAATGCCCTGTTGAAAGATGCCTTCTAAAAGCAAAGCCAAGCATTAAGTAACATTAGAAACAATGAAAAGACAACTAAACTAATATCATCCTCATACATGGCAGTGAAAGTTGGACAATCTACTCATATATAAAGAAGCGACTTAAAGCAGCAAGAATGTGGTTCTAATGAAAGATGCTGAGAATACCAATGACTGAACATGTGAGCAATGGGGAAGCTAAAAAAAATTGATTTAGTTGTTTTTGTTTAGCGGCATATCAACATCTCCATGGGTTATCTAATGGTGAAATCTAAATATTTTGAACGCAATTGTATGCGATCAACTATAGATATTTTGTACATAATTCTATACTTTCAGGGTAAAGGTTTTGTAGGTATTTTTTTTTAATTCTGTATAATCCTATGTGATGTTGTAAAGCCATTAAGACAAGAGATTACAGTGTGTTAATGATGTAAGAATATCTACATTAATAATGAGCGGGAAAAGGGAAAATTAATGAGGAGGACAGTAGATAGCGATTGACACAGCATGTAAACTTTGCAGATTAAAGTTGGCTGGAAAACATGGAGCTGGAAGGGAGATCTACAAGCGAGAAATGAGAGAAAATGTACTATTAGTATAAATTTTACAGTTATATCTAGCCAGCTCAACTGTAAACTGATGAGATCTCGACGCCAGTCTAGTACTGCGCTTAAATTGGAAGTCTCTAGGTAACCATAGCGAAGAGCACATTCGAACAAGTATCATGAAATTATTTATAGAAAAGACATAGGAAGGCAACATAAAGTCGGTGAGAAGGTTTGTAGATTATCTATTTTACGTGTTATATATTTAGATATGAACTTATTTCTTTAAGGTAGGGCGTTTTGTTGACTGCTTCAGTATTTTCAAATAGTTTTCTCATGTAGTTTCCTTATAGTACTTATGTATTATAGGGACTATGTTGTAACCTATAAAAGGTTACTGAATGAGGAATAAGCAAAACGGAGGTTGGAAATGAAATGGTAATCTCTATACCATCAACAAAATACAATACTCTCCAGCAGCGTCAAGTAGGTAAACCACTGCTTGTGGTGGACAACTTAGACAGAACCCCACCCACTTAAATAGTGCCAACGTATTTATAAGGATTGGGACACACCCATTAGTGTTCATAGTTACGGTATATAGCAGACTAAGTGCCGACATCCAGTTAGAATGTGTTTCACAGTGTGTGCAGCTTGGCATGTTGTACATGTTGTTTAATCTTCATTCTTTCGCAAGTACGGATGAGTATTATACATAAAAAGAAAGAAAGGGGAAAAAAAAGAAAACAAAAGAAAAGAAACAAAAAAATAAGGAATCGCATAGAATAGCTAAAAAGATAGAATAAAAAATAAATGAAAAGCTTAACGAAAAAAAGAGGAGAAAATAAACCAATAAAGAAGGAATATTGAATAAGTTTGAATGTAAATTAAAGGAAAATAATGAATGAAAGGATGAAGAAATACAAATATATTCTTCTTTTATGCACCTTGTCCCTTCAGAACGCAGGCGATCATTACTCACCACATTTTCCTATATTTAGTAGCTCTGAAGAATTTTTTCTCTTTTTGTTATTTCTCTCAAAACCTGTTCTACCATCCATTTATACAATCCCGTTAAGTAATTTATGTTGTTTTCCTTTGTCCTTTTTTCCTTCAATATATCTTACGAGTATCAGGTTTTCCAAGCCCTCCTTCCTCATTTTGTGCCCTAGAAATTTTAACTGCTTCATTCTGATGTTAAGTATAAGTTTGCTTTTTGTTTCCATTTTCTTCAAAACCTCCTCGTTGCTCACATATTTGGTCCCTTGTATCCTCAGCATCTTTCTGTAGAACCAGATTTCTGTTGCTTCATGTCTCTTCTTCAGCTTTGAGAATATTGTCCAGTATTGGTGTAGCAAAATGAAAGAAATACGCAGGAAAAGAAATCGAAAGAGGGATTAGGACAAAAAAGAAGAAAAGGAAGATTGTCAAAATAAAATAAATATTAAAGAGGATGAAAGAAATTATTCTATAGGAGAAGGGAAAGTTAAAGAAACAGAATTAGGACACATATTATATACAAACAAGAAAGGCAATAAAAACAGATCTAAAGATATATGTATATTATTTTGATTATTCTGTTCTTTTTATACGAATCATGCACGGTCATATACCGTACTGTGAGAGGCTCACTGCCGACCTGCGCTTGGGCAGAGGTCAAATCTCCGAGATTTGAGAGAAGAGTTGAAAATACAGCAATCAATAGCCTCCATCACCGATCCAGATGAGTTATAAGAGGCTGGCATTCAGATGCCGGGTACAATATCAATCACTGGTAATTTACTTACCGTTTCCAAGCTATGGACGGACAGAAGTCCTGGCTGGCAATTGGCTAGTCACTAATCATGGCAGTCCAGGTATCGAGAATGAGAAGGAATCTGAGCGAGGCCAAATCTGTTTTAAAATCCGACCACTTTGATAGCTATTTCAACCAAGATTTCCTTGTCCATCAATGCACTTAGACAGCCAATCCCAGTGAAGTAAAAAAAAATCGTAGGTTGATTTAACAAATGATTTGTCTTAGTTTTATTTTCTTGTTTTTTTTTCTCAAGTTATGGTATATTTAAGTGAACTTTGTCTTAAATAGTTAAACAGGAGAACTCGATAATTAAATTATCTGCAGGTGGTGCAAATTATCCCAAACAATCAATTCTGTAACGATTTAAAAAAAATATTCAATGATTATTTGGACGAACCTTCACAGGTTTTTTTTTTCAGCAGTTACTATGATAGTTGCACTCGCAATATGGCTTCCTTTACCAGGTCTCAGTCCATGCCTCAAGTTGGACACATATACACATTTCTAAAGATGCTGGGATATGTCCTACTCGTTCTCTCGCCCCAGAAAGTAACTGCTTTCGTTTGCCATGATTCATCTTGACAAGAGTCTAATTAGATAAAATTAGTAGTGAAATTTGTACATATCTGGACAGGAGAGGCTCAGTTCTAACTATAAAGTATTAATAGTCTTGTGGGTGAAGATATATTTCCTCTCTACAAACGCGTTCAGGCGACCACTCTTCATTTGTTCCACCAAGTTCAGACATTTACAACGAGAATACGAAATATTAATTCCACGGAGATCAGCCACGTTCGTTACTTCCGTGATTCTAATATATGAGAGAAAATTGGACTCGGAGAGGATTTTTCTCCAATGACTGCTACTACTCTGAGCAGTCACCCTCGAAACAAAAATACTTTAACCTTTTTAATTCAGCTTTCAGTCGTTATCTATCATCTTTTTCTTCAGAGTTTAATTTCCTAGTAACCCCTGTTTTATTCCGCATTAACATTTTAATCTATCTATAGGTCGACCGTAGTCGGCATCATCGCGCCAATGCAAATTTTCCTTTCTTTAGCTGTGATAGTATGTGCTACGACAGGGCTACATATTTTAATAGTACACCTCTACCTTCAGTGGCTCTCGAATCTTGTATTGGGTGAATTTCAGTATTCAAGAAATGATAAATATTTGTCATCACCACAACAATTTCAATGTAATGTAACTATGAAATTTATAATCAAAGAAAATATCCAGAAGTTACATTCCTGGCAAATTAACCATAGTGTGATTCGAACTCGAGTCTCATAATCGGGAGACGATCCCAACGGTACCTTAGTTAAGGGACTTAAAACCAGGTTTCCCAATACTTGTATGTGTAACTGCGTAGACGGAACTGACTGGAAGCCATCGATATTTGGGATAAAACGAAGTCATATATCATAGTAAATGAGGTCACCATACTGAACCTGTATGATTGTGTGCGTGTACATACATATATACATATACAAACACATATATTAATATATAAATACAGTGTAACCCGGATATAAGAGCCCCGGATATAAGAGAAACCCGGATATAAGATAGATTTTCTCTGGTCCCAAATTAGAGCCTGTGTTAATGTATATATAATAGACCAAAACCGGATATAAGAGAAACCCGGATATAAGAGACTTCTTATACGGTCCCGGCAACTCTCTTATATCCGGGTTACACTGTATATATATATATATATATATATATATTAACATATGTGTTGTTATATATAACAGAAAACAAATATATTTTATGTTTGATCATGAGCCGTTCAAATCTTTCTACAAAATAAAAACGATAACTGTGCAACATCTGTATAAATTTATTATGCTGTTTCTCGATCTAAGCTTTCGGTTCACAGGAGTCGTCGTCAGAGTTGTTATATGGACATTTCAACAAAGATAATCACCGTCAAAGTTATATCCTGTTATGTTTATATAGAAGTTTGCTATGCGACGATAACAGTCGCGGAATAGCAGACGCAGGTCGTAAATTCATGATGCAATTCTATGACGTCGTACCACGTGAGAGACCGAAATATTAACAAGAGAAGCATATGTTTAGATGCAATGTATTGTGTTGTTACTAGTTTGATGGTGAATATCTTTGTTGAAATGTCCATATAATCACTCTGATGATAGCTCATGTGAGCCTAACGCTTAGATCGAGGAACATCATAATAAAAATATACAAATGTTGCACAGCTTTTGTCTTTATTTTATCTCGAAATTAAAGCAAATATACGAAGCTTAGAGCTCAGGATCAAATATAATACCGTCTCTTATATTTAGCAATATATATTTAAATAATGATCTGCTGCCCCAATACATTAAACATATATATATATATATATATATATATATATATATATATATATATATATATTCGCTCTGACTTAACATTGAGATTTCCGGATTTCATCCTCCATGGATGAAAGTCCATAAGGATTACGTACATTTTCGTTACTTATATATATATATATATATATATATATATATATATATATATATATATATATATATATATATATATATGTATGTATGTATATGAAATGTGACCTAAAGACTCTTCTTGGACTTAATGTTGAAGACTGGGAAACTGTGTTGGCCATAGAACTCGCTGCAGAAGAGGGATTTCGGAACGCTGCAACAATGTTGATCAGAATTGAACCTAACATTTCAACAAAAAGGTGCGGGAGAAATAAAATATGTCCCAGAGCTATTAGGACGCCAACACACTTGCAATATTTGTGGAATAGTCATCCTCTCGGCAGCTGGTTTATCCAGTCACCTGAAATCGCACCAGAAATGTCAAGTGCAAACTCCTATGAAGGCAAACCTACCACTAAGACCTGCAGCTATCTCGTGCGACATTTGTGACTAGGCTTCTAAATCTATTGTATGGCTCAAACATAACATGATTGTACACAGGGACAAGAAAGTTTCCAACATAGGTAAGAGAGACAAAACTCTCTGATTGTCACGTGTTTAAGAGAGATTGTAAAAGTGAAGCTGGCCTTAAGAATCAATTACAGGACCATATCAAAGCGTAAGTCAGATATGTTGGAAATAATGAAATTCTAAATTTTTTAAATCCACAAAAATCTACTAAATGACGAGAAGGTTTTATTCTACAAAGTAGTGAAAACATCGTCATGTGCGCACATACATATATAGTTCTTAGTACTATAAAAGTTATGGTTAGAGGGTGAACGTGTTTTAGTATACATCAACGTTCTTTTCTACCGACTAATGTTTGCGGATTAATGTATTTTCAAACAATGAAATTCATGTATACGAACTAAAGAATATTTCTCTCCTCTTTTTTGATTTGACCATGGAGGAAGGTGTCATATGAAACCAATGCCTAATTCCTCTTATAAAATATCTACGCCACTCGTCGGGACACTTTGTAGTCTACATAAGACAAGTTTATTTTCCTAGCCAAACAAGCATAACAATATATATATATATATATATATATATATATATATATATATATATATATATGTGTGTGTGTGTGTGTGTGTGTGTGTGTGTGTGTGTGTGTGTGTGTGTGTGTGTAACCCCTTTTCAATATTATAGATAAATTCAATAGATTTAATTAATATCCTTGATAACTAACTTTGTGCAAAAAAGGAGACTCTAATTTGAATTTCCACATTCGCATTTATTAACAAATAAGCGACATTATGTCAAGCCCTTTTAAGGCTCTGAATTTTCAGACAAATTTGTTTGTTGTCTTCTACGAAGATCGCTCTAGAAAATGATTAACAATATTTTCCCTCCTAAAATGACACATTTAAAAACTGGCAAAATAATTTATTAACCAATAAACTTCTGAGATAAGTAAATCTAACATTTAGCTTCCAGGACCCTATTTTCTTCCTGGAGCTTATTTTTCAATTATATCTTAAAGGATTGCGTAAAGTTTAGTTTGCTGTCTTTTGCTGTCTTTGTTGTGTGATACACAATTGATTACTTACATCATTCGTACAATTAACTCAACATTTCACACATTTTTCGAGTAACTTCTAGCAAAAGACCCGTGAATTTTAAAGTAACTTAAGCAAAGCAAAAACGTATGAACGGAGTTAGGCTAACAAAAATATCAGAATCAGCAATATCACAGCTTTCCTTTGCTGACTGCTGGAAAATTACACACATTCATGAAGTAATGTAAGTATGTAAATCTAGCTAACTATGAACTTTATGCTTTTCTATCATACTAACGCAAATAATTCTCCTGTGTTTTAAAATAAACCAACATATTTTTGTGGGACATTGTTTTGTAAGGATCGTTATAATTCGTTTCCTTCAGTTTGAAAGAAAACAAAAACACAATAATAAAATTTATCTAATTTTGTAGAGTCATGTTTGTAGTCTATTGGCATCTATCTATCTAAACTGTCAGGTAAAAACACTTTCTATGATCTTTGGATTTTTATTGAAATTTCTAAAACCACATTATATATGGAGATGGCTCACACATATGTTATTAAAGCTAATTATATCCATGCGAAATAATTGTTACTATCTATCTATCGCAGTCAGTCCATATCTATCTCTTTATTTTCCTATTTATCTTTATGTCACTCTATATCATTCCATCTCAGCCTTTCTATACCTATTTCTCGCTGTTAATATCTATCTATCTATCTATCTATCTATCTATCTATCATTCGTGTACATAGACAGATAGACAAAGATAGAGAAAGAGAGCCAGAGAGGTTGTAATTATTTTGTACATTTTGGAACTTATTTTGGCAGAATCCTGTCTTTATTACTTAAATCATCTATCATTTAAAAACGTCATTTTCACAAGCGTTTTCTGATGACAATACATTCTTGTTGAATATCCCAGGCATTAACTCATCCAGTAGAGCAATGAAAAGCTCAGTTGTGCTAATATCGTCTTCAAAACAGGCAGGTATTAGCCGATAACAATAAAAGCTTTCGCAAACTACTTGTCACTGTTCATCTTACTAAAGTCAATCAATCAACAATATGGTTTCTTTTTTTTTTTACCAATATTCGGAGGATGCTTTTATGATGATTGCTTCAGCCTTCTCTTTGATGAGCTCGACTTAACATTTCCGGTGAAACGGCCCTGTCAGTGGAAAGTTTTTAGCTTTTTTTCTTCTCACTTCAAGCCAATCAGCAACTCTTTATTTCTTACTCAAAATTGTTTCATGTTATTTGCGACGATATATACCGGATATGTTTGCATCATTCCCATTCCGTTTTCTTTTAAACTTTTTATATTTTCTCCTCTTTTTAAGATTGTTAAACAGCTCACTCTTTGACCCGTTGGTCTTTATACAGTGGTATTGGAAAGTTTCGCTTACAAGTTGGACGGAAGAAGATGGCGCAGGAAATAATGATATCCGGTTGATGCTGCAATCGAAAATATCGGCACAAACAGTACAAAAACTAACGAAACAAATTGAGAATGTTTATTTTCAATTTTTTCATGTTTCTATAAGATTAGCTTTTGTTAGTCAGGTTAAGGAGACGTGGATAGTTTAAGAGTTATCGACAGGGAAAGTGCTTTTGGTGTGACAAGTTCAATTACCTCTCGATTCTGTTTGTTTCACCTCGTGAGATTGCATGAAACCAAATTTATCCAGTGTGGGTTAAATAATAGGGTAGCCTGGACCTCTATTGTCTTAGCAACCAGTCTGGGAGAAAGAACACTCTGAATTAAAAACTTGCCTGAAGATATATCCAAGACATATCACTGCTCCTTTGGGTGTATTACATGTGTGGAACCCCATTAAACATTGTATAAAAATTTAAGTAACATCACTAAAATCTCACTTCTGAAAAAAAAAGGCCCATCAGAAATCACTCATTTTTGTGCAAATCATAGGCTCCAAATTCAAATTTCCATATAAGCATTTATTAACCAATCAGCGACATTATCACAAATGCTAGCAAGTCTTTCAAATTTTAAACGATCAAATATGTGTTGTCAACTACGAAATTTGTCATATCACCCAGGAAATGGATTAACGATACTTCCCTCTGAAAAATAGGTATTGAAAAATTTTAAATATATTTATTAACAAATAAATTTCTTAGTTCAATAAATCTAATTTTTGTTTTCTTGATCCTATTTTTCCTAATAAATATCGTTGCATAAATTCACAAAATCAGTTTTTCGGTAAATAATTGACCCTGCCTTATTATTCACACATTATTATGTTCAAGTATATTCTAGCAACATTCTCCGAAATTTAAACTAAATTATATAACACGACAAGCTAACGGACATATGTAAACAAACGAATATTATCAGTAGTAATAACATCGGTCATCGGCGACCACTAGAAAATTACACGTATGCATAAAACAACGTAAATATCTGACTATCATTATGTAGTCACATACAGATTTTCACTCATACTAATGCAATTAATTTCTGTTATGCTGTAAAAAACAGAATATTGTCATTGAAATTTCCGAGGAATTTGTAACTCGTTTCTTTCAATTTGAAGGAAACAAATATTGCTTTCATACTCAATAATACAAATTATTTAATTTTGTAGAGCTGTGTTTGAAGATTATTTCATTTCTCGCCTTTCTCAAAATTTTTTCTGTACCCATATGTTGCTGTTATGACCTTAATGGTTATAATGGACCATATGTAGTGCATAAAGATGACATTCATATATTATCAGAATTGCGATTTGAGACGGATGAGGTTAGGGTGAAGATAAATAACCTTTGTATTACAATATTTACCGCAGTAGCACAAAATTTGAAAACGTAGGATTACGCCTATATCAGGGTGAAACACAGGCTCACATATGATCACCGAAGTTAAGCAACGTCAAGCCTAGTCGGTACCTAAATCTTTGAAAACTTGGGAATACAAGGTATTATAAGCTTGAATGTGTGGATGGTGTAATGCGGCAATTACTATGATTTGTCTCGCTAAAACTTTAATATCTAAGAAAAATATTCTTACAATCTAAAAATATTTTATGGCGTTAAATAACCTGTAAATTATTGATAAACCGTAGAAAATGAATTAATCAATCAGGAAAAGGAAGGAGCAGGTTGGTTGACAATGATTGCTTAATTTACAACAAATATAATACGTGAGTAAAAAGATATTACAAATAACTACATGTCTCAGTAAAGCAACGTCCTTCCTCCGCAGAATAAATAAAACAAGACCAAAGTAGAAATATACTTGCAACTACTTCAGAAGAATGCAACCTATAATATTCCTGTGGGCTGTGGGATTATTGCCACGGCATTAAATACACCTAAATAGACACTATATTTAACACTTATTTTGTGATGAAATATTTAGTTTTAAATTAGTTCAGCTGGTTTTCAGAAACACATGGAACATTTAATGAATATGGGTCACTCAAAAACTGTGACATTGAAACAAACATACAGTACTATTGTTTTAAATCGATACATATGTTTGATTATCAGATAAGAAAAATAGAAATCAACAAAAGAAATTGAACTTCCTTCCGTAACATTTTTGGGAAAGTGAAAGGAGCTTAGAAGAATACGTATATAAAAAGACTAACGGAGAGATCAATCGAAATGAATAAAAAGGAATAATCAGAATGAAAGATTTTTGCATCAGGGTACAATAACAGAAACGTCGTCAAAAATAAATATATATCAGTATGCCAAGTTCGCTGTCGCTTAAATACACTTGGGAAAGGTGGGAATCTATCTCTTTTCCAGGAACAAAGAGATATTGGCAGAGCAGACTTGGTTTGATTAGATTTGTTTTACAAGAAAATAGAAGAAACTTTACACTTTATTTAATGCCGAATTCAGTTGTCTTAAGTGATAAGTAGTCACAGGCCCGGTTTTCATGAGAGTCACAAAAACGTAGACACTGGTACGATAAACAAGTGGTAACTTATTTGAAAGATTTTACTACTATTGCACAGGAATACGTTCGCTGTATTTTGGGTCTCAACCGCATTGAGACGGTGTGGGGATAGCATCTGCAATTCATAAACACCTGCTTGCTAAGGAAGTCATAGCAGCCACACCTAACACTTTATAGGGGAGAATACAGGTGTAGCAACAATAGTATTTATAGCAAGATAATCCGGTCATTTCTTTAACGGGATGCAATTATTGGAACTCATGTGAGCATGCACTAAAACTTACAAAGCGCGGAAAGGCGTCTATAAACTGTAAGGAAATCCGAATGTCAGTAGAAATACGACTTTGCAACTTTTTCACTTAATGCTGAGATTGATTAATTGACTTTTTTACGGCTTATCAACATTTTTCAAAACTTAGAAAATATTTTGAGATTTCAGAATTTTGTGGGGATAATAATGGTATACTGATTTAATCCATACTTGAAGGGAAAAGATATGGATTCATATCTTTCCCAAGTGTATTTGCCCGTATGGGAATAATACTACTCCGACTGGAGTCGTATCTCAAATCTCCAATTTCAAATTTCGAGCCGTTATTTATTACACCACCTGCACATTAAACACCTGGTATTTTTAACAAGGATCCACATTGCTTAAATTCCATGATCGTATGAATAGAGATGTTTCAAAGGTGATATCACTGTACTCATCTCCGGATAATGTTGATAATGTTATAGGAAAACATGATATAATTGTTTTCCGTTCAACCCACAATCCTAGACATGACGTGAAGATGTGAATGCGTAAGAACTTATAAATTTCCCTTGAATAAGATTTTTTGTATGCAGAAACAAGGACATATTACTTTTTTATTAATAAAACTATAAACGGTAAAAAAGTAACGTTTTTAAACGAACAAAAACAAGACCATTAAATTCTAATTACATCGTTTATTTTCAACATTTCTTCCTAAGTTAATCATTCATCAGATTCTACATCGTAGTCCTGAAAACAACAGTTTCCTCTGACCTGACTAACAAAGGATAATATGTTCAAAACATGAAAAAAATTAAAATGAAATTATCAATTCGTTTCGTTAGTTTAAAGCTGTTTGTGATATTTTCTATTGCAACATCATATCAATTGGACCAAATAATTTCCTAAAAATATTTTTCTGTTATTTCGTCAATGAAATACTCATTTGGGGAAGTGGGAAATCTACAGTAAACCTTTCATTTAAAATCTGATTCACAGGATAAATATAATAAATCAGTCCGTTGATTATGTTCAGTGGTGCACGTATCTAAAGTTAATGCGGCTTATAAGGATTCTACAATTCAACAATAAATTTTAATTCGTTTATTGAACAATAACTGTCTTCGGCTTTTTTTCAACTGCAACACTCCGCCATCTTGTATAAAAGAAACCGTCGATGTGGCAGGTTTGAAAATATCAAAGTTGATCATATCTCATTAATCTTAACTTGGTTCATGCCTTTTATTAAATCTCGTGATTATTTTGACCTGGATTTTAAATGAAGTCATTTCTGATAATATTTTTTACAATTAAATTAGTTTCAAAGCTGCTTGCTTGCGTTATAAGAAAAAAAAGACAAATTTAAAAATAAAGTTTGAAGAAAAATTATTTACTGTGAATCAAGGAAAATTCTCAGTGTGAGGCAATCTATCATTGAAAAGCAGATTTGGGAAAAAACCTAGTTGAATTTATTCCACTAATTTCTAAATGGTTTGTACCTTTTATCATGTGACAATACTTTTGACCTAATTATAAAATCAAATCAGTACTGATATATTTTCTTATTGAACGAGAATATTTTTGCAACACATTGGCGAGTGTTGAAATTGTCACTGTGTTTAGTGTTGTTGAAATTATCGATAAAATATTTTTATCGAGAATTACAAACTCTACCTTTCGTTCAATTTCGCAAATCAATCGATAAAATTTGAATAAACTTATTTGTTTGGGAAAATACGTTGACAAAAACCCTACTTCGCGGTTTAATAATCTCTTTAATGTGATTTAATTTTATAGGACTCCACGATAAACAATAATTTAAGAAGATTTCTTA
The DNA here is from genome assembly GCA_964036315.1 of Acanthosepion esculentum. NCBI lineage: Eukaryota > Metazoa > Mollusca > Cephalopoda > Sepiida > Sepiidae > Acanthosepion > Acanthosepion esculentum. Next base: position 101,192,547 of record OZ038493.1, on the reverse strand, counting down.
TTTTCCTTTTACCTTTTTAACAGCGAAGAACGCATTCGTAGCATTGCTTATTCTTAAGCAGGCAACACACAACTGAATATACGTAAACATTTAATTCTGGAGCCAAATTCCAACTATGTGATACGTTTGGCCTTGTGATTTGTTATAGTTCTCGCAAACTTGCCGATATACAAAAAACAAAAAACAAACAATATTGCATTTTTATCAAATAAGCATTTATTTTAATCATTAAATTGTTTTAAAATAATGGGGGTATTTTGCATGACAAAAAAAGTTTTAATTTTTCAAAAAAAATAATGAAAATTTATTGTACTAAGCTACGCAACCTAATAAAACCAAGTGTACTTTGCACCTCCTTACCTGTTTGTACTACTACCCAAAATTCGGTTTCGATCGGTCTATGTATCGTTACTTTAGAGGGTGTGACGTACGGACTAACGGAAGTGACAGAATTTTATATATAGATCAAATTAGATTCTGAAGCGAATAGATCGATTTATTATCAAAGATCAAAAGCGTAACAAGTTCACAAATAACAATTGAATTTGCATCTTGCAAGCTAGAATTGTGATAGTGGACGAAGCACTATTTTTTTTAAAATATTACTAAGATCTATAAATTTTATAATATTATCGTCATCGACGTGGGTCATTATTTGGTGTTGCTTACATTAATTTAACATTTAAACATTAATTTATTGCTCCTTTGAAAACATTATTCTTCTTATATGTGCCGTATCGATTCGGAATGATGGCGGTCATAACTCTCCACAATGTCTTTTTTCTGTAGCACTTAATAAATTTTGTCTTATTACCTCTAGTGAAAGTCGCTCCGCCAAACATTCACCCATGGTAGCCAGAAAGGCTATGCGTGATTTTCCGCAGTCTTTCTTGCTTTCAATCTGTACTGTGAGTATAAAATTTTCGAGCCCTATTTTCTTATTATGTCTCCTGGAAATGCTAATGTCTCATCCAGATGTTAAATATAAGTGTCCTTATTGTTTCCTTAGGAACTCTAGAATTTGGTCGTTACTCACATGTTCGGTCCATAAATAGTTATCTGCTCTCATGTACTGTATTTGTAGGTAATCGCTCAAACATATTGGCGGTTCACATCTCTCTACTTAGATCAGTTATATATATATATATATATATATATATATATATATATATATATATATATATATATATATATATCGGTTTTGTAGTGCGTATTCAATTTATGTAACCTGTACAAATTTTCTGATCGTCCTTTTATTGTACGTCTACAATTATTTGTCATTCTGTCTATGTTGAACACCAACTACGAAATCACAAATGCACGTGAATGATTTTTACCTTCTGAGCAAATTCTTGGCCTATTACTTAGCACATCACTCCATGACCTCTTTCGGAATCATAATTGTTTTTGTTTTGTTTTGTTTGCGCACAAGAAGTATTTGGAGATGGATGTGCGCATAGTGTAACTCTTACCGGCGCTAAAATATAATTGGCTTGTCAAAATCAATTTCCAGCAAAGACCGTTCCGTTCATTTTCACGCAAACCCTCTTCGCAATCTCTTCTCCTAATTAGATATAGCTTAACAGTATGATAGTTTGGGTTGACCACCACTGTTGGGTAGGACAAATCTGAAAACAGAATAGGTTGAGCGTAAGGCAATAGGTTTTACCAGGTGGATGTACTAATTGTTGTAAACTAGAAAGGGTTACTGAATGAGGAATAACCAAAACGGTGGTTGGAAATGAAACTAATAATTATAACATCAACAAAATACAATACTCGCCAGCGGCGTCAAGCACGTAAACCACTGCTAATGGTGGACTACTTAGACAGCACTTACAATAGTGTCCAACATATTTTAAGAATTGGGACATACCCATAAGTACGGTATATAACACTAATCGACCAGGTAAAATCCAATGTGTCACAGAACCAATAACGTTAATACTTGTGTTAACACTGTGGAATATATCTGCTTAACAATATTTATAGAAATTTTATTATTTTTTAATTTATTTTATAAGATTAAGATTGATAATTATAAATATTTTGAACATTGTTTCATAACATGACTTTATTAGTTTTCATCATAAATAAAAAAAAATCCTACTGATATTACATAGCTGTTATCATGGTTTGGCCTGATAATATAGCTTGCTATATGAATCGTCTTATGTTGTAGTGAATTTTTGAAAATATCTTCACAGATAAAGGAACGTGAGACAGCAGACATGTCGTTCTACAGAAGGATGTCTCTAAAACATGTGAATAACGAGACCGTTGTAAGGAAGATGTAATGAAAATGACGCTTACAGTTAAAGTCGAAAACAGTTGATATTTTTAAGATATAATGGAAATTTAGGACCCGGAGTATCTGATACTCACTGGCCATGAATCAACGAGTATATGAGATGGTTTTAATAGAAAAGATTCCACATTACAGATACTGGCGCGAATACCACTCATATTGGAGACATAAATTTTGACGTGTAGCAGCTGATTGTTTTGGTTACTGGTTTACTCGGATTTCTTTTAATTGCAACTATCATAAGAAGAACAATTACTTTTTGAGGAGAAAAAGGCCAAAAAATTATCACCGTCCATCGTCTTTGTTAATACTACCAACCGAAATATAGCTAACACTAAGACATAATATTAACTCAGTGCTTCCAACTGGGAATACTTGCTGCTACACCGGTCCATGCGTGACATTGCACTGCAGATATCACGATAGTATGCGACCCCTGACCAGAAGAGCCTAGTTAAGTGCTAGCAATGTTTTATACCAGTCTGGATGTATCAACCAAATACCTACCAAACCGGTACCTTCATAATGAAAAGTCAAATCACCAAAAAGTTAAAACAGTTTATATCCTTAAAGCCATGGAAGAAAGGAACCAGTAAAGAACATCCTAAACAGAAAACAATGGATAAGCCTCTACTTGTGTTCAATGAAAGGGGCACCTACCTAGCGTACTTGTGTAAAAGAATGGTAGACAAGGTCTTGAGAGATATAAAGAAAATACTTACAAAGAGCTATATGACATATGAAATTGTGGAGAGGCATGATCGCCAATGTCCTGACGGAACATCGCACATTAAAGAAGACGATCTCTCATCTTCGTCAGATGTTTTGTTTGATCTCCTCGTAGGACGTTGCTTCTATAAAGTATGAGAATGCCATATCATATTCCCAAAATTTTCATTGGGCCAGAAGTTTAAATATCTGGGAAAAGTTTTAACAAAGGATTTAAAATGCAACAGCGAAATTCGAACACGCGTTCGACTAGCGAAGGAAGCATTCCAAAATATAAGAAAACTTCGGAGAAACTGAAAAGAAAATGGTAGAATAAAAAAATGAGGGTTGGATTACTATGCGATATCCATCTTTTCGTATGACAGGGAATGTTAGACAAATCTCCCCATGAATGACGAGAAAATTAGAGGCAACAGAAATATGCTTCTACAGAAGGATACTGAGAATTCAATTAAAGTCGATGTCTTAATATGGTAACAAAATGAACACTTATGCTTATAATCAGGAAGAGACAGCGGAACTATCATGGACACTTAGAGTGGAAGTATTGCTCGGAAAACTTAACCCTTGGAAGGTGTATTTAGGTTAAGAGAGGTCAGTCACATACCTGACGAGTTCTGACGAGTTTCTGTGAATGATTGGTGGGTTGGGCTCAAGAGAATTAGAAAATATCTAAGAGCCATAAGGGATAAGGATGTTTTGGAGAGTCATAATCAGCTATGTCCTGCAGAGAGGCGGTACAGAGAAGAAAAACGAAGGTTTAATAAAATACTTTAATAAGCATATACAATTGATAATGTTGTTTTAATGATTAACTGTTTTCGCAGTAATTTTAAGAAATGGCTGATAGGAGACGAGAATTTGTGGAAAACGTAACGAATCAGAAAAGAAAGAAAAACGGAAAGAAAAACGAAAAATACAACAAACGAGGATCAAGTCTGAAAAGGTAAAGGATGAGGAAGGTTAAGTAAAATTAATGTATATTTGAGAGAGGGGGAGAACGAGATAGGCGTGTCCAGGAGAGTAGCCACAATTAAGTGGGGATAGAGAGAGAGATGGGGAGAGAGAGGGGGGATAGGGAGAGAGATATAGTGTGTATGTGTCTGTGTTTGTGTGTGTATGTAAAGGCGTAGGCCGAAATCAATTTCGACGTTATCCTGTGAGTACCTGAATTCACTTCACTCAGGCGAAATGTGGAGACAAAAATCGCTGAATAATGCAATAAACTATTCCCAGTTACTGAAGCCGTCGCTGTAATTAGAGAGCCGATTTCCATTAAGTGGACGACGTTCCCTGTAATTTGGCCTTTATGTGAAAAGGTCTGCAGTGTATACGATGGACAACAACTACAAAACTAAAAAAAATAGCAACATCAGTGAAAGCAAACACAATCAAGACGCACTGACACAGTGTTAGTGAACATAATGAGAAAGTAATAATAATAATAATAATAATAATAATAATAATAATAATAATAATAATAATAATAATAATAATATTAGTAATAATATGGCACAGGAGGACATTAATAATTCCAGTTGTATTTGCAGTCCTCGGATTGAAAAGGTTCCAGTAGACTCAATGAAGAGATTCTTGGAAAGCCATGCCTTAAAGAAATACGAAAATATGTACTCACTCGTACAACTCAAACATTACGAAGATCTGTATCTCTGTAAAATGGACGTGATCATTGTTTAGTTTTTACAAAATGATCAGTGAAAATATCATGAAGGCATTCTGACCTTAGGTCTCTGGTTGGGAGCCGGAAGGAAATACGTATACAACAGAAACCAAAGAAAATATTAATAATAATAATGGGAAAACCAACCAACGTGAAAAGATAGTAATGACATTATGTCAACTGTAATATTCCTCATTTCTTTATGAAGAAAGATTTACAAGTCAATGACCGAGCACAAAGTGATTCTGTCGCTTGAAATTTGTTAGATCTTTATCTTAAAACAGGTTTTCCAGGAAAATATGTTGTTATGTCCACTAACTGTTATAGCTCTTTCCCGTATAGGACTTACTACCAAACGCATTTTTTTCAAAGTAGTGTACAATGTCAGCATCTTGATTATTTCCTTATTTTCTCTTCAGGCTACATGGAACAACCGTTGTAGGTATTTAGACAAAAGGGTATACTGGGAGTAAAAGAGAACGAAAAGAAGTTGTGTGGAAAGACGACCGACTTTCTCTGCGCAAAAAGTTCAACATAGATCCGTCCATTCACTGAGAGTCGGATGTCTGCTCACGGGAACAGGGGTGGCAAAGTGGGTCGCGAGTCGTATCGGTGAGTCGTACGCATTGCCGCACCGAAGTACGGAATTCGCTTTTAATGTCTTACTGAAATCCTCATAAGATTAAACCTTTCATTCGTTAACCTTTGCTTTTGAATAGAGTTTTACGTTAGGATCCAAACTGCAGACATGTATATTTCAAGAATCGGGAAAATGTAGGGTCAAAAGCATAATTCAGGTTTGATTGATCAGGAACTCCAACGTGGTCGAGTTGGTGCAAAACCGTTAGATCGAACGACAGGAGTCACAGGCTCGAATACTGCTGGAAGAGGCATATCTTTCTAACATGACTTCTCGAATATTCAGACCGGTTGATGTTAAGAAAAATAAAAATACTGTTTCATAAATAAATAAAAACAGAGCAAGCACTGAAATATGAGTATACATTTAAAAATAGCATTTAAAAAGATAAAGTTATATATATATGTATGTATATATATATATATATATATATATATATATATATATATATATATATATATATATATATATATATATATATATATATATATATATATATGATCAAACATATGATTTTAGCACATATGGGAATAGGCAATTTCAGCAGAGGACGAAATTGGTTGTTTGTCTTTTCAAAATGTTCTTTATATTGCTTTGTAAAAATTAAATAAAATACCCGTGGATCAGTTCTAATATTTTCCTATTACTAGGATCCATTTGGATTACATACCTACGGATTTTTTACCTTACTATCTATCGATCTATCTATATATATATATATATCTATATATCTATATATCTATATATATATCTATCTCTCTCTCTCTCTCTCTATATATATATATATATATATATATATATATATATATATATATATATATATATATATATATATGCCCTATTAACTATATTTCTGAATCTTTTCATATTACAATTTTCCCATATCTATTTATCGTGAAAAACATATTGACATTGACAGTGTAATAAGATTGCGCAACTCCAAACGTGAAGATTTATATTCTATGTATGTTTAAACACTGCCATCTTTTTTATATAGATTCTTTAAAAACTCAGTAGCATTTATAATGACATCAATATGATTCCGTATTTTGCTACGAGATCTTGGACGAGAGCGCACACACACGCACACGCATGCAATACATACACGCAAATGCACATGTCCACATAGACACACACACAGAGGGAAATATATATATATATATATATATATATATGAGGTGATTTAGTTTTGTATGCATATATCTGCATCCGTTCTTTCGAAATAGGAAAGAAACATCAAAATTAACATTTTTTTTTATTACAAAAACTGTTTTAAACAAAAAATAGCAAAATATTCGTGCTTTTAAGTGATTTTTTATTCATGGCACTGAGAATTAAGCACGCCTTTCTTTTTTATCCATAAAAAGGAGTGGACCACTTACTAGCCTTTGTTCTTATTTAATGGCATTGAAATATCGATTTTAGACTTTGTTCTTTCCTTAATCTCTGTCTCTATAAATGGAAGCGTGAAAAACAAATATAAAATAACTTATAACTTAGCCAAAATATTATGTAATATGTGACAAGGTGTATAACAATTTACAAAGTACTATTCTGTCTGGCACAGTACGTGGGTGACAGCATCTGGCACCAATAAGTGGACAGCATCTACATAATAATCAGATTTACTACTTTACATCTTTTTTGCATCATGTTTTCATTGCTATACAAGCATGTTTAACTGATGTTGTCCGGGAACTAATCTTGTCAAAATAAAAGAAAATCAAGACGGGCACTTCATTTTATTTGTATAGATCAGTATTTCTCAACCGGTGTTTCCCAGAACCCTAGGTTCGGTAAGAGGGAGTTAGGGGTTCCTCGAGAAAGAGTGATAAATAGGCTAATGTAATTTGGAGTAATTTTTGTTCAATTTTATATTCTTAATTTTATTACACAAGTACAGCATATAGTTGGAAAATCCTTGGTTATTATAATAAAGGCTTCAAGCTCTTATATTATTTAAAATTATAATAATTATACCATATGTATTTAGCGATGTCTGTATGGCATTAGAGTGAAACTGCCTTTACTGATTGGTGAACAGTAGCTGTACGTGGCGGATTGAGTAACTGATACGGGTACAGGTCCCATTCAGGATGTCTATACGTTATGTTTACCACATAAACTACTATAAATAATGTAAAAGAGTTAGATATTAAAATAGTGTATACAAATATTTATGCGGGGGTTCCCTCAGACATGAAAACTCTTTCAAATGTTTCACAAGGGTATAAAGGTTGAGAAACGCTGTTGTAGATTAATATTATTAAAGCGAAGTAGCCATTCATTGATTTGCTATCATAAACTCTTTTTCCTACTACAGATTTACATGGGAATAACCTCCATGAGAAATGGATAATTTAACTTTAATTTTTGACTGTTAAAAGATAATTTTAAAAGATCATTTGATATGACCTTGATCCTTTTTATATAATCTATGTCATGCATTTGGTCTTAGCATATGTTCATGTAAACTCTTCTTATAATGCATCCAGTAGTTTCGGAGCTTATAACAGAGAAATAGGTATACACTTCATTCTTTTTGTATGGATAACCGGACGTCTTTGATCTAATTATATGGATGCAGGAAGACTCATCACCGCCAACTCATCTCATCTTCATGACAACTCATCTCTGTGACTGCTCACCACCAACCCCCTCAGCGCGAGGAAAACTCAACGACATGCAATATTTGATACGCTTTGTTGAATTTTTAAAAACAAATAAAATGAAATTATTAAGGTTGATTTTTAAAAGTAATTTATTAAGAATCATTTTTAAAACATTTTAAAGCCGAATACAAATAATTTATTAAATATAATTTTTAAATTATAACAAAACTGTAGAAAAGTAATTTAGTAAGGATCATTATTGAATACATGGCTTTATTTTTAATTTAATTTTTTTTTTTTGAAAATTGTATGCAATTCTCCTCAAATATTCTGTAAAAGATCGTCGTGAAAAAGAAGTAACAATCTGCAAAATTGATACAATTGCTTTCATATACTTCTTCAATTTGGTGGGAGAAGGATGACCTCAAATTAATTGCTTCCAAAATGCATCTCGATGTATTTGACCCTTTTACAGCCCCGTAATGAATTTTCATATTGTGGAGTGCACCATCCCAATCTCTGTGTGCAGTCTTCCATTTGCTGTTTCAGAATGGTTATTTATCAGATCGTCCTTCTAAATATTCCATATACCACGGGAAATAAATTCGATGTCAGCGTTGAGTTGTCCTCGCGTTGAGTAGGCTGGTGTTGAGCTGTCACGGAGATGAGTTAGCCTGTGCTGAGTCAGCGGTATTGAATCTCCGGTGTTGGGTCGGCGGTGATGAAATGTCCTCTCCTATATTTATGTATCTGTATTACTACTCTGAAATTTACATTTATTTTGTTACTAAAATAAAATGAAATATATATCTCTCCTTCTATCCTTGTATTTTCTCGCACACGCACACACGCACACACACACATATGTATTTATATATTTATATACACACTGACGTGTCAAAAGGTATGGGTAGGTTGCTTAGTATCATATAGGATACATCTAGCAACATTACATGTATGTATTTTTTGCGTCGCTCTAGCCATGTAAAACATTCAGAAGAGTTCTATTCTTTAAGCCCATCTGTTTGAACATTAACTGCTAGGACACGCCACGCTATTCTTAAGGAATTGAATAATTAGGTTGAGTGGAATGGTGGAGAAAAAGTTGGAACTAGGTTTTATAAATAGATTGCCGTGATTCAGTTGTAAGAAAGAGTTCTGCCCGGACGCAATGTTGCTAAGAGCTACCACTTTGTGAAACAAAATGTCGCGTGGGTTGTTAATTAATTGATTTTGTTTTCTACGGTTTATCAACCCTTCGTGGATTATTGAAAGCCGAAAAATATTTCGCAGTGTATGAGGTAGCTTACAGTACACGGCTTTCCAAAGCGGTGCACCATCTAAATACTGGTCTCCCATGTGGATGCTTCCATGAACACCGTAAACTTGACGTTTTCATGCAAAAGGACAATCGTTATATGTCCTCCTTTTCTTCATAATCTCCACTTCATACCAACTTCTCGTCCACTTTAATCACAGACTTTACTCATCGTAACCATTTCGATTGTTACCTCTTCCGCAAGTGTCTCTCGGGCCTTGTATTGAGAGATATACAATAAAAATGATCTCAATAAATATTCGTTATTTCTATTTTTCTATTTTCGGTTATATATCAGGAAACTAAGTGAACATTCGATATCACGCTTTCTCTAAAGAATATCGTAAATAAATTAATTTAAAAATGCGTAATTGAATTCTTATATTTTAATTTTACAATACCATATATAGTTTATTAGTAAATAATGAAAATATATTTTAGATCTTTATAAATTAAAATATTAATATAAAAATATATGAATCTCAATCTACATTCAGAATAAAAAGAAATTAATAAATAAAAATATGTACCAAATGTATTGTACTATAACTCAAAGTGAACAAAAAAAAGAGAGATGGATGACAAGTACACATAAGAGGAAGTCAGTATTCAACAGAGGGCAATTTCTACCCCCAACTAACATTAACCGATTTTCAATTTGCCACATAATAATTTGTATTTTCATTCGTCAAAAAAAGCCACCCCACTTAATGAAAAAAAAAAAAATTCTGAATTCTCATTAGCCTACCAACTAAAATATAAAATACGATTTGGCTTAGAGTAAATCAATTTTTCAAAGTTTATTCTAAGCATCGCTTGAAAATGGAAAGAACCTTCAAATTTTAAGTTTAATCTTAATTTAAGATTTAAGTTTTGTTTAGAAACATTAATATCTGTGCCGGGGTGGAAATATTTAAAAGAAATAATTACAATATATACAACAGCAAAACTGGCCAAATTGTGTAACACCAAAATTGTCAAATTGTTAGATTAAGTGTAGAACCGTCGTGTCTTAGAAATGATTAAATATATCTCCGAGGTATTATAACACTACTTTAATGTTCGTTGAGCAATAAGAATGTATAAGAATGTATAATTACTCTCAAAGCTTAACAGAAGAATCGTGATGAAATCGATCATAAACGAAAATGACATGTCCATCATTAATTAATCATAGCTAAGGTACAGAAGCTAATTAAGGATTGAAATTAAGTTCATATATATATATATATATATATATATATATATATATATATATATATATATATATATATATATATATGAATGGATGGTAAAATTATTATCTCATGTGATCTTGTAATTTTTTTCTTTCCGGTAGATAAATTATATAGAAACTGTTCAGCTGTTCCTTTAACCGAGCGCTTGCAACTATACATGTAGCCATTTCCAAGTTTGAAATATATTAACTATTAACAAGAAATAGATTGTTGTATGTATGTATTTATATAAATTTTTCATTTTCAAAACACGGTCAAGATATTGTCACAATATATATATATATATATATATATATATATATATATATATATATATATATATATATATATATATATATATATATATATATCGGCAGATAATCAAGGTATGGAGAGTGAAGCCACTTAGTTTGAACTGTCGGGCATGGACACTAAATTGTAACGTTCACGTTCGCTTCCTTTGTTTTGTGACCATGTCTTGTGCTGAAGATCATCACTCGCGATGTTCGTCAACCAGCTCATTTTCAATATTTTGTACCTTGAAGCTTTTTAGTCTTTCCAAAAATCAAATCCCACATTAAAAGGTCAAGATCTCGAGGTGTAGAGGAGATTCAAGAGAATGCGACAAGGAAGCTGCACGCTCGACCCAAAACTTTGTTCCGGGAATACTTTATCAACGCGAACGACGCTGAATAAAATGTGTGGCTTCAGAAGGGGACTACTTCGAAGAAGATTAAAGGCAACATTAATATGTGTTGTTGTTTTCTTTTTTAAAACACCAGTCTCGATACTTTTTGATCAACCTCATATATATATATATACATACATATATATATATATATATATATATATATATATATATATATATATATATATATTGTGCGACAGAAATATTTCTTACATTTCCATCATAAAGTGTGTCTGTGTATGCCTCTATGTGTGTATTGGATGCGTGTGTATAAAAATTAAAATATAAAAAATACGTATCCATAAAAAAATATGTATAATAAAATAATAAAATAAAAGTAATTAAATATTAAAAACAATAAGATATAAATGACTTTCCTTCATCGACGTGTTTCATCTTCTGTCATTTGGCTTGTTAAAGTTCATCAGAGGACGAAACGTTTCGATAAAAAAGTTTTTGTATTGTCTTTATCTATCTATCTATCTATATATATATATATATATATATATATATATATATATATCTATATATATATATATATATATATATATATATATATATATATATATATATGCATGCATGTATATATATATATACTTTATTTATTTTTATATATATATTTATTTATTTATATATATACTATATGTATATCTTATATATATATGTATATATATACGTATAAGGTATATATAGTATAAAGTATATATATATATATATATATATATATATATATATATATATATATATATATATATATATATGTACTTTATTTTTCTTTACAATTAGAATTGAGATACCTTTAGTTAATGACCATTTTCACCAACGAATTTTAATTTTAAAATTCGTAGGATTTTTCAAACAGTTTATGGTATCAGTTTGTTGTGGGATACATATGGTTATGACATCAGTTTTTAGTATCCCACTACAGACTGATATCATAAACAGTGTGAAAAATCCTGCGAATTTTAGGATTAAAATTCATAGGTGTAAATGGTCATTAACTAAATGTATCGTAATTCTCATTGTAAAAAAAAATTGCTCTGTTTCATTAAGCTAAACATTGTGCGCTCTATTTTGAGTCAGTTTAAACGTATTTCAAATTCTATGTTGTGTTAATAGGACTCACATGGATTATACCGACGGATTACTACACACACACACACACACACACACACACACACACACACATATATATATATATATATATATACATATTTGACAGCAATACCTTTTTATGAATATTTCTTTATGAATTGCGGACAAGGAATATCTTGCGAATTTTTTCAATGAATTTTTACACATTTTCTTTTTCGAGGACTGAACGTGCGAAGAATTAATGTTGATTTCCCTAAACGACAGTTCAAAACTGATGTGTAGCTTGGCCAGACAAACTGACCGTTTTAAAGACGTACAAATACTTCCACGTAAGTTAAGTATTAAGGACTACATGTATATTTTTCAGATGTATTGTGTATTCTGAATAAAAATGATCATCTCGTATTTAATGCCAATTTTATTGATAAAATATCGACTTACATATTAGAATCTGACAGAGTGTAGTTATACAATATTATAAAGTTGTAAAACGCAGTAAATTGTTTGTAGGCGATTTATGAAACACAGCGACGCCCGCAGTGAACAAGATCAGAGAGGAACTTTGAATTATCTGTATTGTATTGTTTTTTGTTTGTTTGTTTTTTTTCTGATATTCAATGCCTTCAAAACGAAATTTCTAGCTGAAGCGTAAATGCTCTGTGAGTGGAAATTACGAAGAAATGCCGTCGGCCAAAGCAGTTATGTTCAAGTATTATAAGAAGCCTCTCAAAAGCCGAACAGAAAAGAAGGAAGGACGGGTCTGGCGCGGGAAGAGAATCTCCAGATAAAAAGGAAGTTGATGACGATAACAATTCCTTTCGAAATGTGGATGATGTTGAAGATGGCTTGCAGCGGAAAAAATAACAAATAGCAGAGAAAATGCGAAAATCACCAGAAAAATGGAAAACAGATGAGAATCTAAATTAATAAAGAAATTGATATGAATAAGAAAAATTGTATTAATAACATTTATTATTAGTAATAATTACTACTAGTGCTAATACTACTAATACTAATACTAATATTATTAGAAGGACCCGTGAAAATTTCACTAATCTAATAATAATTTTGAAAAAACTGTACAGTCTCATTTTCAACGCATGCCAATTCGACAAAACTGAAGTTGCACCCCCACATATTTGCAGGCGTTGTAATAAGTATGCATGTATTCTAAATGGAACGTGAAATCAACGAGCGGGGTTCGACTTCCATGCGACTTCTTTACTGTCACTTTGGTACCGATAGAGGAAGTGCAGGTGGTGTCTGGAACAGCCGCTCGAAATAATAAATTGGAGAGTCGATTTTGAAAACCACTCAGGTTCGTTTCAGTCACTTACGCGCAAATAATCTTTGGAATAGCTAGAAGCCATATTTAATCTGAAGAGTCAAGTTTAGGTTAAAGAAGTAGGACTTGAATCTGGAAAAGACACTTATTGTTATTAAATAATCTCTAATGAAATATTAATCAGAAGAAAAAAAAATCTATTCTTATAACCCAAAATTGGTTTCGGATTTAAATAACTCACAAAAGGTTGATAAGCCGTCAAAAAATAATAATCAATCGCTCAAATACCCTCAGAAATAATATGATGACGTTTCCTCTTTCCACAGCTATGGATTAATTATAAGAATTGACCGTTTGACAGGTTTTCTCCCTTTTCCGTCGCCGTAATATAGATTCAATGTCCCTTTTCTTTGGAGTTTTTCATGGTAATTGTTCTGATGAGCTTTTCTGTCTAGATGTAACCATAATTTTTAAGCTAACAGTTACTTTTCTTGTATAGGGTGTCCCAATAAGCTGGACCGATTTTAAATGTGAATTAAGTTTAAGCGTCTAATTAAAATTTTCTTTTTCTTTCAAATTTAACAACTTAATTCTTTGGAAAATTCAACAAGGGAATTTTAACAATCAAACAAACTTTATCGAAGTCTACTACGAATACACTTATGACTGTGAAGCAAAAAGACTATTACGAAAACATATTGAGTGGGAAGCAAGAAGCTGGAAAGGAGTTTCACAAGCTTGTGGAACTCTCAACTTTGGTCATCAAGGAGACATCCTACAATAAAATATGTCAGAAAAAATCATCTACTGACCATACAAAAGGCAGAAATATACACTTGAGTTTGTTGAAGTAATGAAGAGAGAGAAAAGCCACAGACTACTAACATTCAGAGTTAAGAAATGAAAAATAGTAGCTATTATTTATTATTACTATTGTTGTTGTTTTAGTGATATGTAAATGATATCGTACCTAAGCAATAAGGAAATGACAGAATACAAGACTCGAGATTAATAACTACCACTTGACTGAGAGAATACGAAGGATGTTGATTTTATATTCAAGATCATTCTTATCACGACTACGAATACTTATGTCATCGTCATCAGTAAACAAAACTCAGATTATAACAAATGGAACACTTCTTCCATATTTTCTCTGGAGCTGCTCGGTGTTCACTTTTCAGCATAAAGGTCAAAATTGTTTACCTTGTCTAGTAGGAGAGACTTATATTACATGCATGTTTTCCGATAGACGCAACAAGTCTTTCTATCGCTAGAGCAATGGCAAATATTCCGACAGTTAAGACATTTACAGCTAGAGCACATTATGCCGCTTCCACGTAGTTGAAACACCTAATGCCCACGTTATTCAAAGGAGAGAATATTTTCAGGCGATTTCTTCCCAAGAAGTGACAGAGAACAGACTCCCATATACATTTTTCAGTAAACACTATATTTTTAACCACTTCGTCAATAGTCAATCTTTATATATCTTACATATCCTCTTAATCTTCACATCCTATCACCTCCTATTTCATATATATATATATATATATATATATATATATATATATATATATATATATATATATATATATATATATATATATATATATTTCATGTATATATTTCATATATATATATATATATATATTCCATATATATATTCATATTTCATATATATATATATATATAGTTTTAAGGTGTGGCATATTTATGGGATAAAGTGCTCAATATCAGAGATAGAGCGTATAGAAATAGAAATAGAAAAGTGAACATTGAAGTCAACATCAGAGGCGACAGGCTGTCTCATGTCTCATGCTAGATGCAATCTGACGAATGCGTCTAGCATGAAACAGCCTGTCACCTCTGAGTGTTGACTTCGATGTTCACACACACACACACACACACACACACACACACACACACATATATATATATATATATATATATATATATATATATATATATATATATATATATATATATATATATATATTCCACTTCATCCAGTCACCCTCAAACTTATGTGGCTCTTTATCTCTGTATAAGACGAATACTATTATTAAAAGATTACGCCTCACGGAATCTAGGCATATCTACAAGTCTATGTTTTAAATATACGTTTGAAAATATGTAAGCGTGCGTCTATACTGCAACAAAAAAGACTCGGTCCATTTGGAAACCGGCTTCTCGTAAATGTTAATGAAAATATGTCATATCTCGAATACAATTGTAAGTTATAGATTAGGTAAACAGAGCGAGCACATGAGAGTCGACGTTATTCGAAATACAGCCAAAACCTTTTAACTTGTGGTATAGAACCCGTTATAGACATTGGAGGTGTCAGACGTAGTGACTTCAGTTTAAAATATTGCTATTTTATTTCCTCTGGAGCTAAATTATTTTTGACGTTTTTATTCTTTTTTTTTTTTTTACCAGGGCGCCGCCTGTTTGAAGGTGTTGATCAAGGAGCAAATACAAAATGAGGTATCTCTATTGTATCGTTATTTCTATGCAAAAGATGTATATCACACTTCTGTCTGATCGAGAACAAAACTATCGACTATAGTAAATTGGTTCCTTGTGGTTTGGCATTAGTTGAATCAGAGAACTGATACGGCTTTGGCTGAATAGCGAATATACCGAGGAAGACTTCATAATAAGATTCTTGCAGAAGAATTACATTGTTGATCGATCTTGATTTGTTTTACAATGAGCATTTCTTTTCCGTAAGAGGGTACCAAATAAATATATATATATGTATATATAGATATATATATGTGTGTGTATATATATATATATATATATATATATATATATATATATATATATATATATATATATGTGTGTGTGTGTGTGTGTATGTATGTGTGTATGTGTGTGTGTGTGTGTGTGTGTGTGTAGGCAGATTGACCTTTTCTTCATGTATTGAGATTGTTGATAACGTTACAAGCAGAATCTGCCATGTTATCAGCCCTGAATTGGTATCTCAGCATCAGAGATTTTACAAGTATCATCTGCTGTACCATTATTATTACTATAAATATTTTCATAGACAATGTTTTTGTTAAGCTTTCGGTGCGTCGAATTTATGAATTTAAACGCAGTACTAGATTGGCAGCTCGGTCTCATAATTTTACCATTTAAATTGCTAGATGTAACCGTAAGTTCCATTTCAAGAATTCCACCTCTCACATTTCATTTTTGCCGAATTCTTTGTTTCCAGGTAACTTCTAAAATTTTGATGCAATGTCAATCGTTATATTCTGTCGCCTATATTTTCCTCTTTTATTTATTGTTCTTTCTCCTTAATATTTTTCTTATATTAGTTAACAGTGAATAACCCCTCTTGCATCTTGGCTTTATTACCTTGCTTTTGATGAAATATATATATATATATATATATATATATATATATATATATATATATATATATATATATATATATATATATATGTAAGCAAATATGTGGATGTAGATCCGACAGTGTGACGAAAAATATGGAAAAGACAAAACAAAATCCGGATATGCAAGTTTACTGTTTTAATGTTGTTTTACTGTCGAAGTAAGACGTTTCGGTCTTTGTTTTGTCTTTTCCATATTTTTCATCATATATATATAATAGCAACGGCGAGAATAGAAACATAAACAATAATATTAATATTTTTTATAAAAATCAGATGAACGATAATTATAAACAGGATGAATGCCGAATGAATAACATTATAAAAAAATGCATAGCACCAGTTGATAATAGCAAAAAAATTAGATTAATTATTTATTATAAAAAAATTAAAACTTGTAACCTTACAGTTAAAAATAATAATTCACCTCGTAGAACAAAATTAAATAGAGCAAACATTATTTACAAATTCAAATGTCCATTAAGGAATTGTATTCCTCAAGAATCAACTTTCGTAAATAATTATATAGGCCACACTACAAATCGTTTAACACGCAGATTAACCCTACATCTTTCTGACAATAGCTCAATTAGATCTCATTTAAATATTCATGGAGACCTACCGGACACTATTCTGAATATACTTGTCGACAACACTAATATAATAGCATCATCCACTTGCAAAAAAAGGCTAAAAATAATGGAAGCCTTACTTATAAAAATAAACAAACCAACACTTAATAATATTAACTTTGAACATGGACATAATATCTTGACCGTGTTTTGAAACAAAAAAATGAATCACTTTATAAAACATACACATAACAAACTATTTCTAATTCTACCAGTTGAAATATAATCCTTGAAAATGGCTAAATGTATAGCCGAAAGCGCTCGGAAAAAAGAACATTCGGACAATTTTTATATAATTTATCCTCTGAAAAGAAAAACTTTATTAGATCGCACGAGAAGGATTGCTGCCTAAATACACACACACACACACACACATATATATATATATATATATATATATATATATATATATATATATATATATATATATATATATATAGTTTAACTCCACGAAACATCGAATTCAGCATGACAGAGATACTGCTCAGTGAAAAAAAATTCATATTAATCCTATATATATATATATATATATATATATATATATTTCGCATATGATTGTGCATGTAGACATTAATTCTTCTATTAATATTACTTTATGTAAATGTGCCTACATAGCTACAGTAACTGTCTCTTTGTTAGTACATTATTTGCTAGGTACTTATTTATTTAAAAGAAAAGAATAATATGTACTTTTGTTAAATATATATGAATCACTTTTTCTTTTCTAGTGCACCTACTCGCAAATGAACAAAATTAAAAACGTTAATTCACCTGATAAATAATACATTTCAAACTTTTCTTAAAAAGTCCGACTCTTCAGCCTGGGGTTGGGGGAGGGAGACGGATATAAGTGAAAATTATTAACCGGAATTATATTCGAACTCAGCTCTGATTTTTCATTCTGAGCCGATAACCATTCCACCAGGCGCACATACTAAAGGGTGAAGTACCTGTTTCTTGGATAGGAGAAAGAAAAATCCGGAAAGTAAAATCCCGTTTTCTAAAGTAAAAGATTTTTATGCATCTGGTATTTAGTAGCGACAATTACCCATTTACAGACATGAAGTTTTGTAAGAAAAATATCTGTTAAAAAGTTAGGAGCGTTTGAAAAAATCTTCTTTTACAAATTTGGAGGGGGGTTTGCGAATATTTTCCTTTACAAATGTTGGAGTTTGTAAAAATTTACTTTTAACAAAAAAATGTCTTTGATTAACAAAAAATTGCAAATCATAATTAAAATAACCACAACAGTCAGAAAGCGACAGATAACATTTCAGGAAAGTCGTAATGAGGAAATAGGGCAATGAGTATTTAACACACACAGAATAGCGAATCTTGAGAAAACAGAGAGAAATAAAACGGTTTACGAGAATAAATGGCATATCAAGTACAGGAGTTTGTCGAAAAATAGATCAATAAAAGACAGATATTTATGGATCACCGAAATCCAGAAATAAGATTATATTCAGTTATCTGCCATCACTCAGGCGATCATGTATCTTTCGATACATGACTGACGCAGCAGGTATTTTTCTCGCACTATGTTGCCATTTTTTCTGCGGTAGACCAGTTTCCATTCAAGGTTATAGAATCCGGTCTGTTCTGCTACTTACCCATAGCCGGGGGGGGGGGAGATGAGGATTCATGCCTTTCCCAAGGGTGTTACACGTAAGTGAATGTAATAGATTCGACTGGAATTCGAACTCAGCTTTCCGAGCCGCTATTCGTTACTCCACGGTGAGATTATATATTAAACATAAATATCAATACGATAATAGACTTTATAAATACACCTAAAAGTAGAAACGAGAATGAGCATTCTGTCACTTTTGTGGTATTATTTCACTTCGCCTCATTTTACGGAGACCACTGCTTGAGACAAAAATCCTACATTCATTTGTTTTTGCATTTTTAAAAAGTAAGGTACAAATAGCCCGAACCTCCATGCTTCGAAAATATTCAGAAGGACTTGCGTTACAAAAAACATAATGTTGAACATTAATAAAACCTGAAACAATTTTCTCAGGAGATTTATGATTATTATATAAACGAAAATGCTTTTGAGATCTCTAATATAGTAGAAGTATATTGTTATCATAACTCAAACAAATCCCGCTAAATTAAAAGCGGCTACTAAGAGGGAAAGAGAATGAGCAAACTTTAGAACGAACCGGAAGTCTAATCTTAACAGGAAACAAGCGGTAAAACTTTACTCCTGGTCAAAAGACAGGGAAGGAATGTGAACAGGACGATAGACGAACATATATACGACTATTGAGGAGAAATAAATGAAAGTACCTCTATAGTGAATAAAATTTCAGTTTTCTGGCGGAGACGTTAGCAGTAGACTTTAGAAAGAAACGGAAAGCCATTTCTAATCAGAAAACTAGGTATAAATCTCTGCTGCTGTTCAAAAGTGTGAGGAGGAAGGTGAACCGGACGATAGACGAACCTCTCTACGACTATTGAGGAGAAATAAATGAAAGTATCTATATCTCTATCTATAAAAGGCAGGATGTGTGTATGTGTGTGTGTGTAACGAATGCACGGCCGCAATTTTCGACGGATTTGCACCAAAATTTACATGCACTTGCTCCAAGTTAGTGGCAAGGCCAAGACCCACTTTGCATTTCCCAGCTCCCATCGATAGTGAAAATAATCGATTTTATCATGCTTCTACGACAGTTTTCATGTAGTTTGCGGCCATTTTCTACTGGCCAGAGTAAGAGCCTATAGCTAGCTGCCACGAATAGACAGGAAGATTCTATTGGCCTGCGTGAGAGCCAACAGCTGACTGATACGAATGTTAACTAGCATGCTAACATGCAAAAAATATCGATAGCTGCATTCGTCACAAGTGGGAAAAATTTAAATCTGCATGACACTTTACTCCAATTGGCTCATTCGCTTGCTTAAACTCAACGTTTATTCTGATTCCGCAGAACTGGGTTGGGTGTGAAAAATGTATTTGTTGTTAACATTCTTTTTTCATTCGGTTTTTCCAGTTACGAGTCCTTTTTTAAAGCTGATCGTTTTGTGTTCATTGTGTTTAGTTCTTTTTTCGTAACAGATTTAATGATAAAGCTTAGAAAAAATTCGCAGTGTGAGATAGGCAAGAGTAAGGCATGTAGAAACATCAGCACGGCAAAGGGCACCCATTTAAAGGCAAGGAAGGGCAAAAATAATTTAAGTCAAGTGATAGCGATTGCTGTATGAGTGGTACGATTTTTGAATCAAGCACGGGCAACGCCGGGCCATGCTGGTAGTATACATATGTGTGTGTGTATGTATATGTGTGTGTATGTATGTGTGTGTGTGTGTGTGTGTGTGTGTGTGTGTTGTTATACTTCTTTACTAAATTATTAAAATGTATGAACCATCTATAAGGAAAGCCTTCAGTATCTGTCTATATTTCTGAAATGAGGTACAATGTACACTATTTACATTATTCGGACTATTGTCCCCATTTTTGTTGCCATATTTTTCACAACGTTTCGGCCGTTGTACGCTCCAGCCTTCTTCAGGTGGTTGCAATGCCGAACTGAACTCTTTATTTCGCTCGTTGGGGTAGACTGTTCCCCGTACCATGTCTAATGGATGTTAGTTATCAGTTATCTCCTGTTAATTCACCTCTCCTAGTTCTACACTGCCTTAACCAGGTATTGAACTCAAAAATCTTTGGCTCCTGTCACTGGATCTTACCAACACCTTTATAGGACATCCTTATTATTTACTGTTTTATAAGGTTCCAATCAATCGGAATTTAACCGATGTTTTGCCAACCATTCCCATAAATAATATAAATAAATAGTTTTATTAATTGATTCGTTTTTTACGGCTTATCAACCCTTTTCATGGTATTTAAAGTCAGAAAATATTTTTCGATTGGAAGAATTTATTTTTGCTTTTGGAGACAATAATGATTTTAGTTTACCATTTACAAAATTAGTCCGTTCATTAAATAATGTTATCACATCCGGGTTTTTTGTCTGATATGGTGGTTTTCTACATATATCTTAGATGTAGCAGAAGGCCGGAAGTATGGGACACCCAGTGAGGATCGAACCCATAATTTAATCGTAACTGACTGTATTTTCTGATATTTATCTAGAGATTCTTGACACAAATCAAAAGAAAAATTTAAAACTGGCATCACCGCTTCAATTACTTTCCACCGCCGTAACGTAGCTTCTCTGTGTCATTTCTATAAATATGCACATAGAATTTGTTCTGGTTAGCTTACCTCGTTGGGGTTTCAGTTTTAAGTGTTGTTATTTTGATTTCCCACCCGCCAAAGACAAATTGTACATATGGAACTAGTTAGGACTACATAGAGACTCTGAGGTATTATGGCGGGTGTAGTAAGAATGGTAATTAAGAATATGTTATTTGGTCAGTAATTGTGACTAGATAAGTTCAAGAGAAGTCAGATTGACTTACCCTATCCCCTCTCTTTTGGTGCTGTGCCATACTTTTGTATTTTTCAAAATAAATGTTACTTTCCTCTATGATATCTCGACTTCATTAATTTAAGCAAAGCAATAGATTGTCAGCTAGATGTTATCACTTTACAGTTTAAATTATTAGATGTAACCGTAAGTTCTATTCTAAAAGTTTCTTCTCGCCTGGATTCTCGCTTTTATATCAACTATGATCTTCTATAGTGTAACGCCGGGCCATGCTGCTAGTAGTGAATAAATTTTCAGTTTTCTGGCGGAGACGTTAGCGGCTGACTTTAGAAGGAAACGGAAAGCCATTCCTAATCAGAAACAAAAGGGTTAAATATCTGCTGCTTTTCAAAAGACGAGGAGGTGTCTGAACCGGACGATACATATTTACGTTCATTTTTATGGTTTCTCCCACTCTTCCATGCAAATATTTTCCCTAACATGTTTGCCTAAAAATGACATTTATACAATGAAGTTTAAACTTTCCCGTTTGTAAAAGGTTAATCTGCATGCTACAGACGGGAGTATTGAAACGATCGATATAGATTTGTCGGACATTGCTACTGGAGTTGGAGTTTTCTTATACTTAATGTTTTTCGTATTGTAGAGGCATTTGTAGTTTCTACATACAGAGTATGAACAAATCTATCAAACTATTTCTATGTCCACACTGTTTATACCTTTATCTACTCTTGACCCTATCTCTTTTACTGATTACATTCCCAGCATAAATAACAGATACTTACAACATCTGATCCCGATTTCCATATATATAGTGACTACAACTTGACACTGATGTTTGTTTTGCTGCCGCTTTCTAATGTGCCGTCGATTAAAACCTTGAATTGTTCAGACGCGAGTCGGAATATTTAATGCTGATGTTTTATCCACAAATGAATGACTTAAAAATGGAGGACGAAAACTGCATTTCCGCCATATAAAGCTCTGTGGATTTCGGAAATGAGTAAGCGTCAGAAGTGCGATAAAAATCATCCAGAAGGTTTATTTGGATCGTGGTTTATCTTTTCGGACGGTCAATGTGGGGTTTGGCAGAAACCGTCAATTTGATTTTCGCCTAAAAGATCACCCAGGCTCCAGGCGAACTTCGGACATCGACCAAGAATCTCTGCCTTCCATCGTCGAGAATAAACCGAAGATTTCGATGGAAGATAATGTAAGAGATTCTAAATCGATATTTCATCTTCCTTTCGCCATGTGAAGAGACTTAGGTTCAAGAAAAATGTCCGATTTTGTCAAATCGAAAAGGTTTCATTTGCCAGCACGACATAACAAACTTTGCTGAGTTTTGAAGAGTTGAAATCGGAAAACATCTAGCAACCACTGTATCCTCATGTCTTGTCTCCTTTGGATTACCACACGTCTACAAATCTACCATTCGTCCATGCATTGCATACTGTTGCCATACATGGTCTGGCGACCGTGCTGTTCATCTCGAAATTCTCGACAAATTCCAAGGACGGATCTGCAATGTGATTGGTCCTGACATGGCTGCTCAACACCAGACACATTCTCACAGACATGATGTGGCTTCCCTCTGTCTTTTCTACAAATATTTTCATGGGAACTGCTCTGACGAGCTATTTGCCCTGGTGCCCCAACGCCATGAATTTAAGCGTGTAACTAGGTTGGAATCTAGATCCCACGCTTTTACTGTCGAAAATGTTAAATATCTTCTACTTTAAACGCTTCTCTTGCAATTCCCGACAGTGGAACTCCCATTCTCTTACTTGTTTCCCCGATAACTACATTCTTCAGAAATTTACATGTAACGTCAATCGTCATCTTCTGATGCCTTGGTCCACGTTCTCCTTTTTATCCTTTCCTCAACCCACGTATGGCCAGTCTTAACTTCACTCTCTGTAACCCCTTGCACACTAGACGTATTTCTGAGTTGAAGACAAATTATTCCGGTCTCTTACAGAAAAATTTAAATGGGAAAAATTGTAGATTAATATTCTTATGTTTTTATTATTATTATTTCATTTAGATTCCTCGACTAGTTTCGGCCAACATGGCCATCATCGGGAGAAAAAATATTTCTGCTTGCTGGTAGCAGTAAACTACAGAAATGAACCTACATACATACATACATATATACATACATACATATATACATACATACATACATACATACATACATATATATATATATATATATATATATATATATATATATATATATATATATATATATATGTATGTATGTATGTATGTATGTATGTATTAGAAAGAACAGACATGTGTCGATTAATTTTGTGACGTTAGTAAGTGTGCCGTTTTTATGATTATAATTAACGAAGCTAGCTCTTACCTTATAATTGTTTTTATTTATTTATTGATGGTTGTTTTTGTTGTATGAGTTTTGATTTAATGATCGTCTGTTTTCTGCCAGCGTACATTTGTGTAGGCCATTACTTTTTGCAACATTTTAAGAACGGTCAAATAGACTTGTCTATTTTTTATGGAAAACAGACTATTTCTTATACAACATGAAACTGTCGATACGACAAAACATTTAGCATGGGCACGTGTCCAAAACAAACGTGGTGTAGACTGTTTTCAAACATATTTTATTTTTATTAAGTTCATATCGGAAACTTACTATTCGGTGTCTGTGAATTGTTTAGGAGGGAAAACACTGAATGTTAAATGATTCATACAATTTTAATGAAAACAAAAAATATAGTACTGAACTGTTACGTAATATCAGTCCTCCAAAATCTTAGTGAATGGCAGACAAACTCCTCGGAGATGAAGAAGAGTCGAGGAAACAGAAAGATGCTTAGACTAGCATTAACCGAACATGTGGTGATCGACATTTTAGAGAAAATGGAAACAAAAAGGGCACTTACACATGACATAGAAAAGAGACAGTTGACATTTCTTGGACCCATAATTCAGGGAAGAGGGCTTGGAAAATTTGATACTATCAGGACATGTTAACAGCAGTGAATGATCTCAGCTCGAATTTTTTTTTCTATTGTCGGCAAACGCTAATCGTTTTGGTTCGGCAATAAAAGTCTTCAATATAAAGAATTTTAAATTAACGATTTTTATTAATCATGTTGACATGTAATTATCTAACTATCCAGTAAAGAAACTTTTCTCTAACAATCATTCCCACGCTGGCTCAACCAATCAATATCGACTTACATCCAGTTCTCCCCCCAAAATAATAATAATAGTCTGCTAAATTAATTTTAAACAAGAGATTAAGGCAAGAGGGATAGCTTGTGTACAGGGTGTGTAGAGATAGAAAAAATAAATTAAGGATATTGTGGACAGCCATGTAGGTTATATGTCGGTCTGAGTTGAGTTCATGTGGCAAATAGCAAGATCTAATGTTCACTGCGCTCGGATTACTATACTGAACATACGAACAAAAATCCCTAACACCCAGGAGAACCATATACAGTGCAGTCATATCTAGAGCACGTGTGTTCGGCCAGATGGAACCCAATACTCTCCAGGTCGGCATGAATTCAGTTTTTCTTGCCAAACAAATCTCTAGGGACCAATTTATCCTTCTTTTTACATATAACTGGTCGATTGGGTTATTCAAGGGTATCTGCGCTTACTTGAATGCAATGAACTCAAGTGGAATTCGAACTCGACTCTCCGATTCCTCATTCCGAATTCCTATCCGTTACAGCATGGAAGAGAAGTATTAAAACTTATAGAACCATTTATCGATGAGCCGTATAAGCCGATTCCAATTCTCACGCATGTGCAAAAGAATCTACAATTAAATTCTTTCTAAATGTTTCTTTTATCATTTCACCCCATGTAAGGCGATAATGACTCAGACGCAAGGTGCTTAAGGGGAGTGGAAGCGAAAGAGAAAGAGAAATAATTTAGTGAGGAGAAAGGGCAATAAGAGAACAAGATTTAGGGATAACAGAATTTGCCGATTGAATTGCTCTTAAATTTTTGAATATTGTAGATGCCAGGCAAGCAACAAATTGGAAAGGTTTCACAGGTAAAACAAAAACTATTACAATAGGACTTAGGCTTATATTTATCTATTTCAACGATATAAAGTTGGGGCCTAGGCGCCAATTGAGTCGTATGTTTAAATTCGTGTGGTAGATGTACAAAAAATGAGTTCTTTAGAACATTTGTCATGAAAATATTTATAAAAATGACATAGGCGGTGAGAAAATGATTGACGTCACAATGCCAAGTCCAATAACGTTACAGACCAGTCTTTGATTTTTGCCGAGAATCTCGAGAGATATAGGTGGAAATCAGACCAAATATAGCTGCAAAACTGCAGGGATGAATTGTAGAATTATAAACGTCCAAGGACGAAGATGAAGATATTTTCCCTCAGCAGGAAAATAGTTATACTTTTGTCGAAAGACTTATGAAAACTGACATTTACCTTGTTCTTTAAGTGATGCTATATTTAGTACACATAAAGACCTGGACATAAAATCCTACGTGGTAACACTAAAAAAATTCAGTCCATCGATTTTCTCTCTATGCCCTGCTACCCCATACACAGGGAGGTTTGTTAGATAATGTCTTGTTGCCTCGTCCTTGGCAACGCTTAGCATTAACAATATATATATATATATATATATATATATATATATATATATATATATTTATATATATATATACATATAGATAGATAGATAGATAGATGTGTCCTGTTGTGTGTGTGTGTGTATGTGTATATATATATATATATATATATATATATATATATATATATATACACACACACACACACAACAGGACAGTTTGAGACTTTCTAAAATTGTAGGCCTGGCTATATATAGTGATCTTCCAAGCGTAGCTTAGATGTGACTCAAGGACAAAAGTAGGGGGCACCCAGTAAGGAACAAACTCACTACTCAGTCGTAATTGTTCTAGCGAGACAAGCTTGCTAACTATTACACCGCCTCAAGGTGCCCAATGCCTGGCTATATATAAGGCACTATATAAACACATAAACATGACTATCTTCTCCGTCCTATTATATCGAGAATTTCCACTCCTGTATATATCAGTTAACAAAAATCATAAACCAACTCATCACAACATATATAATCCTCGTAAATATAGCATAAAATACCCCCTCGAAATAATTTCAATTCTAAAAAATGACAAACCTAATAATGAAACCATAGTCTCACCTGACGTCGAAAATTTATTCTCCGACGTTTAAACTATGGCAAAATTTTAGACATAATTATAAGGAACAATCTTTCTCTGCCTTCACTTAAAATTATACCGAGAATTTTACGAAAACTACTGCTAATTTGCATTAACGAAGTCCCTAACTTCGATCATAGAATAATATATATATATATATATATATATATATATATATATATATATATATATATATATATATATATATGAAGAAATATAGTCTTAAAGTGTGCTATATTTATGGGATAAAGTGCTCAATATCATAGATAGAGCGTGTGTAAATATAAAAGTGGACATGGAAGTCAGCACTTAGAGGCGACAGTCTGTTTCATGCTAGATGCAATCGTCAGGCCAGGATTGCATCTAGCATGAAACAGACTGTCGCCTATAAGTGTTGACTTCTATGTTCACTTATATATACATATATATATATATATATATATATATACATATATATATATATATATATATATATATATATATATATATATATATATATATATATATATATATATATTTACAACGGCACGTCCTCTCCATAGGTTTAGTTCTGGGTCCATATTTTAGCAATTTCTACATGTCTAATCTCAAAAAGAATACATTTAACTAATTTAAAAAAACAACTCTCCATCTACCTAAGATACGTCGATAATATCCTTATATTAGTCAAGAATATGGACGAAACAATTCTAAAAACAATTCCAAAATAATTCTCTCCTTAAATTTACGAACGAACTTAATAATAGTAATACAATTCCTTTTGTAGATATATTGATAAACACTAATAACAATAAATTCAATATCTCCTCATATAAAAACCCACACGCAGACATTTGTGCACCCTTAACTATAATAGTGAATGTCGAAATTATTATAAAATGCAATTCTAAAAAAAAGGCTAATAAACCGTGTAAAAATAATTTTTCCACAAAACAGATTTTCTAAAGTGAAATTAAAAAAACTTAAAACAAACTCTCATGAATAATAACTTTCCTTATTATATTGTTGATGAACAAATAAGATGCTCGATCAGTATTGCTAATATAATGCAAATTGAATGAAATACTGCTTCAACTAACCCGAAACATATTAATTTTTTATATCGTAATCAAATACAGTGTAATTATAAGCCAGACGAAAATATCCTAAAAAATATACAACACAGAAGCTAGTAAAAAGATTAAATTAATTACTACACTACATCCAGTGTATCCAATTTAATTATTCGTAAAGACTCTTCACCACAAACCAATGTGTTGTAGAAAACCAACATTGTATATAAATTTTATATATATATATATATATATATATATATATATATATGTTTCATTAAATAATATAGATAAGTGTTGTCTATATATTTTATGTAAGTTTTTTTCATATAGTCTGATAATCTTAATAACATTATCATTAAATAATGAAAGAAAATCACAATATTGATACATACATTTTTTTAATGCAATCTGAGCTTTCGGCTTACATAAGCCATTACCAAAGATGACAATTACACAATATATTTATGCAATACACGAACAAGAAATTGATGATAGTCTTATTTGTTTACATGGATGATTTCCAAGCAACGATAAACACGTGCATACAAAACGCTGAAAGCGAAAATCGCACAACAGCTCATGACGTCAAACATGACCACGCGAGAGTGAATCCGATGAGTATTGAGTATGGAAAGCCGTTGGTATGAACCAATGACTTCTGTTACTAATTATAGGCATTTAAGGATATTTTTGGAGATTTCATAGTTTATTTTGTTATTTTGTTATATATATATATATATATATATATATATATATATATATATATATATATATATATATATATATATATATATATATGTAACGCCTAAATTTAAAATCGGGAGAATGTCTAGTGAATGTAATAACGAGCTACTTCGACAACTGTCGAAATGTAAGAAAAAATAAGAAGAATGCTAAAGAGAGACTATAAAATGGAGTAAAGCAGAAATAATCATAACACACTGATAGATAGATAGATAGATAGATATATAGATAGAGAGAGAGAGAGAGAGAAACAGAGAGAGAGAGAGAAACAGAGAGAGAGAG
The DNA here is from genome assembly GCA_964036315.1 of Acanthosepion esculentum. Lineage (NCBI taxonomy): Eukaryota > Metazoa > Mollusca > Cephalopoda > Sepiida > Sepiidae > Acanthosepion > Acanthosepion esculentum. The sequence goes on along the minus strand of OZ038493.1, from coordinate 101,163,222 downwards.
ACAGACAGAGAATTATTTTTAAAAATTACATTTATTCGTTCTTTGCATTAGCATACGCATTTCCTGTTGGTTCCCTTATACTGAAACGCTTTTTTTTTTCAAATAATCCCAACAGATAAATTAATTTTTTTTAAAATAAGCACAGAGCGCGTTCGTGCGTGTTTTTAAAAATCATCACAATGGAATTCAGATATTATCGCAGTTAGAATAAGTCTGTCTTTGTAATTTAGTCCTGAATGTAATCTTGGAAGAGATCGAAAACACTGGGTCTAGAAAAACTACGGCGCCTTCCTTGAGGAAACTCATCTTTATATCAAGAAACTGATTAGAGAACTAGAAACGATCAGTGTAAAAATAACTAGACATATGTCTACATTATTCAATGATATATATATATATATATATATATATATATATATATATATATATATATATATATATATATATATATATGTAATTGAATGTATATGGGAAAAGGATGATTAGTTGGAATTAATATAATATTGATCGATAGAATATTTTTAACTTCTATACTTGCTGCTAATATATATTGTGTTATAATAGAGTATAAATTATCAGCAATATATATATATATATATATATATATATATATATATATATATATATATTTGTATGTGTGTGTAAAATGTAGGTGCTCTTCCATTAAAATTCCTCGGTAAAGGCTGTCCAACGAAATTAATGAATTTACGTGACCATTTCTGTGTGTTTTGATGTTCACATTAAATTCATTATTTTCTCTCGGCACATTTCCACACTCTCATATACTTTCTTAAATATTACCATCGATGGAACTTTAGGTTGAACCTAAGTCTTAAATTAATAAATAGACAACACGCAATAATAAGAACTAATTTCCACTGAGAAATCAGTCCGTCGCGTAACCGAACACGATACTTATTTAGTTGTAAAATGAACTGGAATTATTTTTAATAGTCATGTTTCGGCATTTTGATTGTATTGCGCTAACGAAAGTCACTCTTTAATGTGCCGATTTTTCTTTGTTAAGTTTCTAAAAGAAAATATAGAAAAAAAATGATCGAACGACTTCAGGAAATTTCTGATATATTTTTAGTGTCCTTCCCGAAATCAAATGTTTTTACCCAACTGCGCTCAAACTGGCTGCAAAAATCGTTGGAGCTGAAAATTTAAATGTAAAATAAACTTCTAAAAATAACAGAAGGATTAAAGTTTGTACTCAATGAAAACCTGTTTATGCAATATTCATTGTTTTGTTTTTTTTTGTTTTTTTTTTATACTGATTAATCCACGCCTCATATTTTATAAACATCTTTTCGGTTTTTTTTTTTACATGAATGATTGTATTGATCTGGATAAATTCCGTCATTTGCATCTGTTTTTCCCGAGAGCTAAAAATGGCTCTTGACATGAATGATGAAATATTTCCTACTCGACTTAAACGCATTATGCCGAAGTAGAATTCTAATTAGACTGTTATTTGAAACAACATTAAATACACCAAGTTAATGAAATGCGGTAAACACATTATAACATATATGCATCTCATTTCATAATAAATACTATATCATGTTACGTATGCGTGAATTAAAACTACGGTGGAGTAATGGATAGCGGCTCGGATTGGGAAATCGGAGAGCCGAGTTCGAATTGCTGTTAGGTCCATAACATTCACTTACGTTCTAATACTCTTGGGAAAGGTATGGATCCTCTTCTTCTTCTTCTCAAGAGCTATGGCGGACAGACCGGGTTCTATAGCCTTGAATGGCAATTTGTCTACTGCAGAAATAAATGGCAACCTACTGCAGGAAAAATCTGCTTCGTCAGTCATGTATCGAAAGATACATGATCGGCTAACCTGTATCACTCATGGCACGTAACTGACTGACTCATTTAAAATGTATTTTTTGTACAGATTAAGAAGATAATGAATCAGTAGTTTATCCTTTGTTATTAAAGCTTATTTGTCTCCCATCAGCATGACTGATGTTAAAATCCAGGTGAGCGATTCATTCTCGGAATGGGAAATCAGCGAGTGCAATTCCAGTTAGGTTCAAATAACCTTGGCGACGGTATGAATCCATCTATTCTAGCCTCCAGTTATCGGTAAATATCAGAACAGAGATGGCCCTATGGCTTCTTTTGATGGCAGCCAGTCTAACAGAAGGAAAACTCTGTGTCAAATCCAGTCTTGATGTTGTTGGCTGATAACCTTCTTATAGACACCACTGACCAGCATGCAGTTAGGAGATAACATATATCCAAAATGAATCTGCGATTGTAACATCATCTAACATGTGTCACATAGGCAAGTAATACAAGTCATAGCAATCGGATGGAGAGAGTAGACATTGCAAGACGCAGGACATAACCACTTTAAAACAATTCAGTTGTAAAGGTCGTACAGTAAAACTCCGTCATTCTCGACGGAAGAATCTATACATATAAAAATATTTTTTACTCCTTATCATATATGACTATATAAATAAATACTGTATATAATGCAACTGTGGGAGCGCTAATTTTTAAGATAATTTTAAAGGGGTCGCATCATAGCCAAGTTATAATTTAGCGTATGTACTACTGGCCCTGGCTACACCGTTGACCAAATTATAGATACATTTACTCTAGTCAAAAGTACAGATGTATTTAAAGTAAAATGATACTTTACTTAACTGTGTCCAATAACAATGTAATATTCCTATATTAGTATCGTATTATAAAATAAAAACATAGCGAATATACATCATTCACATTGTTTACGTTTATAAGATGTTCAGCTCGTTCTCGTTCGGTTGTTTATGGCTGTACACGTTTCAGCAACGATTATAGCTTTACTCATGTTACTCTTATCATTCTCTTTTACTTTTTCAAATTATTTAACTAGAAGATAAGATGAAGAGATAGAGAAGAAGAGGTTAGTCTATTGTAATTTGATCTCTCGAAAAAGGAATTCGCATGATACACGAGATACATCATTTTTTATAATTGAAAATTTGGAGGTCGCGCGATACACGAGATCACGCGTTACTCGGTATATATTTTATACTTCCTATCATATATAGCTATATAAATAAATATACCTTTTATATTTCATATCTTTATGCATAATTATTTCACAGTGATTGCTCTTCATTGTTTTATCAACGAAAATGTTGAAAATATCTGGAGTCGTATTAAGTCATAATGCTATTATGCACTCAGTGACATATTTCAAAGAGTTAAAGGCATTATTTCATCAATGTCAGTTCGTTCTCTCATCGTATTTGCTAAACTAGCTCACCCAAAAGATGTAATCCCCAGGGAAAATTGCATTTAATTCGAAATCAAGTAAGCTTCGCGAAAAGGTCTCGTCATTTTATAGTTGAAATGATTCAATCATAAGTTATATACTGTTCTTCTTTTGCAATTCTCGCTTGTGGATCTCTCTTCCGGCTTCTTGCTTCCCAGTCACCACTGATCTTGAAAAAATTGAATGAAATGTCAATTGTTACGTTTTGTTTATTTAATTCTTGTTCTTTTATTGTTCTCTCTCGTTAATAGTATTTTTCGCATGATCTCAAACACTCAGTAACAACTTTCGTCTTAGTGGCTTTATTGCCTAACTTGGGGGGGAACTATTTAACAGATTTTACAAAGTATAAAATATCTAGCTGAAAAGAGGACGGAAGATGGGATCCAATGTTGTATTCGAAAGATACATTAAAAAAACTAATCAAAATATTAAGAGACAGGAAAGTTTCGTTACAAGTAAACCGAAGAGAGCTGAAATTTGATATAATATCTGACCACATTATTGTCAGTGGCTACTGATCAATTTTCTCGAATATGGAAAAAAATGCTTGATGCAACACAAATCTGGTTTACAGGATGATGCTGTGAATGCAATCGTCTGGTGGCAGGTGGTATTCATGAAATTTGAAAATATATTTTGACGCATGACATAATTTTTTAGTCCTAATTAGAAAACACGGGGAAATTGCACATAGGCTTTTAACAGGAATCAGGACCTCTAGACAGCCAAACTGATTTAATATTCGTATTCGGAGCACCCAAATTACTTAGAATATCGGATATTATACAAATAAATACGTGTTTCTCAGTCTTATTTTTGGAGAGACTTAGAAGTCCAGCACAACATCAATGTTTCCTATAAACGTACACATAGCTATATACGCGTTTTGTTTGATATTACGTAGTAGTTTATTGAAGCGTATTCGCGCCACAAATTTCAGAATTGCTCCCGACTTATCAGAGACGCCTAAACATTTTGAGATTCGAGTTAAAAGCTGATTTATATATTTTTCATTATCCTAACAAACGAATTTATCTGATTAATCAATAAGATAGGAAAGTCAATTTTTCAGATTTCCATTAAGTCTACAGATGAAATAAAAATGCCTTTTGTAACGCAAATTGATTGATTTTGATCTGTTCTCGCGATATGTATTCCTTGTTTTTATTTTAGCTTTACGTCAGTGAACAAACTACACATTCAATATCAGTTTTGCTTTTAGAACTTTTATATAAAACATTGCCGTACATTTGGCATAGTTGTCATAAAATATTTCATAGTTATCCGCTGGCTTACTAAAAGATATTGAATTCTTATTTTATGTGCCGTGTCCCTTCAGGACGTAATCGATCATTACCCTCCACATATTCCTGTCCCTTGCAGCTCTCAATGAGTTTTGGCATTTTGTTATTTCTTCTAAACCCAGTTCTACCATTCATTTACCGAAGCTCATCAAATATGTTATGCATTGCTTTCTTCTCTGCCCCTTTCACCTAATCGGTCCAGTGAGTATCAGAGGTTCCCAGCCTCCTTACTCATTAAGTACCGGCGAAATCTCAGTTGATTCTTCCTGATGTTAAGTATACATTAGCTTTTTGTTTACATTTTCTCCAAAAACCTTGTTCTTGCTCATATGCTTCGTCTATGGTATCTTCAGTGTCTTCCTGTAGAACCACACTTGTATTGCTTCAACTCCTTTCTTTATCATTGAAGAGATTGTCCAACAGCGAATGCTGGGGAATCTGGAGAACAGATATCACGTAAGAGTTCAATACTCTTTTTCTTTGAAATTTTCATGTCTCTTTATACTCTGCTCAGCTTTAGGTATGCATCTTCCGCTATATCAATACGTCTTCGTGTCACAGTGTCGCACTTCCCTTCCTCTGTTAGAACACCTCCAAAATTTTTGTACTTGTTTGATTTTCGTATCCCAGCTTTCTAATTTGTACTTTTACCAGCCCATCAGAAATGTGATTGCATCAGAAAGGATACCACCGTCACCGCATTTGATGAAAAGATCAGGGTTAGAGATTTTATCCTGCCGTGTATAACCTCATATTGAACGAAGACAGCGTTTATGAAAAGAATCAAGTTGATTGATGAATGTCCTGTATGGCGTCCGCGATTCTGACCCATAAAGAAGTGTGTTGAGAATGACTGCTCGATAGACAAAGTTTTTCCTTTTTAGTGAAATCCCATGAACATCACATAGGCGATGCTTAAGCTTCCCATAGGCATTGGTTGCCTCTGATATTCGGTTAACTATTTCGTCATCCAAAGAGGCACTTGAATTGACTTTGCTTCCTAAGTACGAGAATGATTTCACATATTTTGGGTTGTTGCTGCCAACGGTAATAGGAACGATTGGAAAGGTATGACCAGGTGTTTTTTGTTTTACACACTTGACCTGCTAAAGTGTAAGCGTTGGTTGAGGACAACTTCAGTTGTCTTTATGCTTTTAGTCAATACGTTGCAAGTCGTGGAAAACGATGGAGGAGTGCTTGAGCTTCTTCGATTGAAGTGTCCACGATCGCAGCGTCAACAGCAAACCCAAGATCACGATTAATGCTTTTCTCGAATCAGCAATTTTGATTTAAAAAGTTGATGGTTGGAATAATGAATAGCTTCTTGGATTGAGGAATCGGAGAGCCGAGTTCGAATTCCAGTCGAATCCATTACATTCACTTACGTGCTAAATACCCTTGGGAAATGTATGAATCCTCTTCTTCTCTCCACAGCTATGGGTAAATAGCAGGACTGACTGGGTCCTATAGCCTTGGATGGCAACTGGTCTAGCAGAAGGACAACTCTGAATTCAAAACTTTGCGGAGGGTCGTTTAGGGACATTGTGGAACGTCATGCACTAAGACTCTGTATTCGGCCATTCAAAAAGTGTGGATAGTTCGACACAAAACGTTCATCACTTTAATCACATTACATGTGTTGGTGTCGGGCTATCGGTTCCTAGGAACTGAGATGCTTGACCGTCATACAGCGAGAGATTTACACACACACACACACGCACACACACACACACACATACACACACACACACACACACACACACACACATATATATATATATATATATATATATATATATATATATATATATATATATATATATATGTAATGCAATGGCTAAAATGCAATGCGCGTTATTTCTTTTAGATTTTGTTGACTGCGCAGTATAGTAGGGTTAGTTGGGCACCATCTGTGAGCAAATGTGCAACAAGACGCAATTGACTGAGACGGAAATTTCGAAACGGTGTGATGTGCTGCTTGGCATTTGCTCCCGAAGTTCTAATAAGAGCATATCAGTGTGTTTGGGTGTCGATCTAAGGACCCTGCAGAGGGTTCGGAAAGATTGTGATGAGTCTAATGGTGGTTACGAATGAACGGCAGATTGGAACTTACTTTAATCGTTACGATGAGAAATGAACTCCCGAATTTGTTATTGAGGACCTCAGACTCAATTCAAAGGCCTAAATCAAGTGTCTTAAGTGGGAAATACTACCCTGGGTCAAAATGGTGGCTGCTGGAAGAACCTATGTCTGGCAACAGAACTCTGCCTCATACCACACAAGCAGGAGAACCCAGTCACGGTTGTCAGGCAATTCCTGCGACCACATTACCCCTTATATTTGGCCACCTAACTCCACAGACCGCAACCACCTTGATTATTATGTATGGGGCGCATGTTGCAACAAAACACCTTGTAACACCAAATATGATCTGAAGGCAAGGATTATTGCAGCATTCACCAACCTAAACAAGGAAACTGTCCAAAATACATACAGGAGATTACGACGTCGTCTGGAAGCCGTGGTGGAAGCCAATGGCGATTCTATTGAATAATTATACTTTTTCATATTTCAAGATATTTTGGTGTAATTTTGGTAAGTATATCTGTTAAAATGAGATGTTAGTGTTATTTTCATTTTTGCGCAAATTAGACGACAATTTATCAATCGCACCCTGCATATGTGTATGCATGTGTGGATGGGGGTGTGGTTGCATGATTTTTGTTTTTTCAATGGCGTTTGCTTTCTCTTTTCATTTACAAAGAATTTTGCTCGCAGTGATTAGACCCTATAACAATTCCATTAATCTTTGTACTTGATGTCACCGACACAAAGAACGTTTTTTCACTCTACCCTTTTTTCCCACTATATACAAAACAGCCTGTCGATAGATCGTTGAGCCAGGCCTCAACTTCCCGTTAACGCTGCTTTTCGTTTGAGGATTTGAAAAGTGAAAAGAAACACACAAAAAGAAAGGAACAAAACAATAACTGAGAATGAACTGGTGCGGACAATCGATCTTGCGCAGAAAGCGTCCACCCGTTTCACTATTAAATGATCAAATATAATCGATTCTGCTTTCATCATCAAATGTCGTTTGACAATTTGGGGCCTCTTTTCGTTCAACGTGTGCTGTGTGATTAAATCAGACAGACTGGTCCGTCGTGTTGTCGGGCTGTCGTGGGTTATAACTATCGAATTATGGGTGCAGGAGGGAGACACCCGATGGTTTATTAGTGAACTCTCACATTCTCGTTAAATCATTTTCATAATTTCTTTATTTTAAGATTTGTCTTTCTTTCTTTCAGTTTGTTATTCTTTAAGTCTTCCACCCGCATCTTTAATTCCTTTTAAAATCTATCTTCCTTTAATGGCTGTCTACATGAACAAAACAGATACATATACAAATCTCCAGAAAGATCGGATGAAAAGCTATGTGGACCGAGATTTAATAACGAGAAGTGCGTTTGTCTGAATTTAAAAGAGCAAAGATTGCAAATGTTCCATTAATTATTAAGAATTATTTCTTCATCTTTGATGATTTGACCAATATTTTCGGTTGCGTGAACTTTACCTTTCTAGTTATTATCCGAAAATTATCGCTGTTATTTCCCCATGAATGATTAATTGTTCGAAATTCTTTAATTATTTTCGCTCTAGTCTTGCAGAGTGGATTCCTCTAACTAAATCATGTGCATCACAATTACGATTATCTTCGGTATTTTCATATCTTCGGTATTTTCATATATATATATATATATATATATATATATATATATATATCGGGAGAGAAATGAATATATATATTTTTATATACGAGAACAATGTGTCAGGAAAATTAATCATGAAGTCGAAAAATGTTATGTGTGATACATGACGTCCTTGATGACTTCATCGAAAAGTAATATCAACGTTGATGAAAATATACAAGCACCCGAAGGATTTGGGACGCTGAAATTTACAAGGAATACAAAACCGAAATGTGTCTTTATTATTATTATTATTATATATATATATAAATATGCATATGAATATATATATGTATATATATGTGAAATATATATATATATATATATATATGTATGTGAATGTATGTATATATATGCATGTATACATATATATATATATATATATACACACACATATATATATATATATATATATATATATATATATATATATATATATATATATAAAGAAATATACTCTTAATGTGTGCTATATTTATGGGATAAAGTGGTCACTATGAGGTATAGATCTTGTATCAATATAAAAGTGAACATTGATGTCCTAGACGCATGAAACAGATTGTAGCCATGTAGTGTTGACTTCAATGTTCATATATATATATATATATATATATATATATATATATATATATATATATATACGCACACACACACACACACACACACATATATATATATATATATATATATATATATGTATGCGTATGTAATAAATCAATAGTTCCCGCAAAAAGCAATGAAACATATTTTTTTAAAATTGTTATTGAATTCGATAACATATTAAGGGGCATAATATTTTAGCCTTTTCTCTGACTAAATTAACATTAATTCATATATGTCTATTGGCTTTTATAGATGCGTCTGAGCTTATTTCAGACAAGTCTATTTTAAAAATTGATCAAATCTATATCTTTAACATTAAATTATTAATAAATATATCAGCTTTTTTCCTGTAAACACTTTTGAATATATGTGGCCCCTCATATGACACATATATATATATATATATATATATATATATATATATATATATATATATATATATATATATATATATATATATATATATTGGATAGAGTTCTACACAAATTTACGTTTATAAATTTCATTTCATATTTACTCTCGGATTGTGTCTACGAAGGCAGCGACAAGGGACACATGATTGATTATTAGACTTTCATTCTGACAACACTTCTTTGAAAGGACATTAAAGAAGGCGAAAGGAATCTGTCATCATTTTATCAGTAAACAGATAGTGATAAAGACATTGCACGGTGACATCTTTCTGTGGGGTTGCTGTTAACGGACACATAAAATAAACAATAGTGCACTCGAAACTAGTCGGTATTCACACGGGCCTACCGACGTAAAGTTAATAAATCACAAAAAAGAAAATCTAATACAAAACCCGTTCTCCTTTTCATAAATCATTTTTATAAACATTGTGGCACACGGAAAGCAAACTCTCCTACCGAATTACAGAAACTAGCGTAAAGATGAAAAGAACAAATTGACATACGACAATATTCAAACAAGTCTGTAGTGATGATTTCATTTTAAATAACAAATATTTGGCCGAGTAATTAGAACAATACCCTTCTGATCAGAAGACCTAAGTTCGAATCTCACCATGGTCGATTTGTACGATCGTTTCTTCGACAGAAAAATATCGAGTTGCGAAGACGAGTACAACTTGCGCGTAGTATCTTTAAACGATAAGGCTTGAAATTAAAACCGAATTGATGAATTTGTTTGCAAGCCGTTGATATTTGTTCCCTCACGAAGTCAAAGGACATCATTTAGGTATATTGTTCATCATGCTAGAGCAGTGTTTCCCAACGTGGGTGCTAGGTCCCTCTTGTAGGTTCCGTTTTGTTGAAAGTCGGCATTGTGTGTTTTTATTTCTTTTGGATGACGGTGTAGCATACTCAGGGAGCCGTGGGCATTTATCCATTTTTTTTTTCTTTCAAATATTCAAAGATTATTCAATATTAGTTGCAATAGGTTATTTCTGAAAGGTGTCTAAAACTGTAAGATGTTTTCAATTTTCTTCATTGCTTTTCCAATTTCCTATATTGCTGAATATGGTATCAACACATTTTTACGGCTTCTTACTAAACAAAGAAACCGTCTGCAAATTACAAAAGGAGATCTACGATTAATTCTAAGAAGCATGAAACCTAGATTAAGAGTCTTAGCCAATAAGCAAAATGAGTCAACCATCGCATTGAAAACAATGCGATAAGCTGTGAAATACAAGTTGTCTTTTTAGCATTTTAATCATTGGCATTTATAATAGAAATGAAAACAATATTGAAATTATTTTTGCATTTTACCTCAGTGTTATCATGCTATTAAAAATGAATTCAGTAAAATAATCAAAATTTAATTTGACGGTATAATTAGAGTATGCTCAGCAGACTTACAGCATAATTTACAGGTTAGCTCTGTGGATACTAAACACAAAATAATGTGGTTTCTGGTTACATGTGCTTTCCATTTAACTGTTGCCTCTGTCGGAAGTATACAAGTAATACAGTTTTTTTTCTGGTATTTGGTAAAGTCTTTTAGTGTCTTCTTTCAGAAAGGAAGATACAGAAAGTTCAAAGCTACATTCTCGTTGAGCCATTTTTAATCATTAATCTAAAAATAGGGTTGCATATTGTGAATAGTTTCGACATTTCTGAATTATTAGGACGTTGTGCATGACATAAATTGGTTGGACGCGGTTACTTAATTCTATGACAAGTTTTTATTTTAATGACAAACCTTATTAGCATATCTAAACTGTTCTAATGACCTCATAACGTTTTATTTTTGCTATTTACATCAACATCATAAACATTATCATGGTTAATATTAATATCATATCTTTTTTCTATCATTCAATGTATACAAAAATAAATTAAAAAATCGAACATTTGTTCTTTGAATATAAAAGGTATTTACGCAGCCGGAGGGAATAATATCTGTCTATATTTCTGAGATGAGGTATTATGTACATTATTTACACTATTACCCTCATCTTGTCGCCATATTTATTACAACGTTTCGGCCGTTGTAGGCTCGGGTCTTCTTCAGGTTGTTGGAATGTCGAACTGAACCCTTTATTTCGCTCACTGGGGTAGACTGTTCTAATTACGCGTGCCATGTTTAATGGATGTCAGTTACCAGTTATCTCCTGTTGATTTCCTTCTGAAAGTTCTCTACTGCCTTAACCGGGTATTGAACTCACACTTGGGTCCTGTCACTGGATCTAACCAACGCCTTTATCTACTGTGTCACGTGTCCTTGAGGACATCTCTGTGTATGAATTTCTGGGTATTATAAACCTAATGTCTTCAGCAACCATTTTTACCAGTGCTCATATTGCAACTTTTGCTGTTATCATTACATGATTTTACCAGAGTTCATATTGCAACTTTTGTTATTATTATTGCTTTTCTCTGGCACTCCTTATTACTGGTTCCCATATTGTATTTATTTCTATGCTTGGTCGGCTCAGGAGATTTTTGTGGCCTAGCATATGTGCTGATTCCTTAAGTTTATGAATTTTCTAATGGTGTTCCTTGTCTAAGATCTCAACCTGATCCCACAGAGGGCGGTGATCTCCCTTCTCTCTCCATATGTGGTCAGCTACGCCTGATTTTTCCACTTCCTCTCGTGTTACAGCTTTCTGGTGTTCTTGAAGCCTTACCTTAAGAGGGGACTGTCTCCCCTTTATATTTCTTTCCGCAGCTGCACGGGATAGCGTACGCACAGTCTTTAGTCATGTTCTCCTCTATGGGGGATCTTACTCGGGATAGATATCTGCAAAGTGTCGTCAAACTTTTGAATGTTGCACTGATGTTATATGGACCGCAGATCCTTTCTATTTTCTCCGATAACCCCTTCACATAAGGCAGGCAGACTGTTTTCTGAGTGTTGTTGTCCTCCTCTTGTACTTGCCTATCCTATTTTTTGGTCTGTGCTGCCATGTACCCACGGTAGTTCTTACGTTGTAGGGTACTACTTATACTAACCAATTCTTTATCTAATGTATCTGGGTCGCCACTTATGACTTTTGTTCGGTGTTGTAAGCAGCAGACGATCCCTTTCTTTACACTGTATGGTGAATGTCGGCTTACGGTATACGGATGTCTTGATCTCATGCTCTGTTCGAGATATTAGAACATCTAGGAATGGGAGTGTGTTGTTACTCTCTTTCTCCATTGTGAACTGTATCGAAGGTCTTATTGAGTTCATATGGTCCAATAGAACCTGAACATCTTCCTGGTGTGGCCAGAGTATGAAAGATTTTGTGTTCAATACCCGGTTAAGGCAGTGAAGAACTTTCAGAGGGAAATTAACAGGAGATAACTGATAACTGACACCCATTGAACATGGCATGTGGAACTAGAACAGTCTACCCCAGTGAGAGAAATGGCGGGAATAATATTATTTACAATACAAGAGAACTTTGTTTTTTTTATCATTTCCGCACAAGCAAGTCAATAAAACCACTACTAGGCAAGTAGTTACCCAGTGTGAGAGTATATGAGAAAAAACAAAATATTATTAAGAAGGGAGAACAATAACAGACACGGACTTAAGACAAAAGATAACAATTCACCACGAATTTAAATTTTGAAGTTCAGACTTCACTGATAAGCAAGAAGCTGGAAGAGATCTGTACAAGCGAGAAGAGCGAGAGACGAATTTCTCAGCATAGAACTTGCGGTTACATCTGGCTATTTCAAATGTATAATGATTAGACCTTATCTGTCAGTCTTGGACTGCGCTCAAAATCATAAAGGCGATATACCAAAAGGAATGCTCGCCATGAAAATATTCATAGAAAAACACAGGGAATCTAATTTACGGTAGTGGAAAATTGTAAGATTAGTCTTGATTGAGAAACAAAAAAGCAGAAACGTGTTCCACAATCGTGAAATGCGACTGAGTAAGCTGTTAGCAGAGAAATAAATGTTACATCTAGCCATTTCAACTGTAAGATGATGAGACATTATTAACGAAAAGGGTTGGCATTACCTCAATTCAAAACTACTTCACTGGCTAACCAAGTGGGTATTTAGTTGGTCACTACGGACGACATGAAGGTAATAAAGCGAGTGGATATATAGTTGAATTTGAGTGTTTGCGTGTAACTTTGTCCGGATAAGGAAAGTGTATGTGTATGTGTCAAGGTCTTGCGTGCTAGATATATACATTCCTCTGGGAATAAAAATCGAAAACAACAGAAGACTTTGATTTAATCACTTGCAAAGATTTTCCCTAGTGTTGGTCTATTATTATTAATTTTTTTTTGCTTTTCTGATACGACGGCCAGATATTTTTGATTTTGGCCACTGAAAATGTTTGGTTTACTGTGAACGAAATCAATTTATGTACTAGAAGTACACATGGAAATTCCATGATTTCATTATTTGAATTTTCTGATGAATCTCAATTCTTAAGTTGACCAGTGAATAAGCTTCTGGCGTGTTCTACAACTATAAAATATCAGTAGGAATTGTCATATTCCATTGTTAAGTATTTGATCTGAACAATGACATCACCATATGGCAATAAAAGCATAAATGAGAATACATATACTTATTTAAATAAATATGAGAGGGTAAATAAAAAGATATAAAATTTACAAGATTTTCAACTAGTGTGAAGCAGACGATAAACACCTGAGGGTTTTTATCGCCGCAGCATTTTCTTTATCTTTTTGTTGAAAGCAAGCAGATTTTGTGTTATGTGTCTTCCATCTATCCTCGCCAGGAAAACGGAATAGTCCATTATTTATTAGGTAATATCGGTGCGTAACGTACGTGGAACAATTAGAATTATGTCAACTAGAAAGACCCGTGAAATTTACGCGATTTTCCTATTTTAATTTTCTGATGAATCTTAATTCTAAAGTTAATGACTGAATAAGCTTATGGCGAGTTTTAATATAATAGAATATCAATAGAAATACCCCTATCGTAACAAAGATAACTGAGTTTTAATATCTTTAAAATATATTGCAATATCAAAAGTACCAATGATGGTCGTTATTATATTAATAAACGTGTACCAATGAAAAGATCTGAAACAGACAACTTTCTCCGTTGTATTCAAAAAGCCGTCATACACCGTTTTCTATTCTTTCTTTTTCCTTTCCGTCTTTCATCTTATCACTGAAACCAAGTAGCGTCCCTGATATATCTATTCTTTTCCACGCAATCAAGACAGAATAGACCATTATTTATGAGGTATTAGCAGGAGACGTTAAACACTTCTATCTTCCATTTTTAGTATGTTTGTTTCTTCCTTTCACTTATTCATTTTCTCACCGAAAACAAGTAGTGTATTTTAACCTCTTTGCAAGCCATCAAAACGGAATAATCCTTTATATATGAGGTAATGGCAGGGCGTAACAGTCATGCAAACTCAGGAACTAACGAATGAAAGAAAAGGAATAATTATTATTTGATTTTTCTTAAAAACGTTTTTTCTTTGATGAATGTATCCTTGAAGATCCTTTTATTTGTGATTTTTCATGTAATTTTTCCGTAAAATAAATGGACACAGTTTTGGGTTAAAATATTTATATATTTAACGTGTGAAAATTCTGTTCAGTAAGTAAAGCAAACCTGAGTCCTGGACTCACGCTAATGATATTCTTCCTGGCTTTGTGCATCGAAAATATTTTAAATATATTCATAGGTAAAATAAAAGGCATCGCTAATTAAGATTAAATAATTTAAATCCATTTTTACCCTTAATGAGTTTATATTGGCTTTAAAAATGGGTATTTCAATAAGCATATCAATACATATGTTATGTACAACAAGCAGATTAAAGAGCAAGGATAAAGAAAACGTATTTACTGTAAAATGTTAAATAGAAAAATTCTGAATAGATGGATAGTGTGGCAGTTCGTTTACTTATGAAAAAATGAATTGGTGAAAAACAAATTAATTACAAACAAAACCGAAGTGATTAAAAAGGAATTAAGATTAATATATATATATAGATAGATAGCTAGATATGTGCATAAGAGAGAGATATAGACAGATAGAGATGTGCATAAAATATGATGAAAATAAAATGAATTAATTAAGAATATATACATGCACGTGAATATATATATATATACAAACACACACACACACACACACACACACACACACACACACATATATATATATATATATATATATATATATATATATATATATATATATAATATGAATGCATTTATTATTGCCAGCAGCTTTATTCACAAGACCCACACTTCGCTAATTTACCACCAACATTTTTACCAACATTCATTATGCGATATATATATATATATATATATATATATATATATATATATATATATATTGATAGATCTATTGTCTCACACACGGCACTTCATAGGGTATACAGCAAAATACTATTCGTCCGTGCATTGTATAATGGTGCCATATCTGTTCTGGAGTTCCTGCAATTCATCTCGATGATTTTGACAAAATCCAAAGATGGATCCGTCGTAAAATCGATCCTAACTTGGTATAACGACTTCAGTCCCTTTCTCACAGACGCGGCGTGGCTTCCCTCTATCTTTTCTGAAAGTATTTTCACAGCAACTTCTCTGACGGGAATATCCCCTTGTGATCAGACTACGTGAATTGAAGATTGCTATTAGAATGTTATCTAGTTCCCCATTTAAAGTTGAAATGCCTAAATGCAACCGCTACTTCTACTCCAACAGTTTCTTTTCTCGCATTTCCTACCTGTGGAAACCCCTTCCGTTTAATTGCATCCCTGCTAACTACAATCTTCAAAAAATTAAATCCAACGTCAATCGCAATCTTCTATCTTCTTGAATCCCGTTCATCTTTTGTCCTTTCCCCAATTCTCATTATACTCAAACTTTTCTCTAAGTCACACTCCCTGTAACCCCCTGCGTACTAGTGTCAATCCCTTCTTTCTTGGGGTGAAATGATTACAAATATATATATATATATATATATATATATATATATATATATATATATATATATATATATATATATATATTACCTGACTAAGAATGCAGTTTGTTAAAATTTATTCAGTAATAAACTTTCAGGTAGAGTATGTTTGTGATTCTAAACGGTTGTCAGAAGTTGTTGCATTTGCATTAACATAATACGGATGACATATACACATGAGATGGCATGGTTATGTCGGAATTGGGACGTGCAATATTTATGAATCACGAGAGAAAATGTAGCATTAAATTTATATATTTAGGGACATGAAATTCAGGATCACACCATAGTATGGCTTTAGTTGGCACGGACTCAACGTAGGATGGAGGTATACAAATTTAAAATGGTTTCATCAGAATTGTTCTGCCATCACTCTTGACAGTAAATCGAAAGCTCTACGTTCTCTCCGCATAGGTTTGATTATATTTAAGATGAGGGCACTGTGCAGGCCAAGCTTATAACCGGAATATCTTCAGTGAGAAGGTAATTTGTTGGAAGCGACGTATGGCGCGGTTCTCTGTGTTGAGCGTGATATTTCACCTTCTTTCTGCTAATAGATACAGCCTTAGCAAAATAATATATGCTTACCTGTCCAGTTAGCAATTTTTAACAACTTTCTTTCAACTGTAATGGAAAAGTGCTACCAGATGGAAAGAGGTTCAATCGAGTTAGTAAAAACTTTCAAACTGTATATTCACCACGAACATTGTGTGTCTACTACATGCCGTTCGATATATTATGTGGTATGACTAGGAAAAAGCCATACTACGATATATGATAGCTGGTACCACTGGGAAAGGTACCTTTCCTCTTCTTCTCCCGCTCTCAGCTATGGGTAAACAGCAGGACAGACTGGATTCTATAGCCTTTGGTGGCAACCGGTCTAGGAGAATGTAACTCTGAATCCAAAACCGGCCTTGGGAGTGTTGGGATCCGTAGGTTATCTTGCCCAAGAAACACCACTTTTATTGCATCTACAGTACATGTGGTACCACTACGACCATGATGTGTCACGGGATTCGCGCGATTGTGATTGATGTCTGGGGACTAATCCCTAAGATGTTAAACGAGACATGTCTTGTCATTCGGGCTTA
The DNA here is from genome assembly GCA_964036315.1 of Acanthosepion esculentum. Taxonomy (NCBI): domain Eukaryota; kingdom Metazoa; phylum Mollusca; class Cephalopoda; order Sepiida; family Sepiidae; genus Acanthosepion; species Acanthosepion esculentum. The sequence continues at coordinate 101,145,789 of OZ038493.1, read as the reverse complement.
GAGGTAAGGCCACAGTGAAGCTGAGCAACTGATCAGTCCCCTCCATATATCTGGGTAGAATGCTTCAGGGTTACTCATCCATACGTAAACAAACGTAATATTTTTAGACAGGCCAAGCATTACATTGTTTTTTAGTTGAGTTCTCCCCAAGCAAGGCAATAAAGCCACTAAGACACAAGAACCTTACTGGGTGTGGAAGATCTAGAAACAGGAACATTACTAGGGAGCGTGAACAGAGGAAAAGTAATCATGAGGATAGCAGATAGTGATTGACATTGCATCTACATTTTTGAAGATTAAAGTTGGCTAGAAGGGAAGGCGATAGAAGGGAGTTTCATATATTCAACGAACGGTACACAGCGAGTTTTGGGTTTTCCTAAATTGAGGACTATGAGCTGGAGTTTATCTGGGAAATATATATTCCCAAGGGGGAAAAATACCATGTGTTTGTAAGACGATGGGGGAGGCCCAAACTAAAAGAAAGAAACTTAACGTGGTTGCTGCTGTAAACAAACTGAATTTGACTGCATCATTATTCACTGTATGAAGTCACGAAGCGATGACAATTAATGTCAATTAATTATGCAATTATAGTGTGAAAAACGATTCTTATTTGATCGACCCTTTAGGAAGTGAAACTTCGAAATTTTAAGGAAATGCGTTTCGAGCAAATTATGTGGTAATTAGGCGGAGATATTATTTTGAAGTGTTTGCTCAAGTGTTGTGCTTTATTGATTGGTTCCTGGCGACAAAAAATTAATAAAATGACTGCCAAAATATGTTCAGCAGGAAACACATTAGAGCTAAACCTATCGTTGTTGCATTTGAAATATAACACGCGAACGTCTTTCAGAACAAGACTATGAAATGGAAAATTTCTTAACACGTTTTGTGAGCAAAATATCTGCTTCAGGGGACAGGGCAAAGTTTTGATGAGAAGTTTATGTTATTTTTTCAATAATGGTATTTAAAGTTTATATTTACAAATAACTCTCTAGCATGCATCATAATAGTAAATACAAGAAAAACTGTTATAAGCGGTAATATATATATATATATATATATATATATATATATATATATATATATATATATATATATATATATATATATATATATATATATATGGGGGAATAAATTTTCATAGGTTATATATACGAAGGAATAAAATGAACAAAAAGACGAGAAGAACAACTATTCTTAACCGATGAGTTTGATCCTATGACGGATTTTATCAAGGCATATATATATATATATATATATATATATATATATATATATATATATATATATATATATATATATATATATATACATACATATATATATATATATATATATATATATGTATATATATATATATATGTATATATATATATATATGTATTTACATATATATATAATATAATATACGTATATATATATTTATATATATATATATATATATATATATATATATATATATATGAGATAACGACATATATTTTACATATTTTATTCTTACAAGGTTCTTACAAGGTTTCACTATTCTTGGCAGATTTTTTGTTATCACAAAACAAACATGATGTAAAGAAAATGAATGTAAATGAATTTGACTATACTGCAAAACATATTTCAAGGCAATGCTTTCTAAAAATATTGAAACTACCAGCATCTGTCGTTCTTGCGCAGGTGTAGTCAAAACAACGTCAATATACCATGTAAGTTGAAGGCAAACGGATGAACCACGTCACAAATACTTTTTTTCATTGTGTCTTACATTTCCCCCATATATATATATATATATATACACACACACACATACACACACACACACATATATATATATATATATATATATATATATATATATATATATATATATATATATATATATATTGAAAAATATATGACAATGTGAAAAAAAGAATTTAAGTGATTCCTTTCGTCCATTAGGATTTCATTTTTTTCAGTATTGTTGTAGATTAATAAAAATATACACCGTGTGTGTTTTTAGATATATATATGGGTATATATATATATGTCTGTATATATATGCATATATATATGTACGCAAGTAATTTATCCGAAATATAGAATAAATATATGAAGAAAATTCTTAACAAATAACTTAGGTTGATATTATGTGTATATCTTTTTGATCAATTTGCCAAAAGCAAAGCGAATAACCCTATATGATGCAATGGATGCCTGGAAGTGAAAGAGAAAATAGTTTCGAAAGTACCAGAAACCCAATGGTAGTATTTTAGAATTTAAGCAGAGTCGATAGAATTATAGATATGAAATAGACTTTAGAAGGAACTGGAAATCCAATCTTAATCAGAAAACAAGAAGTAAACATCTACTCATTTTCAAAAGAAGGAAGATGCGTGTGAACCGTGTATAAAATGGACTTTCCCATTGGTTTAAACGCATAAGTGTCCAGTCATTTATCGGTAAATCGACAAAGATTTATGTCGAATGTGACACTTCAATCTTCCAAGAGACTTAATGATAAGACCACAATATTTGGTAGAAGGTCAAGGGTTAGAGGACAAGTCTGCTGGTCTTATTGTTTGAACCTTGGTCTTGTTGCCTTAAAACGTTGGTGGCGTCAAAATCGGCGACTTTATTGTCATTGAGATAGCAAACACTCAAATATTTAGATACACGAGTATCTACTCAAAGGTCTTATATGGTAACCCACCAGGATCATGATTGCTTTTGAGCTTGCCTTTCTACATGGTCTGCTACCTTCGAGGATGTGTCGCAGGTTGTGCAGGAGAACTTGATTGATTATACACGAAGCATTTGAATGTCGCTCATTCACGTGACAAAACCAAACAATCACGACTGAAAATGTCACACACACACACACACGCACACACACACACACACACACACACATATATATATATATATATATATATATATTATAAATTTAGTAATTTAAAAATATGGTCCCATCGCTACACATGACTTACCATGTTTCAAAAACAGAAACTAAAACTTTAAATTTAATTATAGAATTAAATTAAAATTCCTAGTACTAGTTTTTATATGTATTTAGTTATATTGAGATGATTTCTTTGTCTGCATTTAAAGATCATGATGGTTGACTAACGCTTCAGTTGACTCAACTCTGTTAGTCTATTTAATAGCTCAACTCTGTGAGTTGACCTATTAAATATTTCAATGTCTGATCTTTACCCCCTCATCACTATTAAGTATTGTAATAAAAATAAATTTAAAAGCATTCCTAACTCTCCCTTCCCTCACTAATTTCGACCATATCTGTCACACTGTCTCTCACCACTCTCTATATCACCTTACATAAACTTAATACTGCCCTTCAAAAGTGTAAGTTTAAATTCATTTTTTCATCCTTGGAAGTGAGGTCTGATGATCCAAGAAAAAAGAAACTGTCTGGTTAAATAAATTAAAATAATGGAATTTTAAATGGTCTGTTTATCTTTAAATTAAATTATTTGCTCTGATTTAACATTTATCTCTTAGGATTTCATCCTCCTTGGAATTATCGATACGGATTACCAAGTTTTTCATCACACACACACACACGCACAAATATATATATATATATATATATATATATGTGTGTGTGTGTGTGTGTGTGTGTGTGTGTGTGTGTGTGTGTGTGTGTGTGTGTGTGTGTGTGTGTGTGTGTATATGAACAAATCGAGAAACCGTCGTAGGAGAAACCGTCGTTAGGTCCGATGTCCTTTTAACCAACTCGGCCACAAAGAACGTCCTTGATTAAGCAAGATTGTATGCCGTATGTAAGTACATCTCTCTCGTTTGGACACTCGAAACTTCATAACTGTTCAGTTTCGTATCCGCTATATAAACGAATTACTTTCGTTTTAAAAATAATAATATTTTTTATAATTTACTAACGGTTATTCTTATTGAAAATAACGTTTAGAGTGGTACAAATATGTCGTATTAATAAATAAAATATATACTTATATAATTTTATATACAGGTTGATTGAAAAGTAACTCCTCATATTAAATTAATTTATTTATTAACTATAATTTTGACAAGAAATTGATATGAAAGGAAAGCCTTTAGCATGATTTTTTTTATTTAAAATTCGACAGGATACGGAACGGTTGTGCTATGGAAGACAAAACCTCTTGTAATCGCACTTCAAGATTTTCCAAAGCCTTGGTTTGGTATAGTAGACTTTCTCATTTAACAAACTCCAAACAAAAAAGACACATTGTTTTGGCAGTGCACCTACCCGGCCACTGACATACAAAATAGGGTATTAGTTTTCAATCACCCTATATATATATATATATATATATATATATATATATATATATATATATATATATATATATATATATATATATATATATATATATATATATATTTATATATATATATATATATATATTTACAATTGAAAGAAAAGAGAATAATGCTATGGAGTGAGTGGAAAGTGAAAAAGAATACGAAGAAAGGAAAAAATAATCACAATACGCACATCCGTCCTGACGGACGCAGGGTGCCCGCGCGCAAATTTACACACGGACGCACACACATGTGCACACCCACTATGAAAAAACTTGCACCAATGAAAAGTGCATATAAAAAAGAAAAATTGAAAGGTATAAGCAGTCAATTGCTAATAGCCACTGACGAGTGGACGGACGGGTCTGCCAACGTAACTCTGGGGACTTGAAGCACAAGTTAACATCAGTCACCTAAGTGACAAACCATTTACTTGTATTAATTATATATATATATATATATATATATATATATATATATATATATATAAATTCTAGAGACAACCGGACGTCTAGCCACACTGATGAGCTGCGAAACACCAAAACAGTTTGTCTGTGGATGACAAAAATATTGGCTCCTGAAAAATTAATTTCGGTTGAGCTCTTTGGTTTGAGGTGTGAGTTTGTAAACAGTGACTATTTAAGCTAATATAGCATGACTCTTCAGCAGAATATAGTCACTGTCAGTCACTGTGTGTTTATCTAAAAATAAACACGCTAAAATTCACCTTCATCCCTGCCGTGTGCCGACGGCTTACTGATAGAAGTTCCGACTGATTCAGTCGGGTTTCGATCCTAGGTAGAGGCAACCGGACGTCTAGTCACGCTAATGAGCTGCGAAACAGTCTGTCTGTTGATGACAAATATATATATATATATATATATATATATATATATATATATATATATATATATATATATATATATATATATATATATATATTGGGGAGATCATGCTGGTCAGACACTCATGTGCGTGTGTATTTGTATATATATATATATATATTTTTATGAGTTCCTATACATTTCTACTTTTCAAGACATAATTTATATAAGAATTGTATTCATGTATTCCAAGCGCTTTCGGCTATACTTTCAGCAATTATCAGGGATTAATTTTATTTTAATGAATATATGAACTATTTTATGTATCTAGAGTTATAGGAATTTTTTATTTTCAAAACCACAGTGAGCACATTTTGACCGTGTTCATAGTTGATATTGTATTTTGCCTTTTGTTTTATTAATAATGCTTCGATTGTGTTGACCGTGTTGGGAAAATAAAACATTCTTATCACTCTTGATAAAGACCTAAAAAATTCATATATTCAGTTAAAAGTAAAACATAAATCATCCTTGATGATGGCTAAAAGTATACCGGAATTCTCTTGGAAAACCTTAGGACAATTTTTATATAATTTATGTCTTGAAATGAAAAACAAAATACGAATAGATGAGAAATTATATAAAAAAAGACTTTTCAATATTTTTTCGATGAAACAGGCGAAAGAGAGATTGTTGCCCAGCTCAAATACATTACACACACACACACACACACACACACACACACACACACACACACACATATATATATATATATGAAGAAATATAGTCTTAAAGTGTGCTATATTTATGGGATAAAGTGCTCAATATCATAGATAGAGCGTGTGTAAATATAAAAGTGGACATGGAAGTCAGCACTTAGAGGCGACAGTCTGTTTCATGCTAGATGCAATCGTCAGGCCAGGATTGCATCTAGCATGAAACAGACTGTCGCCTATAAGTGTTGACTTCTATGTTCACTTATATATACATATATATATATATATATACATATATATATATATATATATATATATATATATACATATATATATATATATATATATATATATATATATATATATATATATATATATATATATATATATATATATATATGTACAACGGCACGTCCTCTCCATAGGTTTAGTTCTGGGTCCATATTTTAGCAATTTCTACATGTCTAATCTCAAAAAGAATACATTTAACTAATTAAAAAAAAACAACTCTCCATCTACCTAAGATACGTCGATAATATCCTTATATTTGTCAAGAATATGGACGAAACAATTCTAAAAACAATTCCAAAATAATTCTCTCCTTAAATTTACGAACAAACTTAATAATAGTAATACAATTCCTTTTCTAGATATATTGATAAACACTAATATAATATATATATATATATATATATATATATATATATATATATATATATATATATATATATATATATATATATATATATATATATATATAACAACTAGAAATACTCGTTGGAAAAAACCTCGGATAGCACAAATTGCAAGTCTATGAAAAGAAATTGTTACTCGAGGGGAAAACAAAGAAAGAACTATAAACATCCGAACAGGGCGAAATAAATCGTCCAGTCCCTTAAGATTTTAGTTCAAAGAAAAAGAGCGACTAATAATGCTAAAACGTAAACTGCTCAATACGCTTAGTAGAATAGGGATAAATCTTTTGGGGTGGATCCTATGTAAAATTTGATATTTTTATTACTACTATTAGATTTATTTCTGTGTATTTCAAATTTATTAACCACACCTTGTTGTTGGCACATACCCTTAAGTTAGCAGGCATCATTATTTCTACAGTTACATTTAGGAGGGTTGAAGTGTGGTTTGCCTACGATTTTTACCTGTTATATTTATTAATTAAGTTAGCCATATTCGGCATACAACTATAACTTAATTTAACGTAATAAAATCCTGTATATACGTTTGTTGGGGGAAATTCTTTATTAATAATTAAAAAAAATATTTTCCAATTTTAGTTGTAACGGTTAAATTATATAATGTTAAACCATAATATCTTTCTGGTCCTATATTTGTATTTGCCTTGCGTGCTAGGAGAGTTTAAATATATATATATATATATATATATATATATATATATATATATATATATTATATATATATATATATATATATATATATATATATATATATATATATATATATATATATATATATATATATATCACGCTTCATTATTAATCTG
>OZ038493.1:101108428-101135928 GCA_964036315.1 Acanthosepion esculentum | reverse complement strand
AGCAGCAATACAAATTTCGTCGGCATTAAATAACTCATTTAGGTTGACATGCCGTAATATAAACTAATAAAATCAAACTATATATATATATATATATATATATATGTATATGTGTATGTGTGTGTGTGTGTGTGTCTGTGTCTGTCTGTGTGCGCGCGTGTGTGTGTGTATTGAAAACAAGGAAAATAAAATGCTCCAGATATTTCAAATGGGTAGATGTGTAAATAGAAATAAACAACTCATTGATCGCCTGACAGAGAAACTAAAAATCAAGAAATGTCTTTGAAAGTGTGTAAATTCTCTCAATTTGCATGTATTTTTTCCCGTTTTTTTTTTAATCCTTTTTTTCCCCTCACATTCTTCTTTTGGCAGCAGAAACGGCAGCGGAACATCATTCGCTTTTCAATCGACCAATTCCTGTGAGTTATTTATTGCAACAAAAATCTTTTAAAACATCTAAAAATGTGCTACAAACACGCAGATTTCACCCCACACTTGAGCTCTTAACAGACAACCGAGCATTCATTTGCAAAACATCCATAAAGCGAACCAACATATACAATTTTTTTCATGATATTTTAGGATCTCCACAGCACGAAGCAATCATTAGAATTAAGTAAAAGAACAGTCTTTTTCACAAAACATTTTTTTACCTACAATTTCAAAAACTATGTTGATATTGATACAAACTTAGCATATATATCTCTTCAAAAACAAACTCTAATATAAGACGCATATTTCCCTTATCGATTTGTCTCTTTTGAGTAATTCTATACTTGGTAAACGGTTATTGGCACCAGCCAAAATATTTTACTTGCTTACTGTAAAAAGTCTTGAAGATTAATAAGTCTGCAGATGGTTGAAATTCTAAGATTACATGATGACTCAGTGTATGACCTTGAGGTAGATAAATTTCAAACTAAAACATAAATCTCAACCTAAAAAAATATACCTTTTATGCAGTATTTCTACGTAATGTAATCTTTAGCATGTTTGTCTCGCTAGATCAGTTTACTTGTCGGGAGTTCGATCCACGGTGGGTGTTTCAAACTTTTGGCCTTAGGCCACATCTAAGATATACTGTGTAAATCGCTAAAAAAGTCCGACATCGGCTCTTCGACGGGGTGAAAAGGCTTGTAAACTTGTATTGCTAGAGAAGTTACAACTATTGCGAGGCAGGAGGATTTCTTTTGTAACGAAGAAAAGAATACTGAGCTGTTACGTGACATCTGTCCTTCTTTACGGCAGCGAATGTTGGACGATTTCCTCCAAGATGAGGAAGAGACTCGAGGCGGCGGAGATGTGGCTCTACAGAAGGATGCTAAGGATATCATGGACCGAGCGTGTGAGCAACGATGAGGTCTTAGAGAGGATTCAAACAAGGAGGGAGGCAGCTGAAGTTCCTGGGACTCATAATAAGGAAGGAGGACCTGGAGAATCTGATACTCACGGGCCGAATAGAGGGAAAGATAGACGAGGGAAAACAACGCATAACATAACAAGCGGCCTAAAGCAAGTGGGTGACAGAACGTGCTATGAAGGAGGAGGCAGAGGGAAAGAACTTGTTGAGAGCTGCAAGGGATAGGAGGAGGTGGAGAGCTATGATCGCCTACGTCCTGAAAGGCCACGACATATGGAAAGAAATGAGTTTCCGCCTCACTGGGTGCGCAGTACTTTGACCTTGTGCCACATCTAATCTACGTTGGGTAATTCTTCAATAAAATCTGTCATGGACACTTTGACGCCGTGCATTTGTTCGCAAGGATGTCACGCTAGATCAATTACAACTGGTAGAGAATTCGAGCTTTTCATGGTGTTCCGTACTTGCTAAATTGTGGCACATCCAAGCTACATTTGGTAAATAAAACCGGACACTTTGACGTCGTGTAATGGTTGGCAAAACTTGTCACGCCAGTTCAATTACGACAAAGTGGTGAGTTTGTTCTTCACTCGGTGCTCCACATTTTCAGCCTTGTGCCACATCTAAGTAAGGTTTAGTAAGTCAAACCAACTTTGACCTGATAGTACATGATTAAATATCGTTAGCATCTACAAATTCATATCGATGTTCGAACATGGAGTCTCGTTTCAAATATTGGTATAAGTACATTCCCTATAATTAGTTTATATATCTATTTTCTTTCTTTTCATCTATCTATCTATCTATCTCTCTCTCTCTCTCTCTCTATATATATATATATATATATATATATATATATATATACATATATATATGTGTGTGTATATATATATATATATATGTATATATGTATATGTATATATATATATATATATATATATATATATATATATATATATATATATATATATATATATGTATTCTTTCATTTTATATCTTTATCCATCACTCTATACTACTCACTAGGTATCACATGATATCAATACTAATCTATCTTTATATCTCATCATATATATATATATATATATATATATATATATATATATATATATATATATATATATATATATATATATATATATAGCGCTCTATCTATCTATCTATCTATCTTTTTCTGTCTAAATGTTCGTGTATTATGATAGATTGATTACCTCTTTATCTGTTAAGCTAAATTTGCCTATCCTTCACCGGACAATTTTCACATCTTTTGAAATAACTGAACCAGGAAAACAAACAAAAAGTTTTCTATTTTTGTTTACTTTGAGCAATGTATTTGAAACCTTATGTTCCTGTAGATGTGTTTAACATCTTGTGTGTTTACGAAAACATCCATAAAGTTTGTGTTATCAAAATATGAATTATGTACAGGCACGTTATCAAACGATGTGTTTATCTTTTCTACGTTCGGATTGTTTGAATGAATGGGGGTTTGCTTTTAACGTGGGAAAATAGATTTGTCTGTTATTGTAACCATATCTGAACAGATAGAAATATCGGTACCTTTTGATGATTAAATGGCTCATCCTGGAAGACATAAAAGTAAGGTTAGGGAATGCAATCGTGAACTTGTTTATTTTATCTTCCGATTCATGCTGCTTTCGTAACGGTCTATGAATGTAGAAAATAGCCTGGCCATGCAATACAAGCCGGTAAAAGACGATAAGAAGATCAGTCAAGAAGTAATAAGAATGGATTGAACCTTTGAAATATTCTTATTTTTCATTCAAACATATTTGGTTACTTTACAAAAATATTGCGTGTAACAGAAATCTATTTTTAAGCTGTTGAACAATAATGGTCTTTGTTCCAGGAGGCTTGGTTAACATGGCAGTGAGTTTTGCTAAAGCGAACTAGAGCCTCACAGGGCGCCCCCTAACATTGCATAATTACTAAACAGATGTGACTTTCGAAATCCCATGCATCAATGTTTAGCAAACGAATTTCTATGACCATGGCGATCATATCAGATTCTCTTTACATTTTATGTTCCAGAAACATAAAGACATTCCTGACTATTTACATTAATCATATCTCTTCATTTTTGTTGTTATTGTCACAGCATATCGGCCTTTGTGCCATCCGGCCCTTTTATACCTCTATCGATCCTGGTGACCCTCAGATAATTTCAAAATATATTCTTTCTTTAATCTACTGAGGTAGACTGTTCTCGATTCACTGATCTTAACATTTTTTTTTGTTATCCCACAGGATATTAGCCTCGTGATTCAAGCATTTATTCGCTAATTTGATGGCTTAGCAATTGTCGGTTCAATCCCTGGGCTGAGGAGTAGACTCAGGCCTCAGCGGGAACAAAACCAGCGGGTAGTATTAATAAAGAATCATCAGAATTCTTATTATTTCACGTTTTATATTTCAAACAGTGTTAAAACGAAACGTAAAATACAAAAATAGAATTGTGCAATTAATTCGTAAGATCTTCAGGTTTATAATAATCAGTAAAGTCTCATATTAGAGATTTCACTCTAAACGCTAAGATCACGTAAACTAACAGATCAAGAAATTACTTGAAATTAAATTTAAACAAGGTCGATTTGTTTAAAAGATTTGTCACCCCAAGCAAGGCTGGAAGCCACTAGCACGCAAGGGGTTACAGAAGGTTTGGAGGAAGAGCAGATAGGAGTGGTAAAGGAGTGGATGTGGAGAAAGATAGTGGATCGATCAAGGCAAGGGGGTTACAGAAGATTTGGAGCGAGAGCAGATAGGAATGAAAGGTAAAAGGATGTGGAGAAGAGAAGTGGATAGATCAAGGCAACTGGAGATGTCGATTGAGGTTACACTTAAATAGTTGGAGATTGTATTTGTCAGGGAAACAGGAATAAGGAATGGAGTTCCACAGGCGAGATGTGCGAGACATGAAGCTATTGGAGTAGAAGAGACGTCTACATCTAACAGTTTCAACGGTGAAGGGGTGGGAACGGGATGCCAGCCTTGTAGGACGTTTAAATTCATGAGGCCTAGGAACCAGGGAAAGCAGCTCCTCGGAGCAATTACCGCGAAAGTATTTGCAAAAAAGACAGAGCGAGGCAACGTCGCGTCTTTGAGAGAGCGACTGCAGACGAGATGACAGATGAGGGCCAATTACATTGCATATCAGTCTCTGGATCTTATCAAGCTCCCTGAGGAAAACAGCAGGGGCTCCAGACCATATATGGCAGCAATACTCCATGCAAGGGCGAATGGTCGATTTATAGATTTTGATGATTGATTCCGGGGATAAAAATTTCCTGGCTCGGCACAGGAAACCAACTTTCCTTGCGGTGGATGATGCAATTGACTCGATGTATTTGTTCCATCTCAGATCAGCGGCCAGCGTGAGACCGAGGAGCCGCAGAGAGGAGCTCTCGAGAAGTTGGTCTTCAGACATTCTAATGGGTTGCAGGGATGGATCCCTGTGGTGGTTAAGAGAGAGCAGTTTTGTTTTAGAGGCGGCAATGTTAACCATCCATTTCTTGCCCCAGTTCACAACCGATTGGAGAAAATCCTTTTCTAATCGAACCGCCAGGTTAACTTTGTCAGCATCACTAGATTTGTGTTTGAGGCAGGAGTAAATTGTGGTGTCGTCCGCATAGATACCGACTTGGGAATCTATGGCGTCAGGAAGGTTGTTTATGAATATGAGGAACAGAGTAGGGCCTAAGATGGAGCCTTGAGGAACACCTGCGTTAGTGGGATAGGGGCTGGAGATGAATCCATTGAGAACGACCTTCAATTCACGGTTTGACAGGAATTATTGTATTAGGTCAAACAATCGACCTGTAATACCATAACCCTGGAGCTTGCGAAGAAGGCCGGCATGCCAAACTCTATCAAACGCTTTGGAGATGTCTAGGGCCACGGCACGAGCTTCACCGTTATTATGAATAGCTTGGTTGACAAATTCAGTGATGGCCGTAAGCACATCGGCTGTAGATCGGGCAAAGCGGAAACCATACTGCTTGTCTGAGAGCAGATCATGGGATATCAGGTTATTAATCACTTCGGTGTTGATAAGGGCTTCGAAGACTTTGCCGAAGAGGGGTAGGAGACTGATAGGACGGTAGTTAGAAGGGTCGGAGGGGTTACCAGAGTTCTTAAAGACAGGAACAATGGTTGAGGACTTCCAGCAGTCAGGAAAACAAGACTCCTTGAGGCAGTGGTTGTATAATTTAGAGAGGACAGGCGCCAATTCAGGCGCGCATTGCTTCAGGAATCTCTCCAAATAAAGCATTTCAAACAACTTGGTCATGTTAGCCGCTTTGATGTGTGGTATTTGCATAGTTTAGGCGAAAATATTTCCTTTTAAATTTTTCATTTTTAAAAACAATCAAATTTTGGCGGGTAACGAAAAGAGGTTATTTTACAAGAGCATTAATCGCAGAAAACTCGATATATCACCGCTAACCCGCGCAAGGATCATCAAAACAGGAAGCTTTTGATGTGGTACGATAGTGACAGAATAATCTACGATATGCAAATTGCAGGGAACTGAAAGCTTCCTTCGAATAATTACTACCCCTCTTCCTTGATTTTCAGGCACTTCGCAAATGTGCCACACGCTGGAAACACCTCTACAAGACGATACCATCAAGAAGTCTCATTACTGACAAATCGACCCTGGTGAGATTAGGATCAAAATAAGCTTTATGAGTAAAACTGAATCGACGGAACTATTAGGAAGCCGATAATGATAGTGCTAGCACAAAGTTGCAAGCTATCGGGACCGAGGTTTTGAGCGCAGTTCAGACTGTTGAACGCACCAGCTAATGCGTTTTCTCCGAGATACTGTAAGTAAGTTCCGCTAAGTATATTTGCAGTTATAAACCAAATGTGAGTTATGCGGGTGTTGAACAAATACAAATGCTCCTGAGCAGGTTTCAACAATAAGGATTGGCTAGAAGACTGGCCTAATCGGATTCGAGCGGACAGCCATTACTTAATCATTTTAGGTACCAAATAATCGAGGAAGGTGTTTGCTTTTATTTTTTAGGAAATAAAATTATTTCTATTAAAGTACTATCATTCTGAGGAACTCGAGTAAATATATTAAATCTACGCATAGGTGTAAACAAACAATATGGCGTAGAAATAATATCGTAAAAGCGACTACCGAAATTATTAATAGCTTATTAATTTTGCATTATTCGAAAACTTTAATCTACTTTCAGACCTCCGATTGTATAAAAACCCACAGTTTATTGCATATTAAGAAAGATTCTGTCTACCCCTCGAATATTAAACCCCCCTTTATTAGACACTCGGGAGTAATTAGAGCTAGAAGGTACCGATCAAGGAAGTCGTCCTGGCATTAGTGATATAGAAATGGTTTAATAATCAATCATGGTAGCAATTTTGGTGACAAAACAAAAAAGTGTTACAGCTTGTCAGGAAATCTTTTACACATCCATCATATTCAACAGATATTGCACAATTGAATTTTCATTTATTGTCGTATATTGCAACGTCTTTACTGTAAAAAAAATATTCCCCGGAAAAATGAAAATAGCATTTAAGCCATTTCCATCTTCAGGAGCATAAAGTTCTGGGACAATGAAATTGGAATTTCTTTAAAGATTGCATAATACAGAGAATCAATTATGAGAATCAAAGATTCTCTTCTTCAGTGAGTTTAATGAGTAAAAGTATAAAAAAACTGTCATTTATTTAACTTAAAAATAAAATCAAATCAAAACAGAATTTATGTCCCCTTAATACGTTTTCTCTCACGGTTTTATGACAGATTTCGAAAATACATGCATAATTTCAACCTGATTTCATTTTGACATCTCCGCCGGATTCCAAATTCAAAAGAATAAATGAAAATCATTCTCAGCATTCAATTTACAAGAGGAAAGAGTGCCTCGCAGTTTGTAAATCTTCTCAGCTTAAAAAAAATATCTTAGTTTTCAAAGGCCTCTGAATGAAGAGAAAAAAAAAGACGGATGAAGATATAAATATTATTTTTAGATTAGAAATATTCAGAGAAAACAACTAAAAATTTCAGACAATTTTCCCTTTCTGACAGATATTTCTCCATAAATATTAGATTCGTCAATCATTTCTTCATGTGTTCCACGCATGCAACAGGAATTCCACACAGAGCCCTTTAACATTTGCTGTTCAACTCACTGCCAGTTAATCTTTTTAGCGTTATAATTACTGAACATTGACGCGAATCCGATATGCTTGACATTTAATATAAAATGTTTTAGAAGTATAAAAAATTGGGTGGCAGCAGCAAACATGAGGTGTGAAACGTTTTTCGCCAAACTATTAATGATCTGTTCATTAGACAGGATAATCTATGTTTAAGCCTGGGTTTGCCGCAAAAATCCCAGTAGCACGATTAACCATTTCTGATGAATCATGATAATAATAATAATAATAATAATAATAATAATAATAATAATAATAATAATAATAATAAAATTATCAAAATAATCATAATAATCTCTCTCCACAATTTCCTGTCATCTATCTATATCTACCTACTAATCTAATAATATCTCTACTAATCTATATATCTATTTATTTTCTTTCTTTCTTTCTTTCTTTCTTTGTTTCTTTCTTTCTATCTATATCATACTACTTATCTATCTTCCTATCTATTTCATTGTCTCTCTTTCTTTCTTCCTTTCTAATTACATCTCTACTATTCTATCTATCTACTAATCTATATATCTATATTTTATCTATCTATGTATCTATGTATCTATCTATCTACCTAATGATGTCTCTACGAATTTATCTACCTTTCTCATGATATGTCTCCTAATTTATCTCATAATACTAATCCACCTTCCTATCTATTTCATTGTCTCTCTCTCACTCTTTATATTTCTTTCTAATTATATCTCTACTAATCTATCAACTAATCTATATATCTATTTTCTTTCTTTCTATCTATCTATCTATCTATCTATCTATCTATCTATCTATCTCATACAAACCTATCTTCCTATTTCATTATATCACTCTCTCTTTATTTATGTCCTTACTAATATATCTAGTTCTTTTGTCTTTCTATTTACAACTGAGACCCGTCATGATGCATACACAAGGTTGAACCCCATTCCGTATGTATTCCGTTAGTAAGGAAGAAGTTCCATTCGGATATTTTTTTTTTCAAGAATTGCCCTCTACTTCTGGTAGGATGTTTTACCGATCACTAAAAAATTGAACGTTTCAAGTCTAAGATTAACCGTTCACTTTCCGGCTCATAAACTCATGAACTTCACTTCCTGACTTTTTATGCTCATACAAAAGGTCACAGTACTTCTCTAAATTGAGTGACACCTGGGCCTACTATTAGATTAACATTAGTAGAGAAAAGGGGATGCAGCAACCCACTTTGCAAATTTCTACGTGGGAGGACCCAAAAGTAACAGGAATCTTTTTCTCTATGACAAGCCCATAGAAGTTCAGGCTACACCATTAGATGCAACTTGAGGCAATCCTCAGTCATCAGTGTGCTAACTGGTGTCATCGTGGGAAGATGTACAGCTCCGTGGTTCACATTTATTTTGAAGTGCTTCACTCTTTTTCGTCTATTTTTACCATGACTGAAAGGATGTCTGTCGTAAACTGAAAGAACAGTTGGAAGTTGATCCAGACCTTTTTTTGAAGGTCATCACTGGTGACGAAAGCTGGTGCTATGGCTACGACCCGGAAACGAAGCAGCCATCAAGTCAGTGGAAGCATCCAACGTCATCACTACCCAAAAAAGCGCGTCAAGTGAAGTCCAATGTCAAGACGATGCTGATTTGTTTCTTTGATGTGAAAGGAATTCTCCACAAATAATTTGTTCCTCCTGGCCAAACTGTTAACCAGGCTTTTTACTTGGAAGTCCTGATGCGTTTGCGGGACAAGGTGAGACGAAAACGCCCCGACCTGTTGCAAAGTGGGTGGTGGTAGTGGTGGTTGCATCACGACAATGCGCCAGCGCACACCGCATTTGAGTTTGAGACAATTTCTGACCAAGAATAGCATGACTCCACTTCCCCACCCTCGCTATTCAGCCGATCTCGCCCCCTGCGACTTTTTTGTCCTCAAAGTCCTCAAAGGAAAACGTTTTTTAGACGCGGATGATATTAAGAATAAAACGACGGAGTCATTAAAAAACATAACTTCCCAAGAGTTCCAGGACTGCTTTGAACAGTGGAAAACACGTCTGGACCGGTACTTTGCTTCAAATGGAGAATACTTTGAAGGTGATAAGAATATAAACATTCAACAATATATGAATAAAATTATGACACAATCCCAGTTATTTTGAGTCCCACCTTGTATTTTGTCTTCGAGGCAAGGCGATAATGTCACTAAGATGCAAGGGGTGGGGGCAACTGGAAGTGAAAAAGAATGAGAAGACATTAGAAGAAACACAATCTTAAACAGGAAACAAGTAATAAAACACTATTCCTGTTCAAAGGATCGCGGATGAGTGTGAACTAACGCCTCCTACTGAGGAAAAAAAAAGATAGTAAGTCATTTTTTTTTAGTTTAGGCGAACACGTTATACGTATAGAGTTGGGGTAGAATTTAACAACCTAATCCTAAACAAAACAAGAGATTAACGTCTACTTCTTTTCAAAAACCGAGGAGGAGTGTGAACAGGACGATAAGCGAACCTATCTACTCCTTCTTAGGAAAAAATATAATAAATAACATTTCAGATTTTTAAAGTAGACTTTATAAGAGATTGAAAACCCAATCCGATAGTGGAAAAAAGGGTAACGGTTTACTCCCGTTCATAAGATCGGGGAGGAGTGTGAATACACACACACACACACACACACACACACACGCACAAACACACACACACACATATATATATATATATATATATAAACATATATATATATAGTTGTAGTATTAACATACTGAAATTATAATTGTTATATAGTAATTTTCATTTCAATAAATTAATGCTAAAATTGAAATCATCACTATAAAACAAATGTCTGAAGTACACAAACCTACTTTTATTTAGTCAATACCAACAATATAAGGGTTATTTATACCTGATAATTAGCTTAACTATGTATTATGTTGTATCATAAATAATTTCCGATACTGTTTAACATTTTTCTTCAAAAAAATAAATTACAATTATATTTTATTCAGTTCCATATTTACTATTGTTTGCCATGACTTTTTGACATTTATGAGAAAAGTCTTCGGTAGCTTTTGAGTAAATTTCCGCAGATCTTGATGTGAAAATCTTTTGACGAAATCTTGATTTTATTAAATGATGCTTTCCCCATGAAAGCGTTTGGCAGCACCGGAGAAGGATAATAATCAATCGGTGAAATTAACCTCTATAAGCCTCTCCTTCTGTTCAAAAATCAGGGAGGATTGTGAAGCGGGGGCCTGGCGAAGCTATATTCTCTTATTCAGAAAAAATGATAGTAAATCAAATTTCAGAGTTTAGGCGAAGACTTTAGTAGTTAGAGTTGAAGTAGGATTTAGAAGGAACCGGAAACCTCATCTCAAACAGGAAACAAGGCTAGTACATTTATTATTGAAACTGTTTCCCCCCCAAAAACGTAAGCTATAACTCAACATGATATGAGCTCCAACATTCTGTTATTCCATAGTAACAGCTGCTAGAATAGCTCTATTGTGACCAGGCCTCCCATAGCTGAAAAATGACAAAATACAGTGGGCTATAATAAGTTTTTAGCAACACCTAATTGCAGCAATTTTGGCTTGTGTAATAACGTATTTTTTTCCAGACAATACCGTGTTAGTATCAAGCTATTCTATTCTATGAACGATAGTTGACATATTTTCCAATGGAAATTCGTGGAAGTAAGAAAACTGGTGAATTTCAACGAGGGGAAATAATAGGATGTCATCAGTGTGGCAACTCAAATAGAGAAATTGTTAGGTTTTTACAGGTTAATCATCAAAAGGTTAATTATATTGTCAAGAAATTTAATGAACAAAAGCCAGAGACAGACTATCAGAGAAGACCTTGATTTCAGATTTTAACAGGAACAGGCGTATGGACTGGGCGAGAGGATTCGAGGAGAGCGAAGAATGTGAATTTTGGCAGTCTGTAATTAGGCCGGATGAAAGTAAATTCTGCCAGTATTCGAATTCGAGACAGGTTTATGTTTGGAGAAATTAGAAATCTGCAGACAACCGTGAAACATGGAGAGATTGGAATAATGGTGTGAGGCGCTTTCTGGTTTGGATGGAAATCTGAGCTGATTCTTGTTGATGAGTGATTTAATGGTCCTAAATACTGTCAAATATTAGAGAAAGGATCACTCCCACTATTTGAAACCAATCAGATTGACAAGAAAATGTGAATTTATCAAGAAGATGGCGTGCCATGTCATGCGAGTAATGTAGCAAAAGCCTGGAAGGAATCACAAGGAATCAAGTCAATGCCATGGGTACCCTAAAGCCATGATATAAGCCAATAGAACACGTTTGGGAGCACCTTATCTGAAAACTTTGAGAGCGTGCAACCAAAATCACGTCTGTGGCAACCCTTAAAGAAACACTGCTAAAGGAGTGGCAAATTATGACTCAGACGATTGTTGATAACTTGATCAAATCCATGAAAAATCGAATACAAGCACTGAAACTAGCAAATCGAGAACCTACTTTATACCAGTTCTAAATACTGCTTATTTATATTGAATAGGGATTACGTAATTAAATTTTGAAATTGGATGTAGTTTATTTCTCCTGGTTAAAAACTTTACTTAGGCCACTGTATGAAGTCTATTTATTTTCTGTGTATCAGAATAAATATACTTGTTATTGTATATTTTCTTGCTAGTTTTATTTCTTTTTTGTTTTCATCATAACAGTTTGGTTGCTATTGTTTTTCGTCTCACTTCCCAGGGCATTGAGTTCAGCAACCTTCCAGGAATGTCGAGTGGTAAATTGTATTTGATAGATACATGGGGGTATGTAATTCTTATATTTATAGTTCATTTGAGAGACTTTAAGAACCTGATACAATCTCTCTTTCACTGTGATGTGTCTTTATTTCTCTATTGAATCAATATGAATATAAGCATGATTTGAGATTGTTACTTAGTAAGTTAGTGGCTGGTGTGTTCACTCGAGAAAAGTCATGTGCATATATGTGTAAACTAAATTCGAAATTCTAAAAAAAAATAACCGATATTAAAAGTAAATAATCTTTTTTCTTATACAATTCACACACATTTGTGTCTTTTGTTATTACAAATGAGTTGCCTCTTACGGAATTTAGCAGTAAATGATGTACCAAGTATCGACGTATCGTAATCTAAACCAGCCAGTTCGTTGTTTCACTCTCACAGCTCCTTGTTCTCATCTCCATTTTTTTCTATCTGTTCACTCAGATTTATTATGGCTGTTTCCCCAGTTATTTTTGTATTCTATACGATCGCTGAGTGTTTAACTTACCAAGCCTCCTTTCCTTATTATGCGTTCCATAAATGTGAGCTATATCTCCTTAACTGTTAGCAGAGTGTACCTTTATATCCTTGTCTCTTTAATATATCTTTGTTTCTTGCATGGTCTGACCATGGGATTCTTAGTGTTTCTTCCGGCGAGACCACACCTATATCGTTTCACATCTCATCCTCCGCACGGAGAGTCAGGCATTCCTTTTTATAGGAGAACATAGGAATCTATCACTACTTTTCAGGGTTTCTTATGATAAGTAGAATAAAAGTATTGCAGGGAGAATAGCTATGCTCTGACATCGGAACAGAAGAAATACGACACTAAATTGATATTCAAAAGCATTACGCCGATTTTATTCTGGTAGACATATCGTAATTTCTACAGCACAGTGGTGATATTTACGGAACTCATTTTATAATAGCGCGTCGACTCGTGTAAAGGATAAGAGCAGAAAGATTGTGTTGCGACGATAATATAAGTGGAGTACTGGATAGCCCGCGGAAATTGAGAAAAAAAAAACCCATTTGATATCCATGACTCGAAAACCAAACCTCTGATTCTAGTAAGATATACGGATCTATTTCAACCAGAAGACAGGACCAGATAACAATACATCGAATAATTCACAGATTCCTTCAGCATTGCTGCTACTAATAACTACGGTTGAATTTAACTTTAGGCCAACGCGTAGCTCAGCACCTAATCGCCTGCCCGGTGTTTATGAAGAGTTATTGATAATTCCACAGATATGCAAGATAGATCAATTTTATGCCCTTACTAGGAACGCGTGCTGGATGACCTATGTGACATGACGGCCCATTCAGTACGAGCTAATAATATTTGTATTGCGTTACGCCAAAGCGAACTTTACAGAGTGACGGAATTCGTTGTCTGATACAAATGCACTGATAGCCAAATATATTGGCTTCTTTTAAAGGATTTAAACATTCGTTTATTCGACCAGTCGAAGCGTGGCAACGCCTTTTCCATTAGTTCTCAGTAAATTGTTACTTAAAATCTGTTTAGATATTAATGGAAACAACCTCTTGCGTATCTGTCTATCTATCTATCTATCTATCTATCTATCTATCTAAACGTGGTTCCTGCGTAGATCTCTGATCAAGCATATCTTTCTTTCTTTCTTACCTTTCTTTCATATGTCTTTCTGATTTAACAACTCCTTCTTCTTTATCTATATATATGTGGATGTATGTATTTCTATAGGCCTATCTGAAAATGCTATTTATTTTTCTATTTCGAATCATGACAGAGAGCTTATATTAATAAATAAAACTATAAATGTACGATTTAATAAATAAACTGGACATCTACTCAAATAAGAATATCTGCTAAAAATAAGGTTTAAAATGATGAACTGTACCTACCTACATACATACATAAATACACGCACGCACACACACACACACACACAAACATATATATATATATATATATATATATATATATATATATATATATATATAAAGTGACAGATAGATAGAGAGATAGATATTGAGAGAGTGAGAGAAAATGGAAGAAATTACTTCTTTTTGGCCAACTTTGTTGAATCTTGCACATTATATATAATATATATATATATATAATAATATATATATATATATATAATAATATTTATATATATATATATATATATATATATATATATATATATAATAATATTATATATATATATATATATATATATATATATATATATATATATATATATATATATATATATATATATATATATCCTCCCGGCCGTAACAACAACAAAGAAAAAAAAGAAAAGAAAAAGAAAATGAAATTTGCATCGTGGAAGACACAAAAACATGTACACATGAATAAGCATTTTGCAAGACGCCATTCTTCCGACACAGAAAATAAATATTTTTATGATGGAATGTTAAAACTTTCAGGGCCTGAACTGCTTCACAAACTCGGAGCAAAAGGGAAAACAGGGTTTTAAAAATGATCTTCAGTTGGTCTGACAGACAAAGTTTCATCATGAAACCTACGAAGTAAAAGAGAAAATTTGGGTGAGAAAGAGAGAGACAGAAGGAAACAGGGAGAAAGGGAGGGAGAGTAATGTAAGCTTCCATTTACTTAGCAAAAAATGGTATGCTGTAGGAGCAGATAAGAAATGGTCCCAAATTATTTCTCTTCCTACCAACATTTGGCATTGTCCTCTGTCAATATATATATGTATATATATATATGTTTGTCGGGGGTTGTTTGTGGAGAAGTTTGACAGTTATTGACATTTAGACTTATGCACAGTATTTATTTTCAAGTTCTATTTTTAGTTTCACCTATTTTTCTGCTTCCTTGATAACTGACTCAATATTTACAACTGACATCGTTAATATGCATATATATATATATATATATATATATATATATATATATATATATATATATATCGAGAGAGATAAATAATCGCATTGGGAGACACGGATATATGCAAACACTTCTTGTTTGTATATATAAATAAATAAATATATATGTATAAATATATATATATATGTATATACACACATAGTTATATCTGTGTGTCTGTGTCTGCATATATTATGTATTTGGGCAGCAGTCCCTCTTTTATGCATGTTTGGTTGAAAACAACTGACAAATTGCCGTGCTTAAGTTTTTTTTTTAATATATATTTTCTTGTGTGCCCGTATTTTCTTTTTGTTTTCAGGACATGAATTATATAAGAATTGTCCGAATATTTTCCAAGCACATTCGGCTAGACGTTTAACCATTATCAAGGATGAATTTTATTTTAATAGTAACTGAATATATGGATTGTTTGTTTATATATATATATATATATGTCCAGTGTTATAAGAATGTTTTATTTTCCAAGTACGTTCCGCACATTATGGCCGCGTTTTCATCGTTGATATTATTGAGTGTTGGCTTTTTAAAATTTATTAAAAACGTCCATTTTCTTGGCCTTTTTGCATGTAGATTTTGCTATTATATTTGCATTTACAACGAATATTATACTGTTAGTGTTTGGCAGGTCTCAATTTGTATTTAAATGAGACCTCATTTAGCTATGGTCAAACTTGTATTCGTATACACACACACAAATACACACACACACATATATATATATATACATATATATATATGTGTGTGTGTGTGTGTGTGTGAAATGTGTATGTATGTCTGTATGTATGCATATATATATATGTGTGTGAAATGTGTGTTTGTATATATATATATATATATATATATATATATATATATATATATATATGTATATATGTATAGATGCAATTTATTATATATATTATTTATATATTATATATGCGCGGTACTTATTGGAAAGCGCTCAATATCAGTGATAGAACTAACATATTTAGTCAGATTGATGTGAGTTTGTGACCTAGGTTTCACGCTTTTGCGATCATCTGATGATCGCAAAAGCGTAAAACCTAGGGTCACAAACCCACATCAATCCAAACTATATATATATATATATATATATATATATATATATATATATATATATATATATATATATATATATATATATATATATATATATATATATATATATATATATATTGTTGGGCTGAGTGCTAACAAAAGCGAATTCTAATTTTGTATGAATTTGTAGAAATGCATGGATTTTAAATGGCTCATGGCGCTACACTCTCTCTAAAATTATTTCCCGGCTTGTTCTGGTTGTTATCCTGTAAAACCGTCCAATAAGCATATATGTCCAACAACCCATCGATGTGTTTCTATAGGTGATTTTACTCATTCAATATTTGGGGATAAAAAAATTTTTGCGAAAAATTCAAAATGCCAGTTATATCTAAATTAATTACTGCTATCATTTTCTGTTTGACTAACTGATTGCTTTTTCAATGTTTAATAACTTTTTGTGGGTTATTTAAAGACGAAACATATTTCTGATTGTAGACCTCGGTATAATCAAGCAGTCTCTTCAAAGTACAAACCGGCTTCGACAATGCTTATCTTCGGTGAGCGAACTCGTATCAACACCTAATTTACTCTAATCGGCAAATAATAATTGAATTTAACAGTCTAGATAATGAGTCATGAAATTTTAGCATTATAGAATTAATTTTTATTATCAAATTTAAAAGATTTCTATATATTTGAGAAGACTTATTATCAAACATTTTTCAATAGCAAACAGTAAAATGACATAGAATTTCTGTGATAAAGAGATATTATATAAGTACAATCAGCCATTAGTCTATTGCATTTAACAATGGTTCCTGAATTTGGTGACATTATAATTGTGAGTTCAATTCATGTGCCGGAAAGTTAGGACTCAATGGATAGAATCGTGCTATACCTGAGCAGTACCGAAAATAAATTTGCCGATATCCTTAGTAATGGGCAGTGGAACGTCAAAAATCTACCCTCGTAGATTAAATAAAGGGTTCAGTACATAATTCCCTGTAGGTTACTCAGACCGATATTCACTTTACGAAGCCCGGAAGACACAACGGTCAAAATTTTGTGATAACAATATCAAAGCTTAGAATAATTGTGAAAATATACATAGTATAAATAATGGTAAAATAACCATCATTTTTATGTAACGATCATTGCTCTCCACAACTTCCTCTCCGTTGTAAACCTCAACAATGTTTGATTTTACCATCCATATTTTCCCTACTCAGCTATCCATTCACAGAAACACATTAAATCATTTTCTCGCTTTTACACTCTACATCTCCTTCTCTAAGTACATCTTGTGAGTATTATATTTAAGAAACCCTTCTTTCTCATATTGTTGTTCCTGAATTTCCAACAGTCTCTTTTTTATTTTAATATGTCTTGTGAGTTCCTATTTTTTACGAGGGTAATTCAATAAATAAGTTGAATTTTTCGGTATAAGGACCTCTAATACAGATAGAAGCTTACTCTTTTTTTTATTTTTTTTTTGTTTTACTTCTTTTTCACATGGATTTAATTTCTTTTGCAGATTAAAAAAAAACTTTGAGAGTTTTGGCGATTAACAAAGATGGCCGACCAAGAAGCATGCTCCAGGATTGAACAGCCGTCAGTTATCAAGATTTGGTTGCTGAAGGGTGCAAACCAGTTGAAATTCATAGAATGTCAACTGTGTATGGTGCCACATGTTTCAGCCAAAAAATGTCTACAAGTGGGTTAAATTGTTTAAAGAAGGACGAAGCAGTGTTGAGGATGAACACAGGCCTGGGAGGCCTACAGAAGTGAGGTCTCCTGAGGTGATAGAATCAGTCAATGACCTCATTCAGTCTGACAGAAGGGTGACAGTGGTTGACATTGCAAGGACTTTGAGCTCATCTGTTGGGACAAACGCAGGGGTCATCATTCAGAAGGAGTCATCTTGCATCATCACAACGCAAGGCCTCACACAGCAGCCCAAACGGTGCAGACCATCAACGAGCTGGGCTGGGATCTGCTCCCTCATCCCCCTTACAGCCCAGACCTTGCCTCTTCAGACTTTCACCTGTTTGGTCCCTTGAAAGCGTTCACGAGAGGCACGAAGTTTAAAAGTGACGATGAAGTCAAAAGTGTTGTGAGCGACTGGCTGAGACATCGGTCCAAAGATTTTTACGCTGAGGGAATACGGAAGCTTATGCACAGATAGGAAAAGTGTGTGACAGTGATGGGAGACTACCTTGAAAACAAAGTAAGCTTCTATCTGTATTAGAAATCCTTATACCGAAATATTCACCTTATTTATTGAATGACTCTCGTAGAACTTCTTCATTGCTCAGAATCCGTTGGTAAAAACACTTCTCTGTCGTTTGGTATCACTTCTTACTCTGAAGGATTATTCTCCAGCATTTATTGTTACACAGGAGCATAGATATACTGTATATGATGTAGAAATATTGCTATGTTTTAATAGTTTGCTTTATTTCGGAAAGGCCTCTTTCGAGATACCGGTGTACACATTCCTTTTTAGTTTATTACACTATACTGTTAAATAAAACTGTTTTCTTGATTCTGATTCTGATTTTTTCATTTAGAATTTAACATAATTTTTTTTGCTTCTCTTACTTAGGCTATACTTTCTATCTGTGTGTGGTTATTGGTTATTTTATTTTCAATCTATTTGCTACATTCTCCAAATTTTTTATGTTTTTTATTCCATCTGAGTTTACCACCGCGAAAGTGTCATTCTTCTAACTTATGTTGCTAGTATAATGATCGCCGAGTTAAAACGGGAAGCTATTTTTGATCTCTAAGGATCTCTGTACATGTAAAATAAATCAGGTGAGGGTACGCATGATTGGTTTCACCTCGTTCTATTTTTGTTTCCCGGAAATGTTGCAGATGATCGTAACAACATTCTCATATAAGTCGAGTTTACTTATTAGATAAAATATTTTTTTCGCATTGTTCTTTTTCAAATTATCTGCGTAATAGAAGATTAAAAAGCAAATAGTTAAAATAAATAATACTCAATAAGTAGATATAACAGA
The DNA here is from genome assembly GCA_964036315.1 of Acanthosepion esculentum. NCBI lineage: Eukaryota > Metazoa > Mollusca > Cephalopoda > Sepiida > Sepiidae > Acanthosepion > Acanthosepion esculentum. Next base: position 101,116,629 of record OZ038493.1, on the reverse strand, counting down.
GTAGGAAGGGAAATCCAGTCGAAATCATACAAATAAATGCATTTTGACCATTGTATATAAACAAACTGGCATGTGTAGAACAGAATCATAACTGCAAATTCAAGTGACATTAAAATGTTCAATTTAATTACAACAGTTCATGCATTATCGCCAGATCTAACCAGAGTAAAGAAACAAATGAAGATCTGCTAATAATGGATATTGGTTTGTACACCTGAACGCAGAAGAAGGGGAACAAAGTGAAAGATTTATAAATAATTGGGCCTATTCAGAAAACAATATTTTTTATGCTTGGGTTGGGTCAACCTTAGGCCTTCTACTGATAAGATGTAAGAGAGTACAACATGATTCATGGATAGGTTGTTGGCGCCTGCACCTGCTCTCGCACTCGCTTTTTCTGCTGATGAGCTTGGTGTCAACGGTTAGATGAGCTTCTCATAAGAATCAACCTCCAACGCATACACTTTTCTATTTACATATACTCTATGCCTGATATTGAGCACATTAATCGATATATATATATATATATATATATATATATATATATATATATATATATATATATATATATATATATATATATATATATATATATATATGTAGATAGATAGATAGATAGATAGATATAGAGAGAGGATACATTAAAACTATATTTTATCACGACGTACTCACTGGATCTAACCAACGCCTTTATCCATCTGACAGGAGCCAAAGTGCGTGAGTTCAATACCAGGTTAAGGCAGTGGAGAACTTGGAGAGGACAATTAAAAGGAGATAGCTGATAACTGACATCCATTAAACATGGCACGTGGAACTAGAAGAGTCTACCCCAGTGAGCGAAATAAAGGGTTCAGTTCGACATTCCAACCACCTGAAGAAGGCCGGAGCGTACAACGGTCGAAACGCTGTAATAAATATGGCAACAAAGATGCGGACAATAGTCCGAATAATGTAAATAGTGTTATCTTTTTGTCTTTATTCAAATTGTCCTCTTGCCGATATATTTTATGTGACTTTTAACGCGGGGGCGACGCACACACACGCACACACACACACATACACACACGCACACACACATACACACACAGAGATAGATAGATAGATAGATAGATAGATAGATAGATAGATAGATAGATAGATAGATAGATAGATTGGGCTACAATGCGTAAATGAGTAATTATACTTTCACTTAATTTTCCAGTGAGCCAGCGAGTACTGCTATTTGGAGAAAAAAAACCAGATATACTACAATAATTATAGGCAACAGAACTTACAGTTATATCTAGTTATTTCAGCAGTAAATCGACACAGAAACTCTGATGCTGGCGAGTTTACCCGAACTTCTCACCCTTTGTAGATATTCGCTTGGTCGTTCGAGTAAGAATATTACCAAAAATACTTACATAATAAAACGTACAAAAACATATGGTAGTATATCGCCTTTTAGTCAATTGACTCAGTCGTCTGTGTACCAATGCGTGTTAGACGCAGGTTCATTTTCGTAAAACGTACAATCACAATATTCGCAGTTCGGGAACGTTGTGAAAACACCTCTCATAAAAACAATACGTGTTTCACCGGGAAACAATGCTCTTTAAAAAAGCTACTTAAATCTCGTGAGTCTGACTAAATGTCACATAAATCAAAAAAAGAACTTCGATATTTATCGATCACGGAACCTGATCTCGCTTTCATGTATTTTTTGAAATATTAGATGCCTATTTCTCTTAATCATTCTGTGGGTCTGTTTGTTCTCATTTTCTCTTAAACATTCTTCTTTCGATGGAAGTAAGGGCGCGTATGTTTAAGTACTATCTATCTATCTATCTATCTATCTATCTATCTATCTATCTATCTATTTATTTTAATAATTTATCTATCTACTTCTGTTTCTATCCATCGCACTATCTTCATTATTTATCTATATAATATACCCCCGCAAAGAACAAAAAAAACAAAAAAAAAACAAAAAAACAAAGCAATGGACAAACCTATCCCCCATGCTAGCAGAGAAAAGCCAAATTCCCTCAACCTTCGACACACATGTGACACATTCACAAAGGGTGGGTATTCTTATACTAAGTTAAAACAATAGTTATTTCCCTCTCTGTTTCAAACCTAACCCAAGCTCCTAACTCTTGACTCAAGCTCCTGTCGGAGTTTCGGCGATTAAACCGGCTACAATAAGATCTATCAGAGCGGAAGAACACTAGAGAAGCCAACGGCCAGTTAACTAGCGGCGATATTGCAATAAATCACCGTGGAGAATGCAAGAAATAGAATGGCATATATCTAACGAAATATGAAAGCTAACGACGTGAAGGTAGTTAAGTACGAGAATTAACTCCTTGCCCGGTAACTGGCGATATGCGCAACATGTGTCATCTGACCGTCTGCTCGCATCAAACAAAAAATAATTCTCGGAACATGGAAAATTATAACCATAATCAACTGTGGCCAGCTGGAAAATATAAAACAGAAGATAGGGTAGGTTAAAAGTCAAATTTTTAGTTGTATATGAAACTAGGTGGTCAAACAACGGAGATTCTGTCGGTGATTATATATGTCGGCGGAGAGAAAAATGAGAAAGGACTTGATATTAGATAAAAACATGGAGAAATGTGTTCTGGAATATTGTCATCTATCTGAAAAAATACATTTCATTAAACTGAAAGAAGAGCCTTTCAACATATCCATTTTAATTTTGTATGCATAGACAGCGCAAATCACGGAAGAAACATTCTACTCCGTGCTAGAGAATGCCATGGCTCAGTGTAAATTACAAGAAATTATAATTATCACGGGAGTCCTGAATGCCAAAGTAGGCAATGAGAAGGTAGGGGAGATAGCTACCAAATTCGGACTAGGAACGCGCAACGAACGCGTAGAACGTTGGGTTGAATGATGTACGGCGAATGACCAGGTAATAGACAAAACATGGCTCCAAGAACACCCGAGATTATTACTGGCATGCAGAATCCCAGGAGCAAAAACAAAAACAACTAAATCGATTATATAAACATCAACAAGAGATTCAAGAATGCACTGCGAAACCTATCCAAGTGAGGACTGCGGATGCGATCACCTCTCTCTTATATATACACTAAGAATGAAACTACGGAATTTGCAGAAGTCTAACGCAACACCCAAATGGCAATACAACAGATTCCTGATCAAGCCAAACCTCGAGGAAAAAACATATGGATAATGTGAAATAAAGATATGAGAGTCAAATTGGAAAGTTTGAAGTGGGACACACTAAAAGCGGCTTTAGTGACATCAGCAAACGAGATCATCCCAAAAGAAAATAGACGTAGACGAAAAAAAACGAATGATTGACAAAAGAGATTCTCGACGTGATGCAAAACAGACAGAAAACATTGCCATGGCATGGAACGAAATACAGAAAACTACACAAAGAAATAAGGAACAAATGTAGACAGGCTAAAGAAGAATGGATCAACGAATAATGTGCAGAAATAGAAAGAATGCGTATCACAGTTAAAACAGACATGCATAAAAAAATCTAAAAGATACGTTAACAAGCTACGTAAAAATCAGGGATCGCTAATATTAGAGAAAGAATGAAATACTTCAGATATGGAACGAATTTATTGGTGAACTCTACTACGACGATAGAGAACAACAGGCAATAAATAAAAATTGACGGACAGAAAATATTTAAAAAACTGAAGTAGAAGCTTCACTGGGCAAATTGAACAGAAACAATGCGTCAGGGTCTGACGGAATTGTAATATAGATGCTGGCAGCCTCAGATGATTTCGGCATAGATAAAATAACTGAATTACTAAATAAAATCTACAACAGTGGATACCGGAAGACCTGAGCAGATCTATTTTCATGGCTCAGCCTAAGAAACCAGGCGCAAACGAATGCGAACTCCACCGGACAATTAACCTAATGAGCCATATAACAAAACCCATTATCCGAAATCTAATGAATAGAGCGTACAGCAGAATCAGGCCTGAGATAGGACAATAAAAGTGTGAGTTCGTCAAAGACACTGAAGACGGAACGCGATATTTACGCTCAGAATGTTATCAGAAATGCAGAAGGGTATGATCTTGTTTTAAAGATTACGCAAAGGGGGTCGACAAAAATGCGCCACAAAGATCTGTTAGAGAGGTGCTTAGTAATATTGACATATCCGGGAAGACATTCGAATAATCGAGAAACTATACTAACAGCAAACTACCTGCATACAAATAGAAAATGATTCCAGCTGATATACAAAAACAGAAAGTGGTGAAAGACAAGGTTTGGTTTCTCACCTGACATACACAGCGAGGCAATTATGTGGCCCAGTAGTTAAAACTTTGGTTAGATCTAGTGGGTAGACCCAAAGAGTTGTGAGTTCAATACCAGACCACAGCAGCGGTTTACTAAAAATTTGGAGAGCTGAGTTAAAGGGAAATAACTGAGACATCCGGAAGAGGCATGGCATAATCTATCCCGTGGACGAAATAAAGGGTTCGATTCAAAATTAAAATCACCTGAAGAAGGCCGGAGCGTACACCGGCCGAAACGTTGTTAATATGGCAATGAAGATGAGAATAACAGTTCGAATAATGTAAATGATACAAGTAATAAGATATGCAGATGACACTGTGTTGAAAGGAAACTACAAAACATTATACAGAAGGTAGCGAGGGAAAGAGAGAAGAAAGGAATATGCATAAACTACAAGAAGACAGAATGTATGCTTGTCAGCAAAAGGATAAGACCAAAATGAAATTACAGGTCGGGGATACGAAAATCAAGCAGGTAAACATCTGGGAAGTGTTCCATCAGAGGACAGAATTTGCAATACCGAGACCCGAAGACGTATTGGTATGGTCAAGTATGCATTCCAAAAGTTAGTCAGATTATTGCGAGACATAATAATTTCGTTGGAAATAAAGAAAAGTGTACTGCACTGTCGCGCGATATCTGTCCTCCTGTATGGCACTGAATGCTGGACAATATCCTCAAAGATAAAGAAGAGACTTGAAGCAACAGAAACATAGAAAAGAATACTGAACTCCTACGTGATATCTGTGCTCCTGTATGTCATAGAATGCTGGACAATTTCCTCAAAGATGAAGAAGAGACTTGAAGCAACAGAAACAAAGAAAAGAGTATTGAACTGTTATGTGATATCCTCCTGTATGGCACTGAAAGCTGGACAATCTCCTCAAAGATGAAGAAGAGACTGTGGTTCTACAAAAGGATTCTAAGGATACTATGGACCGAACATGGGAGCAACAACGAGATTTTGGGAAGAATGGAAACAAAAATGAGACTCGTACTTAAGACCAGGAAGAGGCAGTTGAAATTTCTTTGGCACGTAATTAGGAAAAAGGGCTTGGAAAATCTGACACTCACAATAAAGATTAAAGGAAAAAAAAGGACAGAGGAATTCAGCGCGAAACATAATTGATGGGTTTGGGAGAAATAACAAAAAGATAAAAGTTATTAATAGCTACAAAGGACAGGAAGAAGTGGAAGGCCATGATCACCTACGTCCTAAAGGGAAACATCATATAAAAGAAAATCTATCTATCTATCTATCTATCTCAATATCTTCCTTTTCTAGTAACTTAATATTTTCATTATTTATCAAACTATCTCAATAAGTTAATTATCTATCATAATATATTCATTGTTTATACTTCAGTACGTTCATCATGTATATATCTCAGTATTTTCAGACCTATCTATCCGAGTTCTTTCGTGTTTCTTATAAATATATATATATATGTATATCAGTCTGTTCATATTCCTTTATATCTCAAAACATATCAGATTTATGTGTTTATTTTTCTATCTATCTATCTATCTATATATATATATATCTATCTATCTATCTATCTATCTATCTATCTATCTATCTATCTATTCGAATTAGACCTGTGTAGCGAGACATCACAACTCCAGAACAACACGCTCTCACTGCGCAAAATATGATTTTTCCTATGTTTCTATGAAGGTATTGTTACATAGGCGACGAAGAGCGATCAAGATTTATATTGTCCGAAATATACGCTTGCTGGTATGTGGGTCAGCAAGATAGCAAACAAGATACTAAATTTTAACATTGTCGAGATGAAAGCAAACGTTAATATATATATATATATATATATATATATATATATATATATATATATATATATATATATATATATATATATATATATATATATATATATATATATATGTACAAACGTATATATACAGTGGGGGAAATAAATATTCGTACACATGAAAAATTGTATTTTTATAAATGTAAAAGCCTTAACTAAAACAAATTTTGATACATTTTATGTGTAAAGATACATTTTATTAAAAAATAGTGATAAACTTAATGAATTCTTATTCTAACAGAAATTAAAGCATTTTTTCATTTTAACTGATGAAAAAAGTATTTGTACAAAACAAAAAAAGCATATTAACTTAATTTAATACTTTGTGGAATATCCTTTATTGAGTTCAACAGCTACCAGTCTATTCCTGTACGTCTCAACTAATGATATGCACACATTGAGTGGTATTTTGTCCCATTCTTCTTGGCATATTGTCTTCAAATTCTTGATATTTGTTGGTGCTCTTTTCCCAATTTGAATTTTCAAATATCGAATATGAATTCTCGATTGGGTATATATATATATATATATATATATATATATATTATAATATTTAAAAAAAAATATTATTCCTTGGCTACCTAAAAGTTCTCATGTTTCAAAAGCGAGAGTCGAGACCCTTAATATAAATTTTGAAATTAAGTTGAATTAAGGTATCTGGTCTCGCTTCCTCGTCAAGCGACAATTTTCGCTTGACGAGGAAGCGAGACCAGATACCTTAATTCAACTTAATTTCAAAAATTATATTAAGGGTCTCGGGTCTCTCTTTTGAAACATGAGAACTCTTTAGTAGCGAAGGAATCATATTTATAAAAAACATATTATAATATCAAGTCTACTTCTGTATGGAGCACTGTCCTTTTAAAAATAAAAGCAAACATACTAGGGAACTCCGGATTATTTACCTAACGTGTTCTTTCCTATTTTTCTGCTTACCTGCACACACACACACACACACACACACACACACACACACACACACACACACACACACACACACACACATATATATATATATATATATATATATATATATATATATATATATATATATATATATATATATATATATATATACCCATCCCAACCTGTATATATATTTGTATGTGTGTGCATGTATGTATGTATATACATGTGCCTGTGCGTGTATGTGTTTACGTATATATTGAACTAATTGACATTTATTTTAAACTGTGCAATTTATTTTAAACAGTGTCTACCAGAATACGTTTTTCTGAGGTTTTAATAAACTCGGCACATTAGAGGATCGTAGGACACATTATCTTTATTGAATTGGTTAGTTCAACCGTAAGGTTTATGCTAAAAGTTTCCGATTCTTACTTTCCAGTCAACTTTGGTCTTCAAAAATGTAAATGCAATTTCAATCATTATCGGCTCTCTTCCTGATGACTCTGCCATTGTTCTTGCTCCTCGATGATGCTTCTCTTTTCTAATTCTTGTGTTTTGCAGCCCAGCATATATATGCGTGAGTGTATGTGTGTGTGTGTGCGTTAGCTTTTCTGTGTGTTTGCGTATGTGTGTGCGTAGTTTCAATTGCATGAGAATCCGACGGAATGTTAAATATATGACAATTTGTGAAAACTTTTATGTTGACATGTTTCGTCGATCAAACAGCGAAATAAACAGTTGCAATAAAATCAGTTTTTCGGATGAAGGTGTTTGATCAGTGGAACATGTCAACATTTTTTCTAAATTTTCACACACATATCATATACGTAGACACACAAACATATATGTGTCTGTGTGTTTATATATACATATATATATATATATATATATATATATATATATATATATATATATATATATATATATATATATATATATTCACACACACGCGCATATATAAGTGTGTGTTTGTGTGTGCGTGTGTGTGCGTGTGTGAGTGTGTGTGTATTGAGTACCTGAAGATGAGTGCGTCGGGTAATTCAATCGGTATTGTATACAGACGTTATTTCGTTTAAAGTCACTGAAACGGAAGACACGTACACATATTCTGAAAGATAACATCTCAATATGTTTTTCTATACAGTTCGA
>OZ038493.1:101073428-101105928 GCA_964036315.1 Acanthosepion esculentum | reverse complement strand
CTCAAATTAAACAGGATATGAAGTAAAATTTGGTTTAACACCCACTTTTAACTTAGAGGTAAAATTCAAAATAGAGAAATTATCTTTCAAGTTACTTACTAAAGACTTCCCAAAAAATTCGGAATTGCATAAGGTACTCAGTAAAAACACAGGTAAATTAAGCTACAGCAGCACTAGTAATTTAGATTCAATTATAAATAGACAAAACCCCAGAATTTTCAAAACTAACAGCAAAATATAGTTAACACTAGTAATGTATGCAACTGTAGAAAAAGAACTAGATGCCTATTAGATGTGGCTTCTAAAACCGAATCAATGATCTATATAGCAGAATAAAACGTAGGTTGTTTCAAGCGTAGATGGTGCAATCATAGCTCGTCATTCAAGCTAGTAAGTCTTATGTGCTCTACCACACTAGCTAACCATGTATGGAATTTAAAATAAAAAAACAGCAGGGATCAGATTGTAAGCGTGAAAATTAAAAAAAAACAAAAAACGGAGTAACATTTTAACCACTACAATAATATTTAACTCTGCCAACAGGAAAAATTAACAATAATGACAATTCTGTATCCAATTTTGAACCAGATATCCGAAGGTATGAGTCCTTGCCTACGTACTAAATCATTACTCTTATGCTTATATGAGGCTGGATAAAATGCATGCACATTTCAATTACCCCGCCCCAACTGTTACATTTTCTTCTTTTCACTTCTTTTCTTTCTTTCTTCTTCTTCTTCTTCTTCTTCTTCTTCTTCTTCTTCTTCTTCTTCTTCTCTTCTTCTTCTTCTTCTTCTTCTTCTTCTTCTTCTTCTTCTTCTTTCTTCTTCTTCTTCTTCTTCTTCTTCTTCTTCTTCTTCTTCTTCTTCTTCTTCTTCTTCTTCTTCTTCTTCTTCTTCTCTTTTCTTCTTCTTCTTCTTCTTTCTTCTTCTTCTTCTTCTTCTTCTTCTTCTTCTTCTTCTTCTCTTCTTCTTCTTCTTCTTCTTCTTCTTCTTCTTCTTCTTCTTCTTCTTCTTCTTCTTCTTCTTCTTCTTCTTTCTTCTTCTTCTTCTTCTTCTTCTTCTTCTCTTCTTCTTCTTCTTCTTCTTCTTCTTCTTCTTCTTCTTCTTCTTCTTCTTCTTCTTCTTCTTCTTCTTCTTCTTCTTCTTCTTCTTCTTCTTCTCTTCTTCTTCTTCTTCTTCTTCTTTCTTCTTCTTCTTCTTCTTCTTCTTCTTCTTCTTCTTCTTCTTCTTCTTCTTCTTCTTCTTCTTCTTCTTCTTCTTCTTCTTCTTCTTCTTCTTCTTCTTCTTCTTCTTCTTCTTCTTCTTCTTCTTCTTCTTCTTCTTCTTCTTCTTCTTCTTCTTCTTCTTCTTCTTCTTCTTCTTCTTCTTCTTCTTCTTCTTCTTCTTCTTCTTCTTCTTCTTCTTCTTCTTCTTCTTCTTCTTCTTCTTCTTCTTCTTCCTCCCTTGCTCCTCTTCCTCCTCCTCCTTCTTCTACTTCTTTTTCTTCTTCTTCTAAATGCTACGAATAGTGGAATTATACTCCATGTGTTATTTCTCTCTTTGTATATATATATATATATATATATATATATATATATATACACATACATATATATGTGTGTGTGTGTGTCCTCTGCTTATTAAAAGATGTATAGGTTTTGAGAAAAATATTGCGTTCTCCATGACACGTCTATTGGGTGGAAAATATCAAAGGATAATATTTACAGAGACTCCAAAATCTCATCCACAGTTATTCGTATATCTCTCTGTTGATTGACCATATATTTAAAATTGTCCAATAATATTTCAATTACATTTGATGTAATATATTCCATTCAGTGATAAGACGCGTTTTGTGATCGCTAAGTGCATCAGCATTAATTCTTATAAAAAATCTGCTTAAAACGAATTAATAAGGCGAAATATAACGACATGCATTCGACGTTCGGTCAAATTTATCGTATGCATTTTTTTAAAGATGTCTAATATATGAAAGTGATTAAGGAGTGTCATTTCTGCTGAGAAATCTCTCCGTATGATACTAGGTTTTTCGTTCAGTTGACATATAAGTAGATAGATGCTAGAGGAAAAAATATTAAGAAATGGTATCAAATAGATTTTAAAATTACAGTTTCAAATAAGTAATATATATATATATATATATATATATATATATATATATATATATATTGAACGATAAAAATTATTAAAAAAATCAGTTAAAATCTTCAGACATACTGGGTTGTAGATTAATATCCTTATGATTTTATTATTATTATTTCATTTATATTCATATATATATATATATATATATATATATATATATATATATATATAGATAAAGATAGATAGATAGATAGATAGATAGACAGACAGACAGACAGATAGATACGTCATCATTGCCTTCGAAATTGGCGAAAATTACTGGAAAATAACGTTTTACAAAATGTCAGAATTTTAAATGTTTTGATGAAGTAATCATACACTGAAATAAGCCTCTCATTGAGGCTGACCAATTTCAATCGACACTAAAGCTATCATAAATATAATATCGTGATTCTCAACGAAGGCGGTCACTCCCCACAGTTGGAAACAGTATGAATTCAAAACGAGGCAGTGCATCGTCGTTGAGGTTTGTATAGGAGTAAGAGATATCATACAGCCCAAAAATTTTGCGACGGGTAATTTCGGCCATAAAGCATAATCATTAGTCGAAAAGCCATATTCAACAATTCTGATTCTGTTTTTAGCCGAAAATTGTACTTGTTTTTACAATATATATATATATATATATATGCGCGTGTGTGTGTTTGTAAGTTTGGATCAAATATGGAAAAGAATTCGACAGAAAGATAAGAACACTACAAGGGCGACACAAAAAAATTTAGAACATTCTCTTCTATAATTCATTCCACTAAAATTTATGATGTAGTTTAAATGAAAGCGACTTACACTACTTCTTTGTTTTTATTCGATCTCTTTGTCTTTTTTCTTTATTTTTTCGTTTTTGTCCATATTGCTTCCCATCTTTCTTTCTTCTGGTTGGTTAGTTTTATTTCCAAATTTTATCATCCCCTGACTTGTTTGAAAAATCCTTGTAAATTTTACTTCAATTTACAAGGTGAATATGATCATTAACCTAATGTAATCTTAGTTTCTATTGTATAAAAAATATATTGCTCTGTTTGATTAAAACGTTGAACTCTCTGTGTCAATCAGTTTTAACATTTAATATTTTATATTGTATTAATAGTATTATTATTATATAACAACGGATTATCTATCTATCTATCTATCGATCTATCTATCTATCTATCTATCTATATCTATATCTATATATATATATATATATATATATATATATATATATATATATATATATATATGAGAAATTAACACGGGTTGACCCAATCCTTGTTAATAAATTTAGGCTGACGGAACAGCTTGAAATCTCTCGATGCTTGTGCGCGTATGAAATCACATGTCAGCTTAATCGGGGGTTTCAGCGTATTTGCCATGTTCAAACTACTGATAATTACTGATTAACATTAATGAAGGTTCGCTCTGCATAGTTGCAGTATAAACAGCAGGAGGGCAGTGTGTTTGTCAGGCAATGGCAATTTTGGTTGCGCAATCATCTGCGACTGGGTATCAATATCAGCCCTGATGAACGTGTGTCTTCGGAAAACGATACTTACGGCCATGGTCCTCAACGCAGGCGTCCCCCAGTGGTCACTTCTTGGACCAACACCCTATTTTGCATTACATCTATGCCGAGTGCATCAGTAAAACTCTTGAGCTTTGCTGCTGATCTCTCATCCGATCTAGCACTAACTTCAGTGTGGGAAAATTCTAGTTAGTTACATTCAATGCCTTAAAAATCAAACGAGGTACATTCAATCACCACCGATTGGACCCCAAACTCCCACCAGCCACGATGAATGGATATCCCCACGAGAAGGATTCGTGACTTGAGAGACTATTCGGCCTTAAATTAACACTAACTTTGAGTCCTGTACATATGATCCATATCTAAACACGCAGGAAAAATGGTCGGTTACGTTTACGACACAGTAAGCATCTGACTCCATGTACTATCCTTTGCCTTCACAACAGCAAAATCAGACCGAGTACTATTGTGATAACACTTTCCAAACTCGACAGAGACTGGAAGATTCTATGAGTCCTTGTGGGTGATAAAACATTTTGCACGATCAGACTCCTATCTCTAACAGACAAGTATTTCACTGCTCTATCGCTATGTTCATGGAAAGTGCTCAGACCTTCCTTGGTTCTTCCAGTTCTAACCTTCACAGCTAGGAGTCACCATGCCACTCACATAATTTCCACTCGAACAGCTTCCTCACGCGATCCACTGCTTCACTGGAACCGATTCCCAAGAGGATGCTTCCGCGATCACAGCAGTCTTAACCTATTAACAAAGACCTGTCAAATCAGGAGATAAATGGATTGGCTAAGAATAAAATGCATTGAGGGTGCGCTGATCACAGAATTCTCGAGAATGAATGTAATGCGTTATACGAGTTAATAGAGTAATATAACTGAGATCTTCAAGGAGTGGACAGATTTAAAATCCAACGGGATACGGGCAAAGCTAATATATATATATATATATATATATATATATATATATATATATATATATATATATATATATATATATATATATATATATATATATATAGATAGAGAGAGAGAGATAGATAGATAGATTACAGTTCAAACGTTTGAAGCTACCGCCAGAATTTTCATGGGATGAGCTTGACAGAATAGTGAAACATTTCGTTCCCAAACATGAAAAACAGAACGTATCTTGATTGAAAAAAGTATGGAATCAATTATCATAACTTATACTTTGATAAACGTTTACGACGAATACCAAAATTTGTGCTGCGGTCATCAAGGCTAAAGGGGGATATTTTTATCGAGAGTAAAATTGAATATCAAAATGAATTTTATCATAACATTTCTAATAGAATATCATGTCCAATTTTTTTTAACCATGTATAATAATTTTCTTATATTTAAAGTACAAAACAACTACTTTTGGGGCCAATTTAAAAAAATACCAGTTGTGGCCTCAAATCATTAAATTGTAACATACCAGACGAATGTGATTATGCACTTTTATTCAATTTTTGTATGAACGAAGGAATACTATCAAAATACACACTACACTCACACATACACACACACAGACACAGACACACACACACACACACACACACAACCTACGCAACCATAAATAAATACCAAAATTAAAAATTAATCAGTTTGTCTGACGATCGCAAAGAGCATGAAACCCAAGGTCACAAACTCACATCAATCCAACTAAAGATATATATATATATATATATATATATATATATATATATATATATATATATATATATATATATATATATGTAGTCGGAGGGAAACTAATATTCGTACACATACATTGTTTTTATTTATTGTCTGTTTAACATAAATGTGTATAATAAACACAAAAAAATTGATTTAATAGAAATAAATCCCATTTATACATTTTAATGGGTGAAAAAATTATTCGTAGAAGACAAAAAAGAATATATAATATTCATTTAATACTTTGTAGAATAGCCAACCTCTTATTGTCGTTCTCAGTTAATAATTTGAAAATTTTCGTGTAATGTCCCATTCCTTTTCTCATATGGTGTTCAGATCTGGGATTTTTGTTGGAGTTCTCGATTGGATTTGAATTTTCAAATAACGACCCAAATTCTCGATAGGGTTTAAATCTGTGGCCTGACTTGGCTATTTCAGGATATTTACATTATTTTCAGCAAGCAATTTCTTCATAGATTTTGCAGTCTGCTGAGGATCATTATCTTGTTCGAAGATCCAATCAAGAATTTCAAGATTTCCAACCGGAATCATTAAATCTTCTTCCAAAATAACTGATGCCAGTATCTTTTGCAGAAAAACATCCCGAAACCATAATGCGCCCACCACCAAATTTCACTGTCTGAACTGTTCCCTTCTTTATTTTTGAAGTCATAACCATCTTTCCTCCATACATGATCTCTAGAAGAACGTCCAAACTACTCAGTTTTAGTTTCCTCTGACCATAATGCTCTTTCGCAATGAGTTTTTCCTTATCGTTATGTTCACGAACCAATTAGGTTGTTCCTAAGAATTTCATTGCTTATTGTCCGTTTAGTGACACAGATTTCTGATGAAAGCAAATCACCCTGCAACACTACACTTGTTCTTCTTTGGTTTAAAGCAATTTTGCAATGAATGAACGAAATGTAGTAAATGGAATACCCAGGTTGTATCAGATTTTCCTATAACTTTTACCTTCTCTCCAGAGATTAACAATCATTTATTGGTCATTTCTTTACCACTTGGCATAATGATAACCTTCTTGCACGAATAGCAATTGCAGAATGTTCTGTTTGTATTTTTTAGGCTAAAAATAACTACTAATAACATTATTATAACATTTTAAAATAATCTATTTGAATAATCTACAACAGTAAAGCAATTTAAAATTTTAAAATCTGAAATTTGCAATGTACGAATACTTTTGTCAGCCATTAAAAACGATATATGGGATTTATTTCTATTAAATCAATATTTAGTTATTATACAGATGTGTACATTTAATTATATGAAAAGTATGTTTATTCTTTAAAAATTTGTATGTGTACTGATATTTCTTTCTCTTTTGAGGCATTTCCATCATTGTGTTATTCCAATGATGAAACTGAACACTCACTATTCTTTGTTGCACGAAACCTCTCTCTAATAATCCAAAAGTAAATCCGATTTTTAAGTTGCGATGCAAAACAAACGTCTTCATATTTGTCATTGGTTCATTCTGACTTTTTCATTTTAGTTTCCAATGCTAACTTACCGTCACTGTCTAACCCAGCATGCCGGCCACTCCCAGCCTTCTTCCTGACGTAGAAATTTCTTTAATCAGCAGTTTCGAGGAGAAACAATTTTGTACCTTAGGTAGCGAATCAACTTCCTCTCTACGACTGAGAAGTACTTCTCTCGCTCTCTGACCCCCGCCCCCCCCCCTGCTGTCGGCCAATCTCATAGCTTCAGGCTAGGCCCGCCTGCTGCATTGCCTACAGTAGTATAAGAATACAGATCAATGGTTTATTTTTAGAAAGATGTCAGTGGTTGTATTCTTTTTTATATTTCAAACTCGTTTATAAATATATCGATCTCCCATTTATCAAAGTGCGTAGTCGCTTTTTCTTCCCTTTTTCTTTGAGCTCTCTTATCTCATCTGTCGAGGCACGTTCGTTTTTTTTTTTGGAATGTGACTAGTGAGAGAAGAGAAAACAAAAGTAACAGAAGCATTCACTGTTAAAAAAAAAAAGATAGAAAAAAGGAACATTAAAACTGAGAATATAGACAGACTAAGGAATTATACAGGAAATGATTTTATTCGCTGTCCTTTGCTGGTATAATACTGTCGTCCTAAAAATAACCTCTCTCCATGACTACACATAGGGGATTCGCGGCAACGAAGAAGTATCACTCCCGTTCATCATCGTAATTATTACAATTATCAAATAAATTAAAAGAAGTAAATGAAGAAATTATGTGTTGATTTTTCTCGTTCAAATAAGCAGTGATGTTGTTAAAAAGTAATGTTAGCGAATACTTTTGCTTTAATTATAGAAGAGGCGACGCTTGCTTTGCGAAAAAATCAACATACATAATTTTTAGATTAAACGCGGAAAGTAATAATACGTTGGAGGAAGATATTTAATATTTTATAGGTTAACAATCAAAAGAATTCTCATAATAAGGTGACTGACGAGACGATGACAAAAGATGATTGAAGAGGAAATTTATGAATGAGCCGGAAGTTATGAGGGAAAAATCACAATAACGAATTTCAAGATAATGAATGAAATAAAAATACACATATTACATATAATCTTTGGCCTTCTCTTATCTTAAATGGGTAAGAAACAACATCAAACAAAAGGACATTGGGTTATAATGATTCTGTTGTGCCAATATTCTAAGTGGGATATTCATAATGGTCTAGAAAACTATCATTCAAAATGTTTATATTTACATGGAGGAGAAAATCAATGTAATATAGGAACAACACTAAAAAGAAAACTTATTAAGCTTTATTTGATTAATTCTTCTTTAGTGCAGAGAAACGTTTATTTTATTGTGTTGGATGTTTACAAGCGACAGGGGAGATGGGATATGCTTATTTTATTACCCCAATAAAAAAACGGTGAAAAAATAAACATTTTTTTGTTAGGTCATATTTCATTTTACTATTGTTCACACAATATAAGGCCAGTGGTAAGAACAAACGCATTCTGACCAGAGAGCCGGGTTTGAATCTCACCGTAGTCAATTTGTCAGGAAGGTGACTTCCTGATGTTATCGGGAGAGGGGCTCGATCCCAGCGTGCGGCACGTTTGGGAAACCGTACTATTAGTTGACCCAAGCCTTGTGAGTGAAACGGTCCAGTCTATCCTTGCTAGCACGAAGTCAAAATCATCGAGACCAAGGGCTTGAGCGTGCTGGACTTGTTCAAATTGTTGATCACGCTAGATAAAATGCTCTTTCCCAGAAATTGTAACTAAGGTCTGCTCAGCATAGTTGCAGTATGAACCACAGGTGGGCTCTATGGGTGTTGAATAAACACAAATGCGCCTGAGCCAGTGTTTGCAATAAGGTAAACGGGTATCCTCGAATACGAGTAACCAGCTATACATACATACATACATACATACATACATAAGGCCAGAGAGTCATAAAAGGTAAAGAGATACTAAAAGGTTTTGCTCTAAGGACGTAAAACAGGGAGAAAGAGATGCATAATATACGGATAGATAACGGTCAAGACACTCCTTGACATTGAGCTTATCTGTTGGGACAAACACAGGGGTCATCAGTCAGAAGGAGTCATCTTGCATCATGGCAACGCAAGGCCTCACGCAGCAGCCCAAACGGTGCAGACCATCAAGGAGATGGGCTGGGAACTACTCCCTCATCCTCCTTACAGCCCAGACCTTGCCCCTTCAGACTTTCACCTGTTTGGTCCCTTGAAAGCGTTCACGAGAGGCACGAAGTTTAAAAATAGACGATGAAGTCAAAAGTGTTGTGAGCGACTGGCTGAGACATCAGTCCAAAGATTTTTACGCTGAGGGAATACGGAAGCTTGTGCACAGATGGGAAAATTGTGTGACAATGCTGGGAGATTACGTTGAAAAATTTAAAAAAAAGAGTAAGATTCTATCTGTATTAGAAGTCCTTATACCGAAAAAGTCACCTTATTTATTGAATGACCCTCGTACAAATGAACACATTTAAAAGTGATAATCGTCTATTATTTATGAACTCTTGTAAGAACGTAACTGTTGTGCGAACGAACGACGTGAGACACAACCACAATTATTATTCGATTTTTAAGTAGAAGAGTTATAGGGATTTTCCAAGCTTAGCTTAGACGGGGCACAACGGCGAAAGTATGGGCCAACCAGTGAGGATCGAACTCACTACTCTGTCGTAATTGTCGTAGCGAAACAAGCCTGCTAACCATTACACCGCCTCGAGATACCTAAGTAGAATGGTTATATATTAATTATCCTAGCATAGCTTAGATGTGGCACAAGGCCGAAAGTAAGGGGCACCCAGTGAGGATCGAAGTCACTACTCAGTCGTAATTCTTCTAGAGAGACAAGCTTGCTGACCATAAACACCGCCTCAAGATATAAATCGAAACAAGAAATAGAAAAAAGACGATGTTATCTCTATCACGGATAGATACAGCAAATTACGGTACTTGTGCGTTTTTTACGAGCTGACACATCTCTTTGAGTGTCCAAGGCTGCTAGGGATGGGTATTTTCATAGAGTTACTATTTTTTGATAGATTGCCAAAAAAGGCTGAGCGGTTTCTATTTTCCCATTAGAAAACCCTGTCATTTAAACTCAAATAACTTCTTTTATACTGGTTACCAATCAAGACATGATGTCCCAGACTGGAGGAGATTCAATACGCGATACCAATTGATATCATCTGGGAAACGTTAAAAAATTCACCACTTAGATTAAATAAAACGGGCAGTGCAAAATTCGCTGAAAGTTAACCTAAGTGATAATCACATGCAAAAATAACAGCAACAAAGATGGGGACAACAGTCTGCGTGTAAATAAATGGAAATACACATTCTCGGTAGTTATTTAAACCTATACCAGAATATGGATGTATATTAGTTTCACATATGTGCTTATCTTCGAAGCTGCTTCTATTATCCTGAAAGAATGCACATAGAAAACTATTCATATGCAAGGAGTGATATATATATATATATATATATATATGTGTGTGTGTGTGTGTGTGTGTGTGTATTAAAAAACTTTTTTCTGATTTGTTAAACATCTTTTCTTTTCAAACCTTTCTTGATATATCAAAATCTATATACAAATTTATATATCTTTATCCGATATATATATATATATATATATATATATATGTATATATACATACACGCATATATATGTATATATATATATATATATGCTCACACACACATATATATATCTGTATATATTTTATATATATATATATATTCCCACTTATATATATATATATATATATATATATATATATATACATATATATATATATATACATACATATGCATATATACACATTTATATATATATGCACATACATATACATATATATACATGCATAAATATATAGACATGCATATATATATATATATATATATATATATATATATATATATATATATATATATATATATATATATATATATATATATATATATATATAATATTCTCCTTTCTCAGCTAGCTTTGTTTCAGGATTTCAAGGGAGGTGGATACTTGAGTTACGTTAACCTCCAAAACAAATAAAATTCATTTTTCTAGTGTAAAAATATTTTGGGGAATTCATGACCTCTACCTGGCCGAGGTGATATTTGAAAAGATTCAGCTTCTACTTCTTCTACTACAACTAACTTGACCAATATTCGTACAGCAGATCCACTGTTTACCAAGGAAGGTCGTGATATTTCCTTTTTTAATTTCATATTTTCTTTATGTCATACGAATGTATATCATATTTGTAACCTTAGTTGCTGGTACAAATACAGATTTATTTATGTTATGTATAAATTAACGTCGTCCCTGGAGGGTATGTGGTTTCCAGGGTCTTTCCCGAAAAATTCCATCTTCTACATATTGGAGGAACCCTGACACACCACTTATTGGACGGAAGTTTATATAATTACTGTCATCGTTTTGTTTTTTTTTGCTTGTGTTTTCCTAAGTTCAGCAGGGTTGAACAAATGGATCTAGCTATCGCCCGGTTGACATCCCGCTCCAGTGTTTTGTATAGTAGTAGGGATTTATCCCTTGATTCCTATTTAGGACTGGTTTTCCGTCTTTCCATTATCTTTCACTTCCAGTAGCTCCCTTACGTCTTAGTGGCGCTATTGCCTTGCTTAATGTGAAGTGAGAAAAAAATATCGGTGCATCCACCGACATATTCGAGGCCGAATTATCCATTTGGTGGGTACGAGTTTAACTTCTAGGTCAAACTTCTGAGCCATCTGGCTCTTTTACAGTTCTGAGGTAAAATCGAGTAAAGACTTAGTTCGATATTTCTTCGCGTTTAGCTAGTATTTTACCGAGGTCACCACAGATCAATTCCGCCTAGGTAAAAAAAACATCTTGCTGAATATTAAATTTGATTCAAACCTCTATATTTCCTGTAGTGAATCTCATGCTGCATATGAAAATCGAAACAAAATTATACATATAGATATAAAATATATTTTAGACCTGCGTTGAAATTTTAAAATATATATATATATATATATACGTTTCTTCATTGTTCCGTTCTCATCAATAAAACATTGATTATTTTTAATAATGATTTTAACACGTCTTTAATACTGCTGAATATTTGTCACTCAGTTTGAACAATTTTCATTGCTACTGCTTAGTAAGAAAATAATGAATGTTACAGATAATATGTGATTACCAAAATAATAGTAATTGTATTAAAATTGGCAATTTTTATTAATTTAACACGAACCCAGAGATATTGTATACAAACTAGGAATATTCTTTCAATATTGTATTGTTTTTTAACGATCAACTTCCAGCTTAAACATCAATGACCCGCGCATTACTTGATAAAAGCTTTTATATTTCTGAACTGCGTCGTCCAACAAAACAACTAAGATTTTATCTTAATATTGTAGATTTTCCGCAATGGCATAATAATTGTCTATCTTCACTGATAAAACTTATGTGTATCTGTAGTTTATAAAAAGCAATAGACATTTCAGTGTGAGTCAGTTCGGCTTATACACAGAAATAGATAAATTTACACTGACAAACATGAAGACTATCGAATTTCACTTTGATTTTTGACAGATTTATTCATTTAAAGGAGCAATCGAATACTTTATTGCCGAAAAACAAACAAAAAAAAAAGATTTGATAATTTTGGGTTAGAGAGCTTTTGTCCGAACATTGACATCAATGCATGTCTAATAAGCTTTTATAGGTTACCTTGCATCTTCAGCGAAAGCATATCTTTTATGAAGATTCCGTTTAATTGTGTGTTACCTTTATGAAAACGAAAGCCATTGAATAGAAATATAGAATAACAATTAATATCTTTATCAATAGGATAGTTTCGGGACTTGTTTTCGTCGATGTATATTAGTTTTTGTTTATTCTATTTGATTTAATAATGTTTGTTTGGTCCGATGGGCTCTTTTCTATCCGTTTCTTCCGTTTTGGTTATTGACGTAACTTTTCTTTTTTATTGCTCTGCACCGAATAGGCAATGCTCTGCAGTTAGGATTAGGAGAAAGGCGTTCAAAAGAAATCTGTTTTGGGAAACAAGCACGGTGATTATATAAATTATAATCCTTTGCACAACAAAACGAAATTTGCACAATAACGTAAAAGTAAGTGCAACAGAAAATGTTACAACATCGATTTATATCCTCAAGCATCTACGTGATTATAGTAAGCAAGGGATATTTTTTGCGAGATCTGTAGATACAAGTGTTAGAGACTAAATCTAGATTTCTTGATTCCGAATCTGTATCCACAATTTTTATGACATGGCAGGATTAGGCGTTATAAAATGGTAGACTATGTCTTGTATAAAAACAGCGCAGTTTATTTGACAACGCAAAAGCCAGCAATGAATGTGACGATAAACTACATACGGCAGCAACGCCTCCGATTGGCAGATTGGCGGTTTTGAGGATCCTGAAAACACGTCTTATCTGTTGTTGTTACCAGGTCTACTATGAACACCCAAACAAAATCAAAACTCTAAGGTAGTATAAAATACATTTTTGTAGTAAATTTATACCAACAATACATTTTTATTAAAACATTACTAGGAGATTTTTATCGTGAAATTACCAGCAATGCATCTTGAAAATAAATGCCCAGCCATACATTTTTATAGCAAAATGACATTTTATAATAAAATTGAAGATGTGGAATACATTTTCAAAAAAAAAAAAATGTTATGATTAATTTCATTTCTTGCAGGGAGAAACAAGTTGTCACACATCGTTTGATTGATTTGGTTGGTTTCTTTTGTTTTACGGCATATAAACATTACGATGGGTTATTTAATGCCGACATGATTTTTAGGGTAGCTTCGTATGAACAGATTATGCATTCTTTGTAAGAAATTTATTTTGTAGATCAGGTTTCTTTGATTTATTTTTGTAAAGAGATTTTTTTCCGAGAATCAAATGTATTGCTGGTAATATTTTTTTTTCAAAAATACATTATAAGTATTTTGCTATAAATCACAATATTTAAAGTTTTAGAGTGTTGTGACCCCAGTTTTGGGGGTTAACTATTTGCCCATCGCTGGGACCCTAAAATGTGCTACAACCCCGGGTCAGGGAGTACCTAGGAAAACAGCAATTAAAAGGTGGTTTCACGCTGCTCAAATCCTCCTCATCAGAGGCCTTGTGCCGGATATATTTTATGATTTTACCCAGTACGAACCTCGTTTGATTTAGTAAGATTATTTGGTAAAAAAAAATGTAGCTGAGTAATTAGAGTTTAATCATAAAATAATGACATTTACTTGAATTGATTATAAAGTATGAATTTTCAGATTTAGATTCCAGCATTAAATAAGCCATTCAGGGGTTGATATGCCGCTAAGCAAAAACAACCAAACTATACCAAACAATGGTTGGAATATTACCTATCGTAATATTATGCGGCATTCTCCAAATCTAAGCGTTGTCATTGCACCTTCTAATATACTGGGAGTTTTAGCATTTTCGTCAAATCGTACTACGCCTGTTGCTGGTATAATGTAACCCAGAACTACCTGCCGCAATGCGAGGTCATCGGCAGCTAAACATGTTCCCACACCAGGCTCATCTTTTTGGGAGGCTGGTTAGACTCCCAGAAAGATTAATAACAACACTTGTGAAAGGGAAGATGGATCTTCCTGTCGGGCCAATGTACATTATACTAGAGCATAACACCCATCTCCCCCCCCCAAAAAACATTATTTCATTTTAAATATCCATGACAAATTTATTTTGGTATCTTAGTTGATACATAAGAGCCTAATCTATTCGATAGAGGGAAAATAATGAAGACACACACAGACACACAAAGACACACACACGCGGATAGCATGACTCTTCGGCAGAATTGAGTCACTGTCAGTCACTGTGTGTTTATCTAAAATCTAAAAATAAACACGCTAAAATTCACCTTCATCCCTGCCGTGAGCCGACGGCTTAGTGGTAGAAGTTCCGACTGATGCCAATTCAGTCGGGTTTCGATCCTAGCTAGAGGCAACCGGACGTCTAGCCACACTGATGAGTTGTGAAACAGCGAAACAGCCTGTCTGTGGATGACAAATATATATATATATATATATATATATATATATATATATATATATATATATATATATATATATATATATATATATATATATTAAATAGTGAACCGAAGTGTTCAGCATGGTAAATTTCTGCTAAATCTCATAATGTACTACTATAGGACACACTGGATCGCCACGTCCCACTCATTGCCAATGTTAGAGGGAAAGTGCCTATGTGTAGATATGGCGTCATTTCTGCGCTTTGCCATAAAAGTCTCACGAGATTTTGCTATTAATATACATTTTTTTCATATGAATAAATGCCATATATAGTATAGAGAATATTAAATTAATTTCTCATTCATTTGTGCACTCCGTTCACAAAATATCCTTATATGTAAATGAAAATACAAAGGATATGGGCACATATGATTGTTATTTATATTTCCGCTATGAAACTCGAGTAGTTACCCCTCAGTTTACACTGGGCCAAGAATGATGCGACACTCCATGAAAAAGTTTGCCTACCCCACATTGAAACGTCTGAATACTTTACGTCTTTGCTTTCTTGGCTAGAAAGTTTTAAAACTTATAATAGTTAGCGGCTTGGTTGAAGGTTCGGAGACTCGAGTTGGAATTCCAATCGTGTTCATTACATCCATTTATGTACTATAATCTTGGGAAAGGTATGACTCCGTCTCTTCTACCACTAGCTATAGGTAAATAGCAGGACAGACTGAGTCCTATAGCCTTGGGTGGCAACTAGTCTAGAATGACATCTCTGAATTAAGAACCTGGGTGCCTAGTGTACGGATCGAGAAGGACCCAGCCCATAATTCCGTGGTCTTCAGCTGTCGGTCAAGAGGTTGGAAAGGAGATGGGCGTCGCCAACCTACCTGAAAGTCCACTGAAAGGAACAGGTTGAAGAAGAATCAAAATCTGTTTTTTCTTCCCTCAGGTCCTCCCGATGATTGAAGCAGTCGATGGTCCTATGATGACGATCAATGAGAGCCTCATTACCTATCTTGCATTGAACTGTACTCACGACACAAAGTATGACATGATGAGGTATAGTGTTGGCAGCTTCTACGCACAATCGACAACTGCTTCTATGAATTCAAGAATTTTTAGGAGCCCTACATGTAAGTATCTCTCCGATATGATTGTCTTTTGATGTCAAGTAAAAACAATGTATATTTTAAACCCTAATAATTCAATTCAGTTTAATTTTCACTGGATCCCACATTTATAGGCTTGTGCCGTAATATTATGCTTACACTTCACTACAAATACACCCTAGTAAGCAATCTCGTTCTTCGTGCCCCAAATGTGTGACCATGGACATTAATAAGACACGGGCATATCGATATTGATAACTGAGTAACCTATTATTACCATCGATTCAAACTAGTTTTTTCTTTATTCACATTATTTACATGTGGACTATCGCTCTACGGCCATCATCAGGTGTATCCGGCTAACCTACAGGGAATTCAGAAAAGAACCTTTTATTTAATCTAGGTTGATAACAAAAGATGAGGGCAATAGTCAGAATTTAAAATAGTATCAATAATGATAACTCTTCATTCTAGAAATTATTTTTCATGTGCCGTGTCACTCTCCACGATATCATCATTTCCACTTTCGCCTGTGATAACTGATTTCCTCTGATTCTTCTCCCTTTAATACGTTCTGCGTGTGTCAGATTCTCAACTGTTTCCATTTCAGATTTTTTTAGTCAATTTCATGCGTGATACACGCTTAGGCGATCATGTATTTTTCGACACATGACTGACGAGGCAGATTTTATTTCCCGCAGTAGGTTACCATTTCTTTCTAACATCCAAGACTATAGAACCCTGTCTGCCCTGCTGTTTACCCAAAGCTAGGGCGAGAAGAAGATTCATACCTTTCCCAAGGGTATAGCACGTAAGTGAATTCGACTGGAATTCGAACTCTGCTCTCCGATTCCACAATCCAAGCCGCTATGCATTGCCCCACCATGCCTCCCCATTTTTATCCTAAGCAGAAACACACTTTATATTCCCATCTTTCTAAAAATGTTTTCGTTGCTCACATGTTCCAGTCATGATATTTTCAGTACTTGGGTTAAGTCTTCAGCGGGTGCTCCGCACTAATAACCTTTTACCATACAACGATAACTGAGTACATATTGAAAAGTGACCTCAATTTTAATACTTGTGTTTTTGATCACTGTTTTGAAAGGTGAAAGAATATCACAAGGAAATTTTATAAATATTGAACAATACAACTAGCGAATATCTCCAAAACATTATAATACCATCTTTTCCGGGAGATTGTATTGAAAAAAAGTTTCAAAAATTCCACGCTGCCTATTATTAAATATAATTACAGGCGTGCTAGTTCAGAGTTACTTGTGCTATAGATCCATACCATTTCAATAGTTCTGTTAGACACTTGGATCTTTTCCCAAAATCAACATCCCTTACCAAGTGTTCCAAAAAATGGGACTGAAGTTAAACCTCTCTAAAAAAAAATAACTATGAATTGGAATTGAAATGACAGTAACGATGGCAAATGCTCTGAATCTATTTTAAAAAAATGAAGATGTGGAATTAGTAAATACTAAACACTTCAAATAACTCGGTGTGTGGATCAGCTGTAACAAATTTAGTATAAGAGAAGTATTTGAACATAGAATAGGCTACATTTGAATTAGTTTCGCTCAACACCGCTAATTGCTAAAATAACAGTACAACAATAGGAAACACAATACATGTTCTCAATCCTAGAACACTAACCATCATTTAAAGTTACACCACTACAAAGCATGGGTATATCATACCCGATTTTGAAAATATCAAAAAAAATATTAAATATAAATCTTTATTTAAAATATTTTGCATGCAGGCACTTCAAACTTTGTAATTCGAGTTAACATTAACAGGAACTGAAAAACATATTATTTAGGTAAGAAAACCAGGTACTGAAAATTTTCATTAAAATTAGGAAAATTTGCGCTACGTATTATATACCTATGGTTAGTGTTCCAGGGTTAAATAGCCTCGTCAGATCGAGGCCTTCATATGGATGTCCTGCATGGCGACAAATCTGTTCAGAAATACCTAAACTCTCAACTGTATATAACGGATTTCTAAGGACAATTGATATAAATTTCTCCGAGAGAGTTAAGTCTATAGGTTTTGAACAATGTGGACTGGCGCTACAGAATCAGAAACAAATACCTGTACCAAATAACAGAACTCACATCAATTGGGGGCTATCAGCAGCGGAAACAACTAAAATGGCTAGTACCTCGAAGGGAAAATAGTGATATAATGATGATCTTGACGTTCCACACTACTTAAAAGGAAAAGTTTGGAAGGAAAACCTCATCAATGCTGGAAACAACAATAAAAGATATCGAATTTGAAAAACCTATTTTCTTGAAAAAATTGTTTTAAGAAAAATTGTTTATAAATTTCAACTGACAACAGTACTGAATTCTCGGTCAATTAATGCTGTTTCCTTGTAAGGAAACGGGTAATATTACCATCACAATTTTTAGGAATAGAATGTTACGTTGTTCATGTTATTGCGTAAATCCTGTATTTGAATAATGGCGACGCCATGAAATCCTGACATATAACCTAAGAAGGTAGCAAATTCTATTTTACTGACATTGCTTTATATAAATCTGTATGAAACTTTTTATGCTGTTAATTAATCAAAATTGTTTCTTCTACGGAATTCAGTATTTTTTCCAACGATTTATATTCGTGCTTGCTATTTTCATTACTGGTTATTATGTAAAGGTGACGTGGCAAATGAAATAGCGTTGTTGAATGAGGAAATTTGATATTTTTATGTGATGTTTATACTGCGCAATTAAAATAGCTGGACTCACAAAGATTTTCACATAAAAAACACACACACAAAACACATACACATATAAATATATATATATATATATGTACAACGCCCTATGTACAGAAATATTTAGAGATGTGTGTGTATGTATATGCGAGTGTGTGTGTGTGTGTGTGTTTGTATAGCTGTAATTTTACTGAAATTTCTGTATTTACTGTTTCGAAGTAAATAAAAATGCAATCAAATGAGAAAAGCTGATGTTGCTATTGTTACTGCAACTTCAGTATATGTAAATACGAATAAGAATAACATGAATTTATGATTCGAAGAACGAATGATCTTATCCATACTTCAGAAAAGGTTAAGTTAATCAAGATTACAAACACGCACACATACATACATATATATATATATATATATATATATATATATATATATATATATATATATATATATATATATATATATATATATAGTTTAAAATTCCCTATATTTATAGAGAAAGAATGGCCCATTTCGGAGATAGAGTGCTTGCTGATATGGTCATTGCGGTTTTAAAAGCACTTGCGCTATAAAACTGACAAAAAACATGCACTGTTGATTTATATTTACTTTTCCTTACACTCTCCCCCATCACTCCATCTGCCTGTCTATCCCTCTCTCCATATATATATATATATATATATATATATATATATATATGTGTGTGTGTGTGTGTGTGTGTGTGTGTGTGTGTGTGTGTGTGTGTGTGTGTGTGTGTGTGTGTGTGTGTATCTCAATGGAGTCTATTTTATATAAATGCGAAATGATATACAACGATTTTACAACTAAGATTCTAAAATTACATGGACGTTTAAGCGTAAATTTAAATTTTTGATTACCAGATTATTTTGATGCATAACCTAACTCACGTTATTGTGCTTTACATCGTTAATATTGTTTTTGATAATATTATTATCATTATTTTTATTATTGCTGTTGTTGTTGATATTATTATTATTATTATTATTATTAGTGATTTAAATACCACAAATTATATGGGAATTAATTTTAACAATAAATGTGATTGGCGGGAAGATTATTGTGGAAGACTTTGAAATTGCTTAAGTTCCAATACATTTTAGCGTAATAAATAATAACTGATATCATTGCGAAAACCATTACTTGTCTGAAGAAGTTCCTTCTAAAGCGCTACTTATGAATTTGTCTTCAACACGGGATTACTTACAATTATTCTGCTATATAGATCTGTATATTATATCTTCTCTCTCTCTCTCTCTCTCTCTCGATATATATATATATATATATATATATATATATATATATATATATATATATATATATATATATACGGTTTTGATGAACGCGAGTTAAGCAGTTCTTAGGACCAAGAAAGTAGTAGGAAAGGCTTGTGCAGAACAAACCACACATTTGGAAGAGAACCTGTGCACAGTATGGCACATGTTTTTCAAAATGACCCTGCACATGTTTTGAATTCAGAGTTGTCCTTCTCCTAGACCGTCTGACAAGGTCTGCCCTGCTATTTACCCATAGCTAGGAAAGGAGAGATTAATTCATACCTTTTCAAAGGCTAAGTGAATCTAATGAAATTGATGGAACCTAAACGGCTCTCCGATTCCTCAATAATCTATCTATCTATCTATCTATCTATCTATCTATCTATCTATCTATCTATCTATCTATCTATCTATATAGATAGATAGATAGATAGATATATAGATAGATAGATATATGCACGGTGGGAGTAATAGCGGACTTTATTGAGGAATCGGAGAGCCGTTTAGGTTCAATCAATTTCATTAGATTCACTTACGTACTAATAGCCTAATATATATATATATATATATATATATATATATATATATATATATATATATATATATATATGGATGGGCATTACGGTAAAAAAAAAATCATGCTTAAACGCACTAACCGACGCAGATTTGTGTTGAATATATATATATATATATATATATATATATATATATATATATATATATATATATATATATATATATATATATATGTATGTATAAGAAGTCACAGGAGACGAGTATTGAATTAGAAGCCATAAGAATCATCTAGAAAGAATTTGTCCAAATATTGTAGTAGCAACATGAGCAACGGAAAGAGTTTGATCAGATTTCTGAATAGATCTTGGTAAGTCTTAGCCGTTAAAATATTCTCCATTATCATCAGAATCTCTCAACTCGTTTTCATTCTGCCCTGACTACAATGACTCACTAACATCAGCATCATCAGTGTTCTTTATCGCATGCTTAATTCATATATTCCTTTGTTCTTTTAGTTATTCGCAGCCTCCTTATTTCTATTCCACCTCATCGTCTACCCCGTATCCCATCTAAACTAATCAATTCACCCTCTTTCTCTTCCTCACCTTTCTTATGTAAGTTTTGATAAATGAATCGAACATAGAGAAAACCCATATTGACATAAGTCATCGTCATGAAAATAAATCTCTCGCTTATAAATTTATTGCCGAAGCGTTCCTCAAGCTTATCTCTTTAGCTGATTTCCAAGTTTCTTTCCCCTGCAATTTCTAAACATAAGTTATAGCAATGCATCTTATTTGCTTACACGTGACCGTCTATCTGTTTACAAGATAAGATGCGGGTGTTGGTTATTCAACGAGGTTTAGTAATCGAAGTAAGCTATCATTGTAAAGAATGTAAGTGTAAAGAATAATTTTCACAGTATCGCGCATGCGAATAAGTACCTCTATGAAAAGGTGAGTAAATATTAAGGAAATATGCAGAACAGTGGCTGTTAAGTGTGTAGAGTTCCTTGTAACTAACGATTCTAGGATAAGGTAAACTCTGACTTCAAACCGATATGGGTCCTGTCGGTATATTTGCCCTAGACACGTCATTGCTGATATAACAAGCGTACATACAGTGTCTCTAGTAATTAACCACCTTAGGACAAGGAGAAGTATGGATGCAAACAAAAATTGTTTCTTTCATTATATTTGCTATTGACACACTACTGATGGTATAGATGCAGTAAATATGGTCGCCTTAGTAAATAATAGGTTAGCTATTAACCCTTAAAATACAGGAAAACGTTGCACGGAAGTCTACTCTAAATAGGTCTTCTTTTATGCGCCGTGTTCCTTCAGGACTTAAGCGATCATGGTCCTCCACATTTTCCTGTTGTTTGTAGCTCTTAATGAGTTTTGTATTTTTGTTATTTCTCTTGAACCCAGTTCTGCCATCCATTTGCTCAAGACCATCAAAAAAATTACACACTGTTTTCTTCTCTCCCTCTTTTTCTCCATCCGTCCTGAGAGTATCAGATTTTCCAAGCACTCCTTCCTCATTACGTGCCCCAGAATTTTCAACGGCCTCTTTCTGATGTTAAGTATAAGTTTCCTTTTTGTTTCCATTCTATCCAAAACCTCGTTGTCGCTCATATGTCTGGCTCATGGTATCCTCAGCATATTTCTCCAGTATTGAGTCTCTTCGGTAAAATGTTTAAAATCTACTTTTTAAATGGTAGTTGCAAGCATATTTTCGCTTTAGGCGAGAGAAAATGACAACTCTTAGCTCATAATAATAAAGAAATAAGATTAATAATGCAAATTTACCGTTAGTAAACTTAATATTTTTAACGCTATGATACTCCTTGAAGCAATAATGGTTTTCAGTCTTTGCACAGGTTTTTACTTTTTCCCACCCGAGAGGTATGCATGCAAATATTGGATTGTCTATGGTTTTTTCTTCCAGATTTATTTGCCAGAGAATACTTCCGGAAATGACGTAACCTTATAAATCCTTGTAAAGATATATCTCCCAAAACTTAGAGTTGCTAATTAGATATATAGACGCGAAACACGAAGGGATGCATTGACGTTAAGTCATTGATTTGTGAGATCTGCTGATCTCCACTGAAACAGCATTGAATATACCCGCTGTTTTAAAGGTTAAAGAATCGTGAAGGTGTAAAGTTGAAAGGTATGATTGAACAGTATCTATCTATCTATCTATCTATGTCGTTTCATTATCTATCTATCTATCTATCTATCTATCTATCTATCTATCTATCTATCTATCTATCTATCTAACTAGGTCTTTTCATTATTTATCTATGTGAAACATCTGATTTATTTGTTTTTGTTTTTTTACGGCCATCAACGAATTATTGTCTATTAAATGGAAAAAAAAACATAATTTGGATAATAAGAAACCATATTTTTTTTGCGATTGAACATTGTATTAACAAATCTTTGAGAATAACTATGACTTTTGACATAAAATTCCTAATATTTAACGTATATATTGGGGATATAATGTGGATTCATACGTTTCCAAAGTGTATTTGCGCGTAGGGGAATGAAATGAACCCGACTAGAATACGAACCTGGCAAGGTGATAATGCCACTCGGACGCAAGTGACTATTGAAAGTGAAAAAGAACGAGAAGACTTTAGAAGGAACCGGAAACACAATACAAGAGAGAGAGAGAGAGAAAGAAAAAGGGAGAGAGGTGAACAAGATTACTATGACAAAGAAGGTAATAGATAGATAGATAGATAGATAGATAGATAGATAGATAGATAGATAAAACAAGAGAAATATGAACCAACTGGCGCTAGTTGTGACATATTGTGAGAATGCGAGGAGAGAAACGGAGCGGCAATCCTACTAAATACAGTAGATATGAATTGAATGTAGGTTCAAATTTACTAAAGACAATCGGACCCTATTTGAAGCACGTGGAGAATCTTTAACTAATATTAAAATAATATAAGAACCATTTACGGTAGAGTCTTATTGAATGAAGTGTGCCAAAAGGAGAACATCAGGAGTGAGTATTGCGAGAATATGGAGAACAGATAACGATTGTCCCAAGACATTAAGGGTTTAAACATTTAAGCGGCAGTCTTTCGACAGAGTACCGATTTTTGGGAATAATTTCTCTGAGTGTAATTTGCTGCGTACTAATAAAATACTGTGATAATCAGGGTGATTCAATCCTGTGGGTGCAGCAAAACTGATCTTAGCTGCAATTATCTGAACTGGTAGCATTAAAGAATGGAGCATATCTGGACGTTTTCAATGGAAGTTGTGGTAGACAAGAAATAACGTTATGACATCGCGTCTGGCGGGTGGAGAGGAAGTATTGCAGGATGAAAAATAAGTTATTTGCTCGCATGAACAACCACTGAACTTCAAGAAGACGTTGAAAATATTATGGTGCAGTTTCTAGTTGATATACAACAGAAATGGAACCGTCGCAATACTCTCACTTCTCTATCACTACTTCCATGGAAAACAATTAGACAAACTACATTCCTTGATTTTACCAGTTCTAACCCCGTGGATGTTAAGTGTGCAGCGTCCCTTGTAACTAGGATATGGAAAATTCTGACTTCAAACCGAAATGGGTTCTAACAGTATGTTTGCTCTAGACACACCATTGCTGCTATATCAACAGTACATGCAGTGTCTCTAGTAATTAACCAGCTTAGGACAAAGAAAACTATGGATGCAAACCAGTATTATCTATATCATTATATTTGGCATTGACACACGACTGGTGATATAGATGCAGTTGATATGCAACAACCATTGAACAGTCTCAAGCCTATCACTTCTCTATCACTTATTCCATGGAAAACCAACGGGCAAACTATATTCCTTAATTTTACGTGTTCTAATCCCGTTGCTCGTACGTGTGTAGCGTGCATAGTAATAAAATAATGAGATCTTAGTTGTAACTATTTCAACTAGTAGCACGAAAGAATGGGGCATGTCTGGACATTTGCGATGGAAGTTGTGGGAGACTAGTAATAACGTTATGTCATCTCGTCTGTGGGGGAGAAAGGAATGCAGGATGAAAAATAAGTTATTGCTCACGTAAACAACCATTGAAACAACATTGAACTTTAAGAAGACAGTGAAAATATTATTGGCCAGTTCCAGTTGATATACAACAGCCACCGAACCGTCGCACATCTCTCACTTCTCTATCACTCCTTCAATGAAAGAATATCAGACAAACTACATTACTTAATTTTACTAGTTCCCATCTTTACTGCTAAGACCCACCATGCTACGCGCATTGTAGCGAACCACCTTCATTCTTTCCGTATTCCATTGGTGAGAAGTAATTTTTGCTCGAGATGTTTTTTTTTCTTTTCTTCCCGCGGGTCACCGTTCTGTGGAACTGACTCCAAGGAGGATGTTTTCCCGATCACTACAATATTAACCTCTTCAGGTTTAGGTTTAATCCTTAACTTACCTACATACCCGCATGAATTGTGCCTTTTCCTGTGAAGATTTCTACCTCGAGTGGCTCACGGGGCTTGTATAGAATGACTCTCACTGCAAGAAGAAAAAGTCTATAAGTGGTGGTAAAATTTTACCTTTTAAAGTTGAAGCATGCCAGACGGTTTATATTACGTTTTTGACGGATACAATCGGCCCACCATTGTACCAACATCTTTAGCGATGGATCCTATATGTGAGTTCCGCTTCAGGGCTTGGTTGCACTAGTTTAACATTGGCTAGCGATACGCGTGCTCGTTTCTACAAGCAAATCATTTGCAAATGTTCATTCTGTCACGCCTGGGGCAAGATTTGTTCTGATCTCTGCTGATGACACAGTTTTGGTCTGTTACTGCTGCTCTTTTAGTGCGTCAATCTTGGCAAATGTGTATAATACTTAACAGTCCAAAAGTTGGCCTACGGATATAGTACTGCTCATTTGTCCAACACGCACAATAATTCTCCGAATCGATCAATCAGTTTCATGAATCCCTACAATCTAACCATTGTCCGACATCTCTAAGTGAACAAAAGTAGCACATGTTTGTCTTCGTGGCATGCACTAGTGTTTTACTCTACCGAAACTTACCAGCGAATATGTCTGTATCTAAAGTTCAGGCTACATGTGGCTGCGTGGTTAGAACGTTCGCATTCCGATCAGGAGAAGCGGGTTCGAATCTCATTGTGGTCGATTTATCAGGAAGGCAACTTATCGATCTGGCGGAAACGATTCCAGCGTACGGGATCGTTTGAAAGTGCACGAAAGCCGGGTTGACTGAAGCCTTTTGTGGGAAAGCAGGGAGACGGGACTATTGTGCTAGTATGAAGTGGCAAGTAATCATGACCGAGGGTTTAAGCGTTTTGGCCTTGTTCAGGCTGTTGTTCAAGCCAGATAATCCTTCTTTCCCAGAAACTGTAACTATGGTTTGTTTAGTTGTAGTATAGACCACATGTAGGCTCTGTGGATGTTGATGAAACAGGGATTAGATAGCCGCCCTAACAGACAGGTACAGCCGGATACAAGCAGCCAGCTACCGTCATTACTAATATAACGACCCGCTAGGATATGCGAGTCGCATAAGTGTTTCAGGATGTGGGATTGGCAAGGAGAGAGCGCTCGCTTTCGCCTTAACTGCCCTTTTTCTCCTATGCAATTATGGGTTAAATAATAGATTAGACTGCATTATTTACTTTTGAGACTCAATTAGTCTAATAGAATTGAAGTTCTAAATTCTGAATTCTAAACCGTGGAGAAAGCAATTAGAAACAATTATACTACCTTGTTTTAAAAATCCATTTCATCCAATGCAAAACAGTAAAACCACTAAGCCGCAAGGGGTTACTGTGTGTGAAAGAATTAGGCACCGAAAATTAGTATAGAGCGGGAAGGGGAAAGAGTAATGAGGAGATCAGTAGATAGCGACTGACATTTCATTTAAATTTTTGAAGATCTGGAAAGCATGGTGCCGGATAGAAGTACCACAAGCAGGATGTGCGAGAAAAAATGTTAGCATAGAATATACGGTTACATCTATCCAGTTCAAGAAATCATGGTGACCCATAATCGCCTTCGCCCTAAAAGAATATGGCATTAAGAATGAAAAAAGAAAAAAAAAAAGCTACTCCCTATGGTCTCCAGGAAAAAAATTGACATCTTCTTTGAAGAATTTGCAATTTTAGCTTCTCCCTGTGTATATAACCCGTCAGTTTTTAAAACTATCTTACCAAGCCATTTTTTACAAAAAATGGATTTTGACAGTTTTGTTCTGATCTCTATTCCCTTTAATGGGATCACACCAAGCAAAGCGACAAAACCCCTAAAAAGGCGAGAGTCCGCTGAGAATGAAAGAAACTGAGAAGAAAATATGAAGAGAGAAAGAGAAAGGAGTGAGACCAGGAAAAGACCCGGATGCAAGAGATTCAAGATGACGATTGACGTTGCATTTAAGGTTAGCCGATTTTAAATGTGAATTAAGTTAAAGCGTCTAATGATTTTTTTCTTTTTCTTTAAGATTTGGCGGGAATTTGGTCGACATAATTTTTCACACATATTTGCCATGACTTAAATAACATGATCCAATAAATAAATAAATAATTTCCCCCATTAAGACTGATTTATTTACTGTTGAATTTGACCCGTCGTAATGAAACGCCCTAATATATAATCCGTCTTCGTGAAACACCCTTTATAAATCACAATCCTAGAGAGGTGTAAACTGTCTCAGACGGAGAAAGTAAGGACGCCGTTCCATTGAGGGCTCGACGGAAAATCATGCAAGAGACCCGCTGGATTAATTGTTGATGTCAGTGGCTGAATAAAATTGTTTATGTAAATATATAATATTCAAGTATCGTGTTATTCACTGATCCATCTTAATGAATCACCCTTTATAAATCACAATCCTAGAAAGGTGTAAAGTGTCTCAGACGTGTCGGGCGGAGAATGTAATCAGGCTGTTCGAGGGAGGGCCCGACAGGGAATCATGCGACAGGCCGGCCGGAGTAATTGTTGATGTCTTTTTTAATAAAATTTTTTATTTAAACACATAATATTCAAGTGTCGTGTTATTCATTACTCACTGTATGTTATCAAAAATCCGACTTTATTACATTTGCTTTTGACTTCTTTCAAATATATCTCACCTTGTTGCTCTTTCCCTACGATGTTCAACGATGCTTATTTTATTAAGCTCGTGTTTATTTTGATATCAATGCTTCCAATTTTTCCCGCTTCTCTGATTTTTTTTCTATCGTATTTTTCTATTGCCAAAACATGTTCTTTCGCTATTCTTTCTTTCGTTCTGATTCGGTTTACCTTTATTTTTTTTTCCTCCCGTTTGTTCCCGTCGTCTCCTGCCCTTCAGGCTTCCGATTTATTTTTCGTCATTTTGTTCCCCAGTTGCATTCATGTTTTTATTACGCTCATTTTTTCTCATCTTCCCAGTTCTGCTTTTCCTTTTTTTTTAGCTTTCTCATTATTTCCGTGCAGTCTCTCTTCAGCTGCTCATTTTTCTCTGAGTAACATTTCATTAAGAAGTTGAAAAATTCACTGCCGTTGTACGTAGAGATATTTCTTTATACTCTATTCTTCATTACTTCTTCCCTAGAGCTGATTTAGTAGCAAAAACAATGAGACACGTTAACATTGCATGTAAAACATCATGCCGGTGATTATTATTATTATTATTATTATTATTATACTTCGACTTCTGCCACGGTCAGTCACACTACCTACCAAGTCTGTGGGAAGACGTCAGACAAGTAGTAGTATGATGTTATGGCTACATTTCAGGATTTGTTTTTCTAACTTCCATATCATCACTAGCGTTACATAGACAAAGATCATTTTAATGTGTGGGCTGTACCTGTCAAGACAAATTTTTGTATTTCTTTTAAACTAAGATTTCCAGATATTTTTACAATCTCTTGTTGTGCTCCTTTTTTTATAATTCCAAGCACATCTACTATAACTGGTACTATTGCTTTCAATTTCCACATTTTTTCTATTCCGATTTCAAGGTCTTTATACTCCTATAGTTTTTCAAATTTCTTGGTTGCTATGTTACAGTCAGCTGGGAAAGTCATATGAATTAATGGGCAAGTTTTTTTTTTCTTTTCATTTTTTGACAATTATGTCCAACCTCTTTGCTTCAATCTTCTTGTCTTTATGACGTAATCTCATAGAATTGTGATATCTTCTGTTTCTGTAACCGGTGCTAGGTTATATTCAGACCAGTGTTTGTTAACATCTTTCTCAAAATGTTTGCACATTGTCCAGTGTAAATATTACCCCACACTATAGTGACGATTTTCTATATTCATTTGGCGCAAGTACAAAACATCCTGAGATTTGATTGCCCATGGTTTCCTGATATTTGTCACATAACCTGCATTTTGCATCCACACTATTAGGTATGATAATTGCCTGAAAGTTCCTAGTGAAAAGACTCTAGTCTTGCGCTGCAAGAGTAAAGCCTTCCGTTTCAGTCTTTAATCCAGATGCTCGTAGCCATCGATGAGTGTTAACTTTATCAACATCGGCGTTATTCGCACGCGCTAGATATTGGCTATGCCGAGGTTGTATTGCGAGCGTTGTTTCACCTGTTCAAGGGTTTTATCCTTTATCATTATTATTATTATTATTAATATTATTATTTTGTGTGATCAAACCAGAGTTGGTTGTAATTTTAAAATCGAATTTAAGAAACTGTCCTTTCACCCGCCTTCACATCTCAAACGTCCGTAGGTTTACAACCAGTTCACGTTGAAACACCGGTTCACGCCCTATCACCGAAATTAAGCAACATCAAACCTGATCAGTACCTAAGTGGGTTACCACTTAGGAATACCAGATGCTGTAGTCTTGTATGGACTGGTGGTGTAATGGATAATGGCTAGGATTTGGAAATCGGAAATCCAATTCCAGTTGGGTTCGTTATAATCCATAACTCGCAGGTACCTCTAGGAAAAGTTATGAATCCTCGTCTTCTAAGTGTTGCAACCTAATACTATTTTCTGATTTTAAATAACATTTTGATAAATCGTCAAAACAAATTACTCTTTCTGGTCTCCTGTTTTCATTCCGATATTTTCTGACTTATTCTTTGATAAAATCATTTACTAAGATTTATACCCAAAACCTGAGGTAAAGGAATATATGTCCTAGAACTTTATTGAGCATATTATATGGGGATTTTCTAAGCGTAGATTAGATGTGGCACAAGGTCCAGAGTATTTGTGGTTTCTTCTGCAACACTTTGGAAGTGCGGATGGTGTAACGGATGTCAACTCGGGATAAGAAGACACATGTAGAGCCAAGTTCGAATACCAGTTGACTTCACTTATGAGCATGTGCCCCTCGGAATAGTACGAATTCATTTCTCCTTCACCTATGGATTAAATAGTAATTTTTTTATCTGGAAAAAAAATCCTCGTTACCTCTAAAACAAAATTTAATTCAATATTATACTTAAGAAAATAAACAGAACGGTTCCTAGTATCCAAAATAATTTCCGGTATTAAATTACGCATAAAAGTTTTCATAAGCTGTAAAAAAGTAAATAGTGACTTTAATAGAACTTGTGAGTGTTAAAATCTCAAAGCCTTTTTTCTAATTATTTATTTATATGCCATACCTGTTCTTTTGTTACTCTAGGTAAGTTTTGCCTCTTTCACATATATTTTCGTCCTTTTTCATCTATCCGTTCACAAACACATGAATTAAATTACTTTTTTTCCTACTTCTCACGCCTTCAATATGATTTACGAGCAATAACGGATTTACATATGGGCTAGTATGGGCTACAGCCAATGAACCTCAAGACAAGAGGGGCACGCATGGTCCCCCTAGCATTATGGCCCTCATAAAACCCCCAAACGATAAAGATATAAGAATAAAGGAAATTTGTTTATTTTAAGATTTAATGTGCCTCTTTTGAATTCATTTGAAACAATTTAGAGTATTTTTGCGCCTCTAGTTATAGTATGTCTTTTAAATTCAATGGGGTTCCTTGATTTTAAATTTAGAAGGATATATATATATATACATATATATATATATATATATATATATATATATATATGTATGTGTGTATATATATATATATATATATATATATATATATATATATATATATATATATATAGATAGATAGATAGATAGAGATTTTCGATGTAGTTTTTTGTTTTGCGTAATTTTGTTTACTTTGGTCAATATTTGCTCAATTTTACATTTCACGACGCTTCGTCTATATAATAAATGCGAATAACCGTGTCTCACTGTGTAACACTTTTCAACTTTACCCTCAGACGCCGTAGCCAACATATCATACAATTTGGGAATCACGCTGACTCCTTGAGCAAATTAAATCATTCCGGTCAGGATTCGGACACGCAACCCTCAAATTTTGGATTCCCAATTTTTCATTATTGCAAATTTTTAAGTGATTTTTGCGACGAAATTTTTGTATGATAAGAATTTTTATAAGTTGGAAATAATTTTTTGGAGAAATCGAAATTAATTGCGAAATCCAGCGAAAGTCACCCATGAAATAAAAAATATATTTTGTACGGAAAGTAAGGACCTACGTGCATCAATTTTTGTTTAAATTAAGTGATTGCAGAAGAGTTGAAATTTTTAAAGATTTTAAAAGTATTATGAGAAAGATGTTACTCGCTATTTGCATGTGTTTCTTTGAATGTGAATATTATCTTATACTCCCTTCTGGCTTAGATGTGATTGTTGATCTGGGTATCAGTTCCATGGTATCTTATTTTGTACATTTTTCTAAGACAGTTTCTACTTGGTGCTGCACCCGTTCTTATGCGCAATCTTCAGTAAAGTCTTTTTTTTAATATGTAATCTCGTCTTTAGTAATTTTGCCACGATTTGAACATATTATTGTTATTATTGTTGTTGCTGCTGTTATTGTTGTTACTGTTGTTGTTGTTGTTGTTACTGTTGTTGTTGTTATTTTGTTGTCCAGGTTCAAATTCTGAATGATCACGTGACGACTCCTATTGCCCTGTGTAACTCTTCTTTTTCTTTCTCTTCATTATTTTTATTATTGTTTTTGTCGTGTTTGTTTTATGGCTTCGTTTAAAAAACCGGGAGACATTGTTACCCTGTGTATTATTATTATTATTATTATTATTATTATTATTATTTTAGTTTTTGTTGACATTGTTGTTTCGTTTTAAACACTGAAGTGGCGAGGCATCATTCGCTGTGTAATTCTTCCTCCTCCTCTATATTATTATTATTATTATTATTATTATTATTATTATTATTATTTTCTTCTTGTTGTTCTTCTTGTTCTTCTACTCATTATTATTATTATTATTATTATTATAATTATTATTATTATTATTATTATTATTAAAAACATAATATTAACATTAACTAAAATTTATTTTTCTACTTTTTGTTGCCGCTATTTTCACTGCCTTATTTTGTATCCCTGTAATCCACAATTATCTGTAATATTTAAAAAATATAATTTTTGTCATTTCATTAATTAATACCAGAATAATTGTCATTTACGTTAAAATAATTAGCGATGCTGTAATGTTTTTTTTTTCTTTTTTCTTTGTGGGGTTGGGCGACATTCTCCTACCGGTGCATTAATCATTATGAACGTTCTTTTCAGAGTGTTTTAATCAAATATTGGTTCTTACCGTCATCATGGAGAATTCAATAGCAATCCATTTATTACATCTGATTAATGTTAGTATTATTATTTGTAACTAATTAGATATTGATAATATAATTTTTTTATCAGCATCAACATTATTTATACACACACTGGCTGTTC
The DNA here is from genome assembly GCA_964036315.1 of Acanthosepion esculentum. Classification (NCBI taxonomy): domain Eukaryota; kingdom Metazoa; phylum Mollusca; class Cephalopoda; order Sepiida; family Sepiidae; genus Acanthosepion; species Acanthosepion esculentum. Next base: position 101,073,562 of record OZ038493.1, on the reverse strand, counting down.
ATACAACTAGTAACTCATGGTTCAAATTGAAGATCAATTTGCAAAATGTATTTTAAATTGTCCAGCATTCTTATTATTGTGCTTACAGTAATTGTCCGTTGGGTTTTGTTTCTTCTATAAGATTTTCTGTTGTT
>OZ038493.1:101013428-101068428 GCA_964036315.1 Acanthosepion esculentum | reverse complement strand
AATGTTCTCTGTTCATCCCCGTGTGATTCCTTGTTAGTTCCTTTTACATCTTTCCCTTCGCATGGAAACAGATAATCGTAGAAACAGAAAATATTGATATATAGTGAAATTCATATCGTAAATTATCTTTATTTATACGTGGCAGTCTTCACGTGTGTGCATAATATATGTTTTCGTTTAAGCTTATGACTTATATTTTATTTACTTTATGTCAGTATCCAGACATATATACGAGGGGTTGCTGAAAAATGTACGGCTCGACTGATTTGTTAAAATCTTAACAAATAACCACACATCAGAATAAATCCTTGATGCTTGTGGAATACTCTTCGTCCGAAAATAACAAGAGGACACACACACATACACACACACATACATACACATACATACACACACACACACACACACGCACACACACACACACTCACACACACACACACACACACACATATATATATATATATATATATATATATATATATATATATATATATATATATATATATATAGGTAGTAATAATCCGTTGTTATAATACAGCCGAATCCTATTAACACAACATAGAATTTGAAATATGTTAAAACTGACGAAAAAAAGAGCGCAGAGCCATTTTTTTTACAATTGGAATTAAGATACCTAATCAAAGACATCTTAATTCCAATTGTAAAGAGTATGTATATATATATATATATATATATATATATATATATATATATATATATATATGTCTGTGTGTAATGGACTCCCCCGTCGGTTTCAACGTATGAGCTGACAGCTTAATTGATTCAGTTATGAAATTTTGTGCGATAATCTTAAGTGGCATTTAAGACCTGCTAGTGATTTACAAAGGAGGCCACATATGGAGCAAATGTGAGGATTGTGAGATGAGATCACTGTTAGATTGGCTGTCCTTTTAGATTTTGCTCTATCTTCATGAAGATGATTCAGACAAGCAGATTGAAAACTGCAGAGTCCACTAAAACACGTTGATCTCCATTCTACCCGCTCCAAGTGTAAGCGCTCAAGGCTGTTATGTGTTATAGTGACTCCTGAGAAGTTGTTTTTCATCTTGTCTTTGTATCTTAGCCATAGGCGTCCTACATTCCTGTAACCCTGATCTAACTGGCTGTACATTAGGATCTTGGGTATCCTGTCATCAGACATTCTCAAGACATGACCAGTCCCCCGTAACTTAGACTGTATGAGAAAAGTCTCGATTCCTCCAATTAAAACAGATCTACGTTAGATGTCCTATCTTGAAGGTTAACTCCACGGATTGCACGCAGACAGCATTTATGGAAAACATCTAGCTGGTGTATATGGTACCTGTATGGAGTCCACGACTTTTAGCCATACAAAAGGTTGGCAAGTACAACAGTTCTGTAAACCCGAATTTTCGTATCCAGTCGGATACCCCGCTCATTCCACAATGGATGGCGAAGTTGGCCGAAAGCACCGGTAGCCTTAACAATCCGATGCATGATGTCATCGTCTAAAGTGCCACTGTAATTAACTTTGCTACCACTATAGGTGAAAGACTTTACATAGTTCAGGGCTTTATAAAGTCTTTCACCTATCTATATATATGATGGCATCTCCCGTCGTTTTCGACGTATGAGTATCTTTCAGTTCAGTTTTTATGTTTATGAGACAATACTGCACGGGATTTACAAGTCCACACAAGGGACATACTGAAGAGTTGGCTGTCACATGGGCTGATATATTCGCCCGAGATTTATTTAGTCTTAATTCTCTCAGATGGTTGAGACGATTCTTTTGAAAGTTAGTTATACCTTGGTGGAAAGTGTTTCTCCAGTGTGATTGGTCTTCCCCAGCAAGTTCGAACGCTTTTATAGGGATGTTTGCAGCATTGTATTTAAATATATACTAATATATATTATATATATATATACTAATATATATTAAATGTGCGTATATATATATATATATATATATATATATATATATATATATATATATATATATATATATATATATATATATACATGATGCATGATGAAAATTCCAAAATGTTAGTGCGACTAACAGGCTACCTGACAAAATATCATAATAAACAAGGGCAACCACATCGAAGAAAAATGTATGTTCCAAACTAGGAAAGAAAAATAGATCAAATGCAAACACGTAGCTAAATACTAAATTAAAGAAGAGTCCCACCATTTAAAACAGAGCATAAAATGTTTCAATGCGTCAACCTTCAACTCGGCACAACTTTAGTCGCTACTTAAGCTTCTCGCAATCGGGATCATCAGGCGACGTTAACGCCATATGTATAATGAAATGTGTAAAACGACAAAAGAAAACACCAAGAGAAAATTGGTCATGTCGACAGCAAAGAAAAAATAAATACAGAAATAAGAACCGTACTAGAAAATATCTAATTAATAAATTTAGGTGCTCAATAATCTAGAAATTTCCAATGAAAACCGGACGAGAATAGAAATAGAATCCAACCTGAAAAACTCAGGGATAAAATTTTACGGTAACTACAATTCACGGTGAAATACGTGTTCTGTTCAGCGAACCGACTAGGGATCTTTTCTGCTATGTTCGTATGATGAACAATGATTTTCTCTGTCGAGTTGTCGTATTTGGCGGCTGATACCATTAGCACGGCCTGCCTTTAGATTTCCCCAGTCATATTGGAAACTAACATGATATTTTTCTCCTTACGCGGGGAAAGGTATAAGAAGAGTAATATTTGATCCATGCGATGATGTTATATCTGGTCAGTTACAAATGTGTTATCAACTACATACAAGTTTCATTAAAAACGAATAAATGTACTGCAATTAAGATTTTTATTTAAATTTTCTTCTGTTCTCATAACTTTCTTTTTTCTGGACATAAATTTTTTATACTTTTCGCCATTATCAAGGATGATTTCATTTTTAATTTTAACTGGATGTATGGATTATTCTATGTATGTATCTTGAGTTAATTGAGTGTTTTATTTTCCAAAACCGGTCGGCACTTTGTTGTCGTTATTAAGTGTTGGGTTTTTCTTTTTGTTTACTAATGCATCCATTATTTTAGCCCTTTTTACATAAGGATTAGCCTGTTAGGTTTCTATTATAAACAAGCATTCGCGGATGGAGTTTGGTAGATATCCATGTGTATTTAAATGAGACTTATTTGAACTATGATCAGAAAGATATAACGTGAGCCTTTTTGTTAGGCATATTGTAGTATATCCAATATAATTATTTCCCAAATTGGATTGATCAGGAACACAGAGCCTTAAGGGAGAAGTGAATTCTTAAGTAATATTAGTTCTCTGTAATTTGAATGTAGCAGATATATTATTATTGATAATGAGATTAACAGTTTTAATTGTTTTATGGTAGATAATTAATTTAATTTTATATTTTTATCGACGATAGTTGTATATTTATTTTAATGTTTCTAAGGGAACATTTATCCATTTTATATTTACCATGTATCTTTTTTATAGAAAACATTTTTTTTATAGAAATTATATATATATATATATATATATATATATATATATATATATATATATATATATATATATATATATATATATATATAGTACAGGTAATAGATCCGTTAGTATACATTCCAGGTGGATTCTAGTAATAATAAATAGTAAAACGGATCCACAAAGAGCTCAATGTGTTTATTATAACAGACCATATATATTTTTACGACAAAAAACACAATTGCCTCAACATGAATATAGTTTATCTATCAGTTAACAGATTTTCCTAAATTTAATTGGTCTTAGGTTTAAATCACCCATAACTTATTAAACATTAAAATTAAACCCTTATTGTCTAAATACTATTTACTGTAAATCCAGGGACAAACACACTTGTTACTATGATACGGATCACCCCATAGTAGGAACATCAACACAAGGCCTTATCATAAACAAGGTTCAGACCAGCCTGAAATGAACTATACCCACGTTAAGGTAATTTTTTCGTAATATATATATATATATATATATATATATATATATATATATATACATATATATATATATATATATATATATATATATATATATATATATATATGTAAGCAAATGTGTGGATGTAGATCCGACGGTATGATGAAAATGTGGAAAAGACAAAGCAAAATCCGAATATGTGAGTTTACTGTTTTTATTTTGTTTTTGTTTTTGTTATTCTGTCGACGTCAAACGTTTCTGTCAAATAGATTTAATGCTTGACAAACGTACCGATAAGCTATAGTTTTAAATAGGTCCTTCCCACTTTCCACTTAGGATAAAATCTCTTCCCTGGGAGCAGGTTTTCGTAGCGCCGCCCACGTGAGGCCAGCGTATCCGACTCCAAGAAAGAATACTCTGACTTAAGAATTTCAGTTTTTCTGTTTCTGACCAGTCCAGTATATATCGTCTCTTCATCTAACTTAAATCTAATATAAATATGTCTCCATTAACCATGTCCTGAAGAAGGTCTATTTGAAAAAACAGTAAACTCACATATTCGGATTTTGCTTTGTCTTTTCCAAATTTTCATCATACATATATATATATATATATATATATATATATATATATATATATATATATATATATATATATGTATATATATATATATATATATATATATATATATATATATATATATATATATGTAACGTAAATCATTGAAACGAAAAACAAATACTGAAGCTAATTATATGGCGAGAATCACTCTCACAAACAATATTTAATAATAAATTATAACCAACTTCAAATCTGTTAATGAATGGTGTGATCCTTGTTTATAAATTCCGGGTTTATCTGGTCTTATTTTTTTGTACGAGCCGGCTTTCAGTCGTTCCGAACGACCATCCTCAGGTAGACATATTAGTATTTGTTTTTCGTTTGAATGATTTACGTTACATAAATTGAATACGCACTACAAAACCGATATATATATATATATATATATATATATATATATATATATATATATATATATATATAATTACCTGTCTATATTTCTGAGATGAAGTATTGTAACTATTTACACTATATACATTGTTCAGACTGTTGTACTCATCTTTATTGTCACATTCACAAAGTCACGGCCGTTGAACGCTCCGGCTTTCTTCTGATGAACACAGCGTAATCAATCTGTATGCGGCCATTTGATAGCGTTTTTCACATGTTTATTTCCTGAATGAACTGATATATAAGCTTCACATTCCCGGGCCACTTAACAAAGTCACTGAGAATGTGTTCCATTTCAACCAACCCAACGCTTACAAATATCGTGACAAATACATATTTCTTCTTACGCTGAATGTCATATTTAGTTGATGCATGTGTCTGAGAAGTCATACCTGTTTTTTTTTTTTAAACTGTGTTAATTTACGACTATCGGCCTGGACATTGGAAAGAAAATATAACATTTAAAACATAAGGTATAATGGCAAGTTTTGAATGAGTTTCTTAGAAATGATGCACACACACACACGCATATACACACACAAACACACGTATATATATATATATATATATATATATATATGTGTGTGTGTGTGTGTGTGTGTGTGTGTGTGTGTGTGTGTGTGTGTGTGTGTGTGTATGCGCGCGCTCGTGTAATATGATAAAATATAGATTCAAGTTATGCTACATATATGGGTTAAAGGATCAGAGCGTATGTAAATAGAGATGTGGAGAATGAAGTCAACATCGAGAGTTTGCAAACTGTGACATGCTCAAAGACATTATATATATATATATATATATATATATATATATATATATATATATATATATATAAATATATAAATATAAATATATATATATGAATGTTCCCTTATAAGATACAAGATATAACATTTCTTTTAATACAATATTATAAAAATAGGTAAACCAACTCGTGGTTAAAGTAGTTATACCTTTCAAACTAGCCTTTTTGACTTTCATTGTATATAAAATACAGCGCATACGTATTTTTATCCGACATTTTACATCAATTTAAACGTTATTTTAGGATACTCACGGCTGAAATAGATACTTTGTTTATTCTCTTACAGTGTCAGTATTACAGAATACACACAAAACCACACACACACACACACACACATATATATATATATATATATATATATATATATATATATATATATATATATATATATATATAATTTTTCGGGCATTCGGGTCGGTAAAAGTTATTAATACTGTTTATTATAAACATAGCATTTACTTAATATTTGTATATATAAAAAGAATGTACAAATATAAAATATATATATAACTCTGTTTGTGTGTGTGTGTGTTCTGTAGAGATATTCCATTAAAAGAACATATAATTTCCTTCGCCCTGCTGTAATGATTAATGGTCTCAAGATTACGTTCAAGTATGGACGTCGGTGTTCACTTTTATATTTGCATACGCTCTATTTCTGATATTAAGGTCTTTTACCCATAAACATACCATACATTAAAGCCATAATTGTGTTCATATATATATATATATATATATATATATATATATATATATATATATATATATATATATAAATCCCCTGTTTATAATAAACAGTATTCATATTTAATAGACATTTGATTCAAATTCATACATATATATATATATATATATATATATATATATATATATATATATATGTTATAAGCGATCAATGTCAGTGATAGAGCTAACATAATAAGTTGTATGCATATGAGTTTGTGACGTTGGGTTTCACGCATTTGCTATCATCTCATGATCTGATATGATCATATGACCGCAAAAGCGGGAAACCCATGGTCACAAACTCTTATATATACAACTTTATATATATATATATATATATATATATATATATATATATATATATATATATATATATATATATAAACTAACAGAGGGAGAGGCAACAGCTCAACTCTGTTTATATATTTATACATACATATATATATATATATATATATATATATATATATATATATATATATATAAACAAACTTACAGAGGGAGAGGCAACAGCTCAACTCAGATTGATAGGCCGGAGACCCCCGTTCTAATTCTGATTAAAATCGTTGCATTCACTTTCATGATTTCTTGAGTCTTGACCTCGCCATTTATGTGTAATTATTATGACAGAATGGGCTCTTAAGACTTGGCTCGTAACCAGTATACGAGAAGACCTTACTGAATTCAAAACCTCCCAGTATCGGTCACAAAGGCTCACCAACACCCAAGCGTTCTTGAAGAAGTTCAAATATTAATTCAAAATATGTCGGTGCAGTGTAAGCAGTTAGGGCGACCGACATATTCCTTAGTCTGCGATAGTCCGTAAAATGTTTGGAGAGTAGAGTGAAGCCGCCAAGTTATCTGAAAACTCACTACTGAAAGGATCATAAGGAAGAAAAACAATGATTAAAATAGTCGAGAGGCTGATGATAATGATATTACTTTTTCATAGATATAAAGTATTTCTTTAAAGTGATATTAAATTTTTTGAAGTGAAAATATATGTTCTCTTTCAAACGTTTTTCTGCAAATAGATTAAAACGATTGTTGTGTTTTTGATGTTTTTTTCTCTCAAAACGGTTCAGTGTATTTGAACTTTTTGAAAACGATATTTCATATTTAAGTATTTTATTCAGATATAATATATTTTTTTGTTTATTATTATGAAGCGATTTCCGCAACTGAAACGTGATTTGATGAAGAGGTTTTCAAATGATATTTTTATTTTAAAGGTTTAACTTAGATTGCTGGTTGGATATTTTTTAATGTTTCATTGTAATGCCCACGGAGGCATAAATAAATGCAAAGAAAAAAATTGTCATTTTTAAAACGTATAACAAATATTTTCTCTTAAATATATTTCTCCTAGATACTTGTTTAAACCTGCTGGATTCGCCAGTTGCTCCAGGCGAACCAATGCTTTTACTGCCATTATCTATCTCCCAATGTGATGCATCACTTCAGGATGGGAACATCAACGTTCGCCATATCCTCTTCTCTTTCACGGCTTTCAGCAATACTTTCCCGGTTCTGACCTATTTCTCGTGGTGTCACAAGTTTCTGCATCCACTACATAAATCTGTCAAATCAATATCGCTCTGTGTCTTTTGCCTTCTAGGATCCTGCGTTGTTTAAATTCTCCAAGCCTTCGTTAAGTGTCATTTATCCTAAGAGTCTCAGCCGTCACTTTCCTATTGTTCTTATTCGGTCATTTTCCAAGTCACAGTCAAGATAAGTCAATCCATACCAATGTAATTTCTCGTTGCATTTAAATTTTCGAAGGACTTGGAACACAAGCAAGAAACCGGAAGGGAGGCAAGAAGTGAGACAAAATAAACTATTAGAATATAACCATCGTTACATCTAGATATTTCAACAGTAATAGGATGAGATTTACCCTATCTATTTGCGCATCATAAGACCTTTGAAGACCTAATTTTGAATCTAATTTGACTACAGTAAATGGATATATACTGGGTGTCAGAGGAACATTGTTCAAATCGGGTATCAGCAAAATTTCTCAAATGTTACATTAACCTTAAGAAATGATTAAATTAACTTACTGGAATTCTATAACAATATTAAACTCTACTTTGAACAAAAAGAATGTATAATTACTCTCCAAGCTTAATAAATAAAGTTCATATATATATATATATATATATATATATATATATATATATATAATATAATTCCAGGATCAGTTTTTAACTTATTCAAGATGATCCTCGCACTCTCTAATCTTCTAACTTTCTGTCCTTCGATATAATTTTGAACTCTTTTTTTCACTGTTCATTGGATTTTCATAACTGTAACTCCTCTCTCTCACGTTCCAAACGTCTTATGGATTGTGTTGGATATTTCTAATCCATCTCCTTAGATCAAAGTTGATAATCCCACTTCCCGTTGTGACCTCCTGATCCAGTTATCCACTCTACTCTTCCCTCTTTTTAAACTTCTTCACCGTTCTCTTGATGGTCATTGAATGGTCTTTAAATATGGAAGCCAGACTATGAATCTTGATACCATTACTGAAGGCCTGAATTATCTCACCATTTCTCACTTGGGAAGATACAGTGGGGCTGACCCAAAGCCTGTTCTCTTTCTATCTGAATAACGCAAAGGGTTTTCCAGTTATTTTTACGACAAATGGCATCACGATGACTAAACATTTTATCTGAAAACCTGTGAAAAAGAAACTCAATTAATTTAGTGTTTTTTTAGATAGTAAACATTTTGTGGAATGGACAATTATGATGTTAGACGATTTGGACAATTTTGATGGTCAACAGCGTAGCCAGAGCCAGCAGTAAATAGTAAAATTTTATATCTCGTGTATTATGCGACCTCCTTAAAATTAGCTTCAAAATTAGGTCTTCAAAAGTCGCATGATACGCGAGTTTATGCGTAGTTACTAGTCTAGGAGTACGCTTCAATTCATGCGGTTGATGTACCAAGGACGACAACGTGACGGCGGTGAGAAAATGTCTGAAATCGGTGTTCTAGGTTCGGTCCGGTCAGATATGGCAGTGATATTCAACTCATAGACGAAGAGTACATTTGTAAACGTGCAAGATGGATACTGACCAGATAAACTGTCTAGCACGAAGGAATGAACCAGCTTTCCGACCGGGAATAATACATTTGATTCAATAGAACCACTTCATATCAGTTGAAAACGTGAGATCAAGATGTAATGAGTTGATGTCACGGCGCTTCATCCATGCTGATGGAAAACAAAAACTCTCTATATCGTTAGCCATTCCAGATCAATTAATGTATTAGGTATCTTGACGAGTAATGAAGAATTAGTATGACTCTATATTTGATTCTCTGTTTGAAGATATCTCAGGATAATGGTATTTTCATAGAAATATCTCGTCCTCCATTTCAATATAATATAATTCCTACCTATCTTCATTACTAATGAAGGGCTCTTTTGAATCCTCTATTTGATACCCTGTTAAGCGACGGAGTCTGAGAGCAATAACTATTTTAAGAAAATATTTATTCGTGAACAAAGGTATCATTACCCTTTTCCCTTACTGATATAGGATTGCCTTGAATTATCGCTTTATTCGTTTTCAGATGAAGATATCTAGAACGTAATTAGTCGAGAAATATCCGCCAACTAATTCTGTACAATGCAATTCTTACCTATCCACATTACTAACTAAGGATTATCTTGAATTACCGGTTTATTCGATTTCAGATGAAGATATCCAGAAGGCTATTAGCCGAGGAACAGCTCCCCAGCCACTACAATACAAAACCATCCATACCACTCTACATTAGTAATGATGGACTATTTTCAACCATTAATTAGTTCCTTCTCGGGTGAACAGATCTCAGAACAGTATTAATGCTCGAGAAATATCCCGTCAGCAACCCCAGTACATTCAAAATTTTGTCTGATTTCATTACTATGGAAGAGTTTCTTAAGTCATTATTTAATTTTCTGACAAATCATAGGGCAATTATATTTCTCATGAGGTATTTCGTTAAATTTCTTTTCTTCTCTCCATTAACACTGACTGAATTTCTTGGATTCACTATCCAAATCCCTGCCAGGAAAAGAAAAGCCATCGCAATGTCATTTCTCTTGATATATCGTGTCTGCCATTTCAGAACAATCACTCTTTTCATTCTCTTCATTGTGATCGAATAATTGACTTGATTCATTGCCAGAAACAGAAGAATTAGGTCATTTGAATTGTTTATCTAACCCATTTCCACCAAAGAAACTGACTGGAAAATATAAATGTCTCATGACTAAAGAGTTCTGATACATTTTAGGATACCACATATGTTTATCTACACTATATTTGAACTATTATATTCAAACTTTTGTCCTCATCTTTGTTGTTGTTATCACAACATTTACACCGATGTGCTCTCCGACATTCCTCAGATATATATCAATCTGGATAACCTATAGATAATTCTGTAGTAAACCTTTTACTTAATCCACGTGATTTATTCAGTTCTTGTTCCACTTCTCACGCTTAAGAATATTGTCTCGTTCTTCCTTACTATTTAGTATTGCTGAGTTATTGCTCGCCCTGTTTCCCGTGTTTCATCATATCTGTAGCATTTTTATACGCTGATACAACTAAACTTGTGAGAACTGTTATGCTTTTTACTAATAATTTTAAAAAAAGAATTAGGTGCATCTTTTATTCAGCCTAACGTCTGTTTTGTTGCGGTAACATGCTATTTATGTGAATATTAAATTAAAAACTTCGAAATACTCGTTACAGCGCATTAAATTAAGAATCAATACAGTTATATGTCAAGCGGGTAAACTAAGTTTAATCTCTCACCTATAATTATGCATTCATTTTTTCAAAAGTGCTATTATTTATATATATATATATATATATATATATATATATATATATATGGAGAGAAAATACATAATATACTCATGCTGATGTAAAAAAGATAAAAATAAGTGCTAATAAGAAAAAATAAAAAAGCCGACACTCATTAACATCAACGATAAACACGGCCACGATGTGCTGACCGTGTTTGGAAGATGTAAGAAATATTCCCATCAACCTAGACACATATAAACATCTACACATTGTTAATAATTAAAAAAATTAAAAATATGTAGAACCGTAGGACAGTTTTTACACACTCTATGTCCAGAGAAGAAATCACTTCTAAGAACACAAGAAAAATTGAACAAAAAGGTTAATGGAAGTACCATGTCAGTTGTCTTTAATAAAACTTCTATAACTGTAGACCAGTTGCCAGCCAAGTCTATAGAACCCGGTCTGTCCTGCTATTTACCCATAGTTGGGGGAGAGAAGAAAAGGATTCATACCTTCCCCAAGGATATTAGCACGTAAGTGAATGTAATGAATTCGACTGTAATTCGAACTCTGCTCTCCGATTCCTGAACCCGATACGATATATATATATATATATATATATATATATATATAGTGACGCCAATAAGAGACAATGGATTCCCGAATGAGAAAGAATTAGAAAAGAGAAAATAATATTAAAGTGTGAGAACAATAGAAGAGTAATCACGAAATCAGTAGGTAACGATTGACATTGCATTTAAATTTTTGAACATCAAAGTTGATTGGAAAGCATGGGGCCTGACGATATTCCCACAAGCAATAAGTGCGCCCCCCCCCCCAAAAAAAAACAATTAGCTTGGAACTTATGGTTATATCTAGCCATCTCAACTTTAAATTGATGAGACCTATCCTCCAATCTAGTAATGCGCTTAAGTTCCTAGAAATGAATACAATATGGAAACTAGTAATACTGAGTACCTAAGAAGAGCAATAATAAGAAAAGACTGCAATATGAGCTCTGGTAAAAAAATAATTACTGAGACATCTCCCCAGGGACACATAGCCCAGTGGATAAAGAGTTTTGAGTTGTGGCTACTGCACTGATGAAGAAAAAAAAAAGAGTTGAGCTTTGGTCGAAATGTTTCCGTTTGAAATTCCAATCAGCGGAAAAAGACGTACAACGGCCGAAACGTCTTTAATATGGCAATACATATTAAAAGATGTAAATACTGATCGGCAAACGTTCTTTAAATACATCATAACAAATAATAAACATGGGTTTACTTAGCACAATGTTCACCCCACAAGACTACGTATTACCAAAGGTAGATTTCTATACATTGACCCCTAAATCTGAGCTCAAAGTAAGAAGAGTCCAGCAATAACAAAAACTTCGGTCGAAAAGGGTCCGGCGCTTTTCACCTCTCCTTATTCTTACATACAACAAGAATAAGACCGGAACAATTCGCTACGTTCTGCCAGCTATGTTTCCCTGTCCTTAAACAAAACGATTATTACCTTGTCCGATAACAGGGAAATGATTTTCTCGCGAAAATAAAATTCAAGAATTTATCGGAAACCTTTTCACTTCAATACCGACCTAATTTAACTCAAAACGTAACTAAATGGCAACTTATTATTAACTATAACGGTGAATATATAACTGAATGTAATGTAATTGTAATTTATCTTTTTAAGATTATATGTGATGATACTCTAACATTTGCTCCCTAACAGAAATTCGTATAGACTGAGAGAATATATTGATTTACGAAGCAAAGCTTAGATTTGATACAAGTTCGAAAGTATGGAGAACTCGCTGAGGATCGAACTCACTATCCAATCTAAACTGACCTAGAAAGACAAGATTGTTAAACATTACACCACCTCGAAGTGCGCAATGATCTTCTAAGCGTAGATTATATTTGGCACAAGGCCGGAAGTGCTGAGCACCCAGTGAAGGTCAAACTCATTATTCAGTCGTAATTGATCAAGCGAAACAAGACTGCTAACCAGTACACCACATGGAATTGCTCTAGATAGAGTAAATATGGAAGGACAAATATTGCTCCTATTTGTAGCCAATTCAGAAGAATAAAAAAAGGAACACACGCATTCGGTTTAAAGTTCATATATAGCGACTAACAGAACAGAAAGGAAGTAACATAATGGAAGTAAACTCTAAAGGTTTATTATTAGGGTTTCGTTACATGTCAGGGCTTGAATTTTCCGAATTCGTTTATAATACCTTCATCTCAAAAGCGTTGTTGTTTTATTAACATCCATATTAATTACATTAAATGTCACAAGTGACATGAAAAAGAGATGGTTATTTTTTATATGAAACGATGTTATCTTATTTTTCACGGGCGACTGACCTGAAGTATATTCGAGCAAACATATATATTACTACGCTGTTATGCCGGAGTGAGTGTGCGATTTTCTATCTTCGTGCGTGAATTTTTGTGCGTACATGTGTGTGTGTGCTCGCGCCAGTGAGTACGTGAGAGTGTTGGTGTTTTATTAAATCGGGAGAAAAAAACAAGAGCAGTGACTGCTACTTTGACTTGTTATCTACGAATTACGTATCCACTTTGGTAAGTGATCTACACTTTATATTTTATATATTCATGACACGTGTCATGAATCTACTCTGATATAAGATTTCTACATTATATTGCGATCTACAACAAGCAAAGTTATTTTGCATTTTTAGCCGATGTATATTCTGTTTATCGCTAGAATATTTTTAATAGAATATTTTAAAATATTTTTATTTACCTTTTCTCTATATTATATTTACACCGATGGACTAAATTGTAGTTCAGGTGTAGAAAAGTTAGAAATATGATTGAAACTCTTATATATATTAGCTGAAAACACTACAATAAGCATTTTTGAATTGATGTTTCACTGGAATTTATGGTAGGTGAGGGGTTACCAGTAATGATTTGTGTTCATTTTAACTTATTTAGCGTAAGTGGCAAAATCATTTATTTGAAATTTAATCTGTAGTGCTAAATCTTTTCTAATTTTTAGTAACAAGTTTAGTATCAGTTTATAAATGCTTCTTCCTTCTTGAAAATGTCTCCGTAGAAAAAAACATACTTGAAATTAAAGGGCTGAAATCATTGCATTGTTCAAAATTGCAAGGAAAGTGAAATGCTCAAGAAATGGTGTACAAACAATCATTAAAAGATATAACGAAACCAATCCTTCCAAAAATCGTGATGGTCAAGGCCCGAAAAGGTGTACGAACTCAAGAAAAGACAGACTGCTAAAGAGGTTATCTCTAGGTAATAGGAAAAATACTCTTTTAACGTGCCTGCTGAATTTTGAGAGGCATCACAGAAAGTGATATCTACTCGCACAGTGAGAAGAAGGTTAGCAGAAATTGGCTTCAAAGGATGTAAAGTTAGATAAAAAACCATAGCTGTCTGAGGTTAATAACAAACAAAAAAATACTTTTCTTTCGTAAAGAGCATGAAAATTAGACGTCTGAGGATTGGGCCAACGTTGTCTGGTCTGAAGAAAGCAACTTTGAAGTAAGTTATTTAATTAGTTGGAACTAATTTATTGAGCATAATTGATTTTATTACGCTTATTAATACTGTATTTTTATTGAATAGGAAATTATACCTAATTTTTTTATTCTGATCAGATTTCTGGAACCCCTGGAGTTGTTTATTTTCGTCGAAGACTTGTGGAAGCAAATGCTACTCAATTTATTGCCCCAACTGTAAAGTTTGGATGTGTGAGTGAAACGGTTTGGGGCAGCATGTGAGGGAACAATAAATTCCAACACATAGACAAGAATTTTAGACCAATGTTACCAACGTTCATTAGAGGAAAATTTCAGCAATAACGTACCAGATGGAGAAATCTTCAAACAAGACAATGCACTATGCCACATATCCAGAGTTTCGAACGGTTGGTTTCGAACAGAAAGAAGTGAGGGTAATGAAGCGGCCTTCTCAATCCTCTGACATGAATCCCATTCAACATCTGTGATTACGCTTAGGTACAACAGTGACGGTTCACAAATATTCTTTAAAACACGCATTAGAAGAATTGCAGAAAATCAAGCCAACAACTTGTGATAAGTTCGTTTCCAATATTGAAAAGCGCATGATGGCAATTATAAAAGCAAAAGAAGAACACTCCAAGTATTAATTATAGGTTAAATTTGCTTTAAAATCATTGTTCTTTTTCTTTAAATGATAACATAACTGAATTTTAATTATATTTCTAACTTTTATACATCTGCCCCATAATTCTGTGCATGGTTGTATGTTATAATATGTTTTACTATGTAGATATCGTTCCAAAATAAAAATCTGTACGCTGTAGATATTTTTCATTGTAGATAACAAACCAGAGAAGCAAGGAGCATTGTAGTAAATTTTATCGCGAAATTATTCTCAACAGGTGGTTGCACAATTTATTTGACTAATAAACTTGTAACCCTGTACAAACTAATATAACATTAGGTTAAATCTTTCGTACTTAAAATTATTATTCACACAACTACAGACTGCGGCAATTGCGTGCGTGGCTTTTGCGTTCTCCGAACAGGGGACTCCTTCTCTCGAGAATGCAATAAACTTATTTTTCCTTTCAGGTGGGAGTACTCATATATATATATATATATATATATATATATATATATATATATTCCAGTCATCCTCATGACCTATAATTTAGGCCTTAATCTTAACACGGTACGATATTCATTTTACCGAGAACATCTACTATTCATATACCTGACAGTAATTAATTTACACTGCCACAGATTGTGAGATTTTACATATATAATACTGAGACTGAAATAGGGTACCTTGGCGTGGTGCAATGGTTATCAAGCTGGTCTAGCTGAAACAGTTATGACTGAATAGTGCGATCGGTCCTCACTGGGTACCCCATATATTCGGCCATGTTGCACATCTAAGCCACGCTAAGAAAATCAATACTGAGACGGAAATATAGGGTAAATTTATTTTCCTCCAGAAGTGGCCTACATAGGTAGGAAACGTACTGTCAGGCGGTCAGACAAATTCCGAAGTATTGATATTTTAATACTTTTCAGTTTGCTTGTAAAACAAATATCAAGCAATGTTGAAAAATGTATAAATATCTCCGCCACAACGTAGGGTAGACATTGAGAATAAAAAAAGAACAAAAAAAAAATTACCGAGATTATCGCATGATTTTAAAAAAAATTAAGTTATTGATTTTGGGAAGTATATCTGGACAATAACTGCCCCATCGCACCTATGATGAATTTAGTCATCTATATTTATTGGACATTTATTTTTTCTTTCAGCAATTTTAGTCATTTTTAGACAATTTTAGACACATTTAGACAGTTTTTCTCGTCCGAATTTATCTTACATACCTAAAAGTTTACGATTCGTTCTTGCTTCGAATATTGCTGCCGCATCTGGTCTGGTGCCCCTGCTATAAATTTCGAAATTAAAGAAGAATCTTCAAAGAAGAATCTGCAAAGTTATTTGTCCTTACTTGGCATATCTATTTAGTTATTATCCCAAAGCCGTAATGTTGCTTCCATGCGACTTTTCTATGAATACTTTCAGGTTAAATGTTCTGATAAATACTCCTCTAAGTTGAAATGTTTTAGCCCCACCCCCCAATAGACAACTTGTACATATGAAAACTAGTTAGAAGTATGTAGAGATTTTCAGGTATTACGGTGGTTGTAATGAGAATGGTAAGTAAGAATGTGCTATTTCGGAGTAATGAATAACGTGGTATAATTGTGTCGGAAATTGTGGCTAGCTAAGATAAGATAGATTGAAGAATAAACTGCCCCCACCCAATTGTGGCTAGCTAAATCTAAGATAAGATAGATTGAAGACTAAACTGCCCCCACCCAATTTTGGACTTTTTCCACATTTTTGTATTGTCAGAATAAATATTACTCTCCTCTTTGGTACCTAAAATGTATGGGTTTAAGTCTTGTACTAGATGGCTGATCAAGTCTCACCATTTTACAGTTGAAATAGCTAGATGTAACCGTAAGTTCTATGCTAACAGTTTCTTCTGTCTCACTCCTCGTTTATGGAACTCTCTTCCGTCTTCTTGCATTCCAGTCGACTTTGATCTTCAAACATACAAATTCAATTTAATTATTAATTATTGTTCTTTTATTGTTCTCGCTCCTTAATATTTTATTTTTTTATTCTTTCACACTCAGTAGCCCTTTGGGTCTTAGTGGCTTTGTTGCCTTGCTTTTGGTGAATTGATTAAAAAAAATGAGATAAATAATAAAAAAAAAACTATTTCCCATCTAGTTGGAGAACTTATAGGATAGATTAACATTAATGTTGTCCCAAATTCTCCAGTAATGTAGTAAAGAGAAAAATTGACGCTGTTTAGAAATATGAAACTATCTTAGCCACTAAGTAGGCAACAAATTGAGAAGGAAAAAAAAGAAATCACAAAGCAAACAAAATCAATCAAAATAAATTCACCAAGCTATCTGATTGTAACAATGACACATCCAACAAGAAAAAAATAGAATTTGGAGAAAATGTTTATGGAAATGTTTCCACGGTAATCCATAGTGCACTGTGTACTGGTCAGAGTAAGATTGATCACCGACTAATGTTGAAAACATCCTTCGACCTAAAGCTAATACTGAAAGTAAAACACTAATCTGGTCGACAGACAACGCTCTAGATACATCTCAGACATTTGAACATTTCCTCTCTTCTAGTCACTTGCTTCTCTCGTACGGCGGTTCTCGCGAGAAAACACGTTATCCATCTCTGTATTCTCGCACACCAAATTTACTCGTTTTTTTATCTTTCAATTTTTCGAATTTCGTCTACATTCTGTTGTCCTTCCATTTCCAACAAAGATTGTATCTTATAATCTCTACAAGCTATTAATCCTCTAACGTTTCTCCTCAGTTTCCTCTCTTTCTTTCTCATTCTGCTTAATACCGTGTTTACTCATGTAAAATTCGACCAGATATTGAACCATCCCATCCTTCTAATTTCAGAAAAAATATGTTTGTCTTCATAACCACATGCCAAAATCGGTTTGATTTTTTTGAAAGCAGGAATATATATAAACCAACTGTAGCTCGAATAAGGCATTTACCAATATCGAATCCAAAATTTATTATTTTCCCGTGCTAAAAATTCGAACTTTACGGCTATATCACGTTGAAACATCGCTTCCCGTACGATCGCTGAATTCAAGCTGCGCAGAGCCTGATCAATATCTATATGGGTTACCGCTTGGGAATAATTGGCTTGGATCTGCGGTTAGTGTAATGGATAAAGAGTTAGAATTGTAACTACGAGAACCCTTTTCCCTATTCTCGTCCGGTTGTTTATATTCACTTACACGCAAATACCTTTAAGAAACGAATGATTCCACCTCTTCTCCCCGCGGATATAGGTAAATTATTAGGACTTGTATCTGTAAATTATTATTATCGCTAAAAACTCTTTAATCTAAAAATATATTTTCTGACTTTAAATAAACTGCAAAAGGCCGATAAGCTGTAAAATAATAAAAATCAGTCAAACAATAAAAACGTATAATTCAAAGTTTTAATTGAACATTTCTAATGATCCAAAATAAAAAATACAAAAAGTGATTTGAAAGGAGAAAAATAACTTTAAAAAATATGAACTTATATGAAGATCTGTATTAAAAGATTTTCTGTATTTAGATACTTTTACACTAGTTTTTTTTTTTGTGGAACTCCCTTCCGTATTCCTGTTTCCCTGACAAATATAAACTCCAACTATTTAAGTGTAATGTCAATCGACATCTCCAGTTGCCTTGATCTATTCACTTCCCTTCTCCACATCCTTTCACCTTTCATTCCTATCTGCTCTCGCTCCAAATCTTCTGTAACCCCCTTGCCTTGATCCTTCCACTATCTTTCTCCACATCCTCCTTTACCACTCCTATCTGCTCTTCCTCCAAACCTTGTGTAACCCCTTGCGTGCTAGTGGCTTCCAGCCTTGATTGGGGTGATAAACTTAAAAAAATATCATTTCCAGATAAGTTATTATATTCGATTAATGTGTTTTTGATTAGTTCTTATGATTTGATATACACTTTAGCCGCACTAATCGATGGATTCCTGTATATGTTAATTGTGATGGCGATATTGTCAGTTTCACTACCCGAAAACATTTGGCATTCAATGAGTCAGTAGCCAGTGTTGCTTTCGATCGAGATTCAAAAAATTTTATTATTTTGGCAGCATTTCGTTCAATAAGAACATCATCAGAACAACAGAAAAAATGAAAGTAAAATCGTTACCATGGCAAGGGTAGCAATAACATACAGCCGTCTAAGAGGAAAGGTTGCCATGGTAACGAGTTTTCCTCTTTTTTATTTATTGTAATGATGTTGAACAACAGAATAAAAACAAAATAAACATCCAACCAGTTTTGATATATTCGATCTCATGTACATATATAAAACGTCAGAAAATGTCGCAAAATCAATATGCATAGTTTTCATTTTGAATAAGTAACAAAAAATATATATTTTATACTGCTTCAATAAAATGGTAAGTGAGTAGGAAAGCAAAAGATGGACAAATAGTATTTAAAAGGCATAAAGGAAAGCTGGAAATTACAAATCCATCGTTCGCTTGGATTTTTCCCAGCGCCAGTATATTGCCTACTTGTAATTAATGACAGAAAATTGACATTTTGTTTAGACAAATCTGTTCGGTTACAGAGCGAACTTCTTTTTTTTTTTACATCGCCACTCGCCTGACTGTTTTGTGAACTATTTTTATCATATTGGAATGATTTACTTGGATCACGAGCCTTACTTGTTGTTTTGAATCGTTATCTCAATCGATATTAGATATTTTCATATTCGTCTATTTTGAATATGAAGCGGGACAGGCAAACAAAAGAATATTTTAAGTATTTGCGACGGAGGCTAAGGGAAATAAGGATGAGGGTAAAGTTTTGCAGCTTTATACAAATCCCGCTTTCATTTTGCCTCTCTCGTCTGTTTAGTCTTTCTTCACACGGATGTCCGTTTATCAAGTCATTCTTTTGATTTCTTGTAAAACGATTTCTTCTTGTTCTTTTGTCTACCATTTTGATTTAGTTTTCTTGTTTCTTATCTCATTAAGTCATTAATTCATTCATATTTCTTACCTCGAAACATCGCTCCCTTTGTTAAAGTTATAGATTTTCGGTACGTTCTTGCAATCGTTATTTTCGTTGTTCAATATCTCAGCTAATTACATTATCTTTTGTCTTTGGTCATTTTTTTTGTGTAGATGTCTTCCTTTTTTCTTTCTTTGTTTCATTTTTACTGCAACCTCGAATTTAACCGCACCATTTGATTGTTCCTTTTCTTTTTATTAATTCTTCTTTCCAACATTTAATTACTTATTTATTCTTTCTTTCTTTTAAATTTCTCTTTTATTTCTTATTATAATTCACGGTGTATATTCACTCATTGAAATTCTTCAATTATTTCTTCTTTTTCACTTTTATAATTTCTGTTTTTCTATATCCTTCTGCAATCATTTTGTAATTAGTAATATCTTGTGTTTATTCCATCTTTTCTTTTTTTCCTTCATAATTCCTTCCTTCTTTCCTTCCTTTTATTTTCCATTTTTTATTTTCATTTCCAAATAATTAAACATATTTATAATTTATTGTAATTTCTAAATTTTATCTTTCTTTTTTATTCCTTTTTCTTTCTTTCTTTTTTTTTCTATCTTTTTTCTTTCTTTCTATCGTCATGTCATTCTTTTACTTCCCGTTCGTTTTTCCTTTGCCTTTCTTCATTTATTAGTAGTAAATTATATTTATAATATATCGTTGTTCTATAGAATTTTACCGGCTTTTTCTTTCTTTCTTTCTTTCTTTCTTTCTTTCTTTCTTTCTTTCTTTCTTTCTTTCTTTCGCTATTCCTTTCTTTTACTTTCCTATCATTTTTCATTTTTAATTCACTAGACATTACTATTTAAAATTTATTTTTGGTCTCTCCGTTTTTACCCACTTTCTTTTCTTTCTTTCTTTTTCTTTATTTCATCCTTTCTTTCAAATTCCTAGATATTGACTGGACTCTCTGTTTTTATTTCCCAATTTTTTATTTTTTACTACTTTAATTTAAATTCTTAATTCATTTATACTCACGGTAAAATTTGATACCAATTATAAAATAAATAAAAAAAATCATGTATTAATGATAGATTTATACCTAAATGCAATAATGCCAACGACCAATTTTTTGATAAACGGTGTACATTAATTACCAGGTTAAAATAATATTAGAATCGTAGTTTCAATATTTTCAGGATATATATATATATATATATCCTTTAACTCCAGAGAAGGCGATAATGTAAGTTGAATATAGGTGGTTACTGGGCATGGAAGAGTAACTGAAATAGGAAGGATTGATGAAGGAACAAAAGATACAAACAGACAAAAGATGGCGCCTGGGATACAAGCAGACAGAAGATGGCGACTGATATTGCATATAAATTTTTGAGGTTGTAGTTATCAGGGAATCAAGTAAACGGAAAAAATTCCACAGGTGGGAAGTGTGAAAAAATAAACTGTTTGAACTTGTCAGAATCCTGGTATTGTTGCCAAAAAATAACAAAAAATATCCAAGTGATTTTCATATATTATTGCTTGGATATTCCATATCAGTCATATTATTAACTCCTAATTTTCGAAGACGCTACCAGGAGACGTTCTCGGGACTCTAAATTTTTCTGCGATAATTTTACTTGTTCTCTTCTCACCTTGTCAACGTGTAAGTCTCTCGAGGAGAATGCGTTCTCTTTAGGAAACGCATGAAGAATATATATACACACACGTACGTTTGCACATTCACTCATTGCACAAAACTTGCATCCAAAAAGTTGTCACATTTATTTCACATACGCATCCTTGTTTTTGTCACTTGTAACCCTTCATTGTTAATACATTTTCATTGGTTTGTACATATATATTGGTTCTTGTCATTCCTTTACATTTCTATACGTGGATTTGCATCCCGAATCTGCCATGCTTGTTGTGGGAATTTCAGGTGACACACATGTTCCTCTCCCAATGCATACACCGGCCCGCAACATATGTATTTGTTAACATTTACTATGCTTATTGGAAGAGAGTAGCCAAAATCGGAGATAGACCGTGTATAGTTATTGGCAGTGTGGATATAGGGATCAACATTATATTGTGACTCTTGGTTTCATGCCGCAATCTGATAATCAGTCCATCTGGCACTATGCTTTATTAGTACATATATATATATATATATATATATATATATATATATATATATATATATATATATATATATATATATATATATATATGGGGAATTAAGTGGAAGAAAGTGTAGACCGTCTTTAATCAGTTTATTTTTGGGGGTTAATCATGCTCATGTCTTCTATAATGTTTATTTTATTTATATTGTGGGTGAACACTGTTGGCTTCGTCAAACGACCGCTAGGTGGCGGCGATTTTGAGATCTATAAATATTTTTTAAAATCCTTCGTTTTTCTTCCTCTTGCTCCAAAATGAAGCAGGACGTAGATGAAGGGCTACCAGCTGGTGAACGTTTCTTTCCACAGTCGGCTGTTGACTGCATTCGTAAACATATACACGGGTTTATCACACACAGAGACACACACGATTCTGAAATAGTTACGTTTTTAATCTTTAATTATTTTCTTTAGACAACTGTATACACATCAGTGTACTTTCACTCTTTTATTAATACATGTATTTGTTGAAAACCTATGTTTATTACTTATTTTTATCCGAACTTACATGAGTTCGCCAAATATTGTTTCCAGGACAAATGTACCGGGAACAATTAAATATTTACTGAAAAATGTCCATACCTCGCATCAGCAGTGGCGATTCCCTCAAGAGTAGATTCATTATTTTTTCATTTCCATAATTTTACTTAATCATATAATTAATTTTCTGAAACACGTTAATTTATTTAATTTCTCTCTGTGTTCAACTGCTTTATGTTGTTTTTGAGTGTTCTACCAGCCCTGGGAAAGAGATCTATGCAATGATTGGTCTGTTATGCCACTCCAAACGCTGCTGGGAAAACGACAATGTTTGGCCAAAAACATCGTGGCCATTATCTCACGAGATAAATTGATGCCAACTACTGTATGAACGTTCTAATGCTTATGAAACTTCATAGTGCTCGAAACAAAGAAAATTCTATAGGGGCTAAATCTGATGATGGTGCGTGGTTCTATCATGAAGATGGTATTAGTTTTCGGTTTACTTTCGTAGAATCCGCCCTTACAAATAATAAATAAATAAATATATCCAATGGTGGTCCAGTAAAATCCACGAGATCGTATTAGACGAAACCTTTAAAATCCCAACAAACAGAAAGTAAGGAAATAGGGATGTAATCCTTGTTCTGGCATTAGGTTTTAGTTTAGTGAAAAGCCGGATTTCTGACATGTAAAGCCAATTTTCCATCAACTGTACGATCCCGAAAGGAAGTTTTCCCATTTCTGCAGTTGATGGAATTTTGTTTACGTTTCTCATGTGAAAGCTCATGATAAACACAATTCCTTCCTTTAAGTTTTGTAAAGTAAACGTATTTCCCGGTTAATGTTCCTCCTCGGTCTTTTGAACAGGAGCCGAGGTTTAATTCTTGTTCCCTTTTTAGGATTTTCTTTCCGCTTCCTTCTAAAGTTTGGACTCTGAAAATGCATAAATTTTTTTTTCTTCCTTATTAGGACCAGATATGTTCGCCTATTGCACATTTCGTACTTCTCTCTGGTCTTCTCGAACAGGATTGGAGGATTATCCCGTTTTTATGTTTAGGATTGGGTTTCCAGTTCCTTCTAAAGTTTTCTCATTCTATAGGTTTGGTGCATAATTATCAGGCGTTTTTAAGCATTATTTATTACGAAAAAAGAGACAATATCCAACAATAACATTTTTAAATGAGTATTCTTATAAACTGAAAATAAAATATTTTATTAAAAAAGTAAACAAACCAGAATTTTTTATTAACAAATATCTCGCCGACAAAAACGCTTGATAATTATACACCAACCCAATATTCTTCTCTCGCCTGGTTTGGGATGAATTGATAACAAAAATAAAACTCTGAAAAGCCCTAAAAACAAGTCACTTTGGGAGGGGATATATGATAAGTTAATTCTAGAGCAGTTTCCGACTATTCAACTGTTTTTTCTGCTACGGCGGTTAACTCTTTGTAGTGAAATATGTAATTACGTTACGAACAACGTGACAAATTTCACCGTAGGCATTTATATTTGTAAAGGATGAAGGGATGCACACGGTATTCTAGTCACGTATAACACGTACTCTGTGCCCTGTTTATAGCAAATATTCTTCTATTTTCTTTTGCAGCAAAAAGGAATATGATAATGTCTTCCTTTAATCATTAATTCTCTCACTTAAGCAATAGGAAAACATCGCTAAAAACGGAATGCAACATAATTTAAAACGTCCATGATGAATATTCACTGTCAAACACACACACACACACACACACACACATATATATATATATATATATATATATATATATATATATATATATATATATATATATATATGTGTGTGTGTGTGTGTGTTCCAATAAGTTGGACCGATTTTAAATGTGAATTAAGTTTAAGCGTCTAATGATTTTTTTTTCTTTTGCCGACAGATTTAACGACTTACGTCTTTGTCGGTTTCAACCACGGAAATATTAACAATCAAACAACCTGTTAAAGTTATCGAAGCCTATTTCGAAAATGAACGTTCAACCAGAAATGCATTGAGAAGTTCCCGGATCGCATCATCTCTCGAAACGGCGAAGTCAATCGGCCACCACGATCGTGCGACCTGATAATTGTAGATTTCTTCCTTTGGGGTCATCTCAAAAGTAAGTCGACAACAATTCAACACCTGAACGATAAGATAATAAGGCATATTGGTGAGATCGAGCAGCAAATATGCAGAGACGTCATCAAAACTTTTGACGATCGAATGGAGGTGTGCCCGGGAAGCCTTGCTCAAGATTTGGGTGATATTATTTTTCACACATAATTGCCATGACTTAAGTAACATGATCCATTAGACAAATAAATATATTTTAAGCAACAACACTGATTTATTTACTGCTGACTTTGATCCGTCTTAAAGTATAGGTCGAGAATCATTTATCAGAAATTCTTGGAACCGGAAGTGCATTGATTTTCAGATGTGTGGCTATTGAATTTGCATATATCAATATATATATATATATATATATATATATATATATATATATATATATATATATATATATATATATATATATATATATACAGAGTGTTTATAAAGTCGGTGTGTAATTTACACGTAGTTTGCAACTGTAAATGATAGAAACAATCAGTAAAAAGTATACGGAAGAAGTATTTAAATTTATTGTTGAGATTGTTAATTTTCAACATGTCCACCAACATTTCAGATACTAAGGTTATTACGATTCTGAAGAGGAGACTTGAAGCAACAGAAATATGATTCTGCAGGAGGATGCTGAGAATACCATGAACCGAACATGTGACAACCAACGGAGTTTTGGAGAAAATGAAACCAACAGGAACTTATACTTAACATTATGAAGATGCAGGTGAAATTTCTGGGACACATCTGAGGAAGGAAGGATGGCTTGGAAAATCTGATACTCACAGGGCAGACTGATGGCAAAAGGACCGAGGAAAGCAACGCATAACATCCTTAATGAGCTTTAGTAAATGGATAATGGAACAGGATTTAAGAGAAATAAAAAAAGATGAAAATTGTTAAGAACTACAAAAGACAGGAAATTGCGGAGAGACGTATTCGTCAAGGTCCTGAATGAACACGGCACATACAAGAAGTTCTCATAAAATATTTTGCGGCTGATTTTCAGTAATATCGTCAATTATCCTAGCTTGCGTTTGCTCTTATTATAGAGGTTTAGACGAATAAACCTAAATATTAATGTCCGCATAAAAACTAATCCAGTGCAGTTAAGAGCAATTCTGACCATATTAATAATAATAATAATAATAATAATAATAATAATAATAATAATAATAATAATTTAAAAGTTTCCTCAGACAAAAAAAAATAATTGGTAAAACAAATAAGAAATAAGTTTTCCGAAGACAAAAACATAAACATATCATCCTTTTTACAAATTGTTTATATAGTGTACAGTTACAAAGCTACAATTATTTTAGATTTGCACACGGACTTTATGGACATACTGTATATAAAATGTGTGCAAGTAGGAGTCATTCCCAACACAGTTATGTTATTGGTCACGCTATAGCAATATGAATATATTATGATGCTGGTAATGTGTTTGAATGTCGCAGTTATGCTTAAATGCTGCTTAAAAAGTAAAAAAAACAAACATTGCCGCTTATAAAGCAAGCGCCTTATACAGCACGAGGT
The DNA here is from genome assembly GCA_964036315.1 of Acanthosepion esculentum. Taxonomy (NCBI): domain Eukaryota; kingdom Metazoa; phylum Mollusca; class Cephalopoda; order Sepiida; family Sepiidae; genus Acanthosepion; species Acanthosepion esculentum. The sequence continues at coordinate 101,041,670 of OZ038493.1, read as the reverse complement.
ATAAACACTTTACACTAAATCAGTTCCTCTTGTTAAATATATCTTTCACTCAGTATTGTTTACAATATAAAAAAAGGATGCAGAAAAGTTCTCATCCCAAATATGACGACTGTTTCGGAGCAACTAAACCTACAGGATATTTCACATTTTTCTCCTCCACATCAATTACTCAAGTTGCATTAATCTCACAAAAATATATCTTTTTAAATATTTTGCCATCAAAATTCAGACATAGCTTATTAGGCGAGATCAGTTCAGCCTTTATTCGAGAGCACACACAGGTTTGTGTGCGCGCCTGAGAGAGAGAGAGAGAGTGTGAGAGAGAGAGAGTGAGAGAGAGAGAATATTAAATATCTACAGAAAAAAATATTTTACTGTAAATTTACATATGAGCATACAAATTCGTATATATTCAAACACCGGTTCTCGTACGATCAAGGAAGTTAAGCAACGTCGAGTTCGGTCAATACTTACGTGGATTTCCGCCTGAGAATGCAAGATGCTTTAAGCTTGGATGTGCGGGTAGTGTAATAGATAACGACTCGGCTCTGGAAATCGGAGAACTGGGTTCCAATTCCAGTTCGTTATCTTCACTTATGCGCAAATAACTTTAGAAAAGGTAGGAATCTACCGCATCTCTCCTACCCCATCCCCAGCTAATGGTTGAATAGTAGGAATTATATCAGTAAATCATAATGATATGCAAAATATTAAAACAGTCTAAGAACATTGCTTTAAATAATCTGTTAAATGTAGATAAACCGGAAATAATGAAACAGATCGAACAAGACTGGAATTTGAACACGCCCCGCTGCTGTCAAATTCCAGACCGATAACCGGTGTGCTACCACGGAAATCCTACATATACAACATTTAAATGCAACCAAATTTAAAGAAAGCGATTGTAGATATTTTTTGTTTGTCATCGCTATAATCAGTTATATCAATATATAGTTTCAGCTGTGGGTTAATTCGGAGAACATGTGTCAGTAAATCATTATAAATATATCTTCTAGTTTTAAATAACCTGCAATAACAATAGATTGATAATCCGTAAAAAATTAATCAATCAGGTGTAAATGTGCACGTCTTCTCAACACGCACTTACATGCATATACATGTAGAACCATATACATAATGACCTAACAATCTCTGTCTCTCCTTATATATATATATATATATATATATATATATATATATATATATATATATATATATATATATATATATATATATATATATATAGATTGCATTGTATCACAGGTCCTAGAAATCCGATTGTCGCAAGCCAGGATCGAAAACCGACTGATTTGGCATCAGTCGGAATATTTCCCCTAAGCTATCAGCGCCTGGCAGAGAGGAAGGTGGATTTTTATGTATTTATTTTTGAACAAAGACGCAAGTTACTCGGAGTGCTCGATTCATAGAAGAGCTCATATATATATATATATATATATATATATATATATATATATATATATATATATATATATATATATATATATGCGCGTGTGTGTTTCATTATATCAATTAGGCAAAAGTTATCTACTTATTTTTAATTGGTAATTACGAACAATTGACTTAGTATCCTTATTAAAGAAGAAAGAAAATTTTAAAATTATACAGTATATAACCTTAGCGTTTTTCACTTCACACGTACAAATTTAATTTCCAGATACATAGAACAATTTTAAAAAAAAGAAGACCCTGATGACAACATTCTGCTAATGTCGAAAGTACTGGGAATAAAATAAATATGCATCAACATAGGTAATTTTCTGTCGTTCTGTAATAAGGATACTAAGAAACTTATTCGTCATTAGGAGAGGATCCTATTAAAAATAAGTAGACAAAACTTATCTAAATTATTTAATGAGACATGTCTTAATGAAAACATGCTGCCAAAATATACGCAATATATATATATATATATATATATATATATATATATATATATATATATATATATATATATATATATGTATGTATTTATGTATTCATAAAATGTTAATGGTCAGTGTCAGACCAGGAAACAGTTGTATTAGAAAAACTCAATACACGTGTGTAAACCTAAAATAAAAGTAAAAATAACATGTAGAGCTTTTAACTTTAAAAGTCAGGAGGTCAGTTGAATCCGCTACCTTGGCTACAAACTTACGGTATCCTCGTGCGATTTTTATCAAATGACCTCTTAACGCTTTATTTTTTTTTAATCGAAGCCTTATAACAGCCACACACTCTTTGCCAATAGGAAAATTAGCCATAATGATATTTCCGGATCCAATGTACCTTTTGAATTAGAAATCCGAAGGTATGCGTCTTTGCATACGTATTAAGAAATTCCTCTTAAGTCCATATTAGGCAGGATAAAAATAAATGTAGATTTCAACTACCCACCCATCGATACTTTTATAATACCCTTGATTTTCTTCTCTTCCTCCTCCTTCTTCTCCTTTCTTCTTCACATCCTCCTACTCCCTTTCTATTACATCAAACTTCATGCGTTTGTGTATTTAAAAAAAATAATAATATAGCGTCCATTAGTTTAAAAAAATAAAGTGTTTAGATGTCATTTGATAAAAAGCGCCAGAAGTAAAGCTGAAACCAAGGTAGCGGATTAAAGTTATATGCGAACTGTTAATTAATTGGTAATATAACGCTTTTCACTTTCGACAAAGCGCTCAATATTTGACCTGGTTTTAAGTCATACCATATTCGATCTGTTAGGTAAGTGGCCCCTTTATGTTATCGGAATGTGGATGTGATAACAGTGTGTAGCAACTTTGGAACGTCTTTGATAACCATTGCCCGAGTTCACCCAAGTCCTGTGATTTTAATTTGAGAAACGGGACTATTCAGATGTTGTCGATGGTTGTCTGAGCACGGACGCAAATCAGTTGTTGAAACTGCTGATCATACCAAATAATGTTCTCGCTCCCCGAAACTGTGACTGAGATCGGCTCGGTATAATTGCAGTGTTGTCCTCAAATGTTGGCTTTGTTGGTGTTGAAGAAATGCAAATATGACTCAGCAGGTATCTGAAATAGAGGAGCGACTTGCCCACCAATCATACGGGAATGCTCGGCAAACGAGTATCCGGCAATTATTATCGGTAGCTCTCCGTTGGTCTAATGTGTCAGGCAAATATTTGTACCCAAATGTGTCCGTTTCCTTGAGATGCAGATCACATCACTCATTCTTTGCTGAGTTCTAGAGGAACTTTTTTTGTCATTTTTTATCTTCCAGATTAGAATTCCAAAAATTCCTATGTTACTCACGTAAGCCTGAAATGTTTTCAGGCTTGTCTCAGATGGACCTTCAAGTTCTATTTGTGTCACATCATATTACAGATCATGAAACGTTCAGATTACCGTCCTATCCACAGAATCCGTTTAGAAAGAAAACAGTACGTTCAATTTCTAAACAGAAATAAGTGTTTGTTTTAAAGGATTAGTGTGGTTACCAATTCTGAAAATCCTCGATCAGTAAAGAACAGATTAACAAATCAGAGTTTTTTCCATATATTCTGGTCAGTTTTCGAGTGCTTTCGATTGATTTTCTTTAGCGCATATCAACACATCTAAGGGTTATTTAATGACGAAATCTAAATGTTTTGAAGACAATTTTTTGGCTTCAACCAAATAAATTGTGAACGAAATTATATGTTTTAACTACACATAGAATGAATTGTTACTCGTCTTATTATAAAATGTATTGTTGGTACTTCTAATACAAATATGTATTGTTAGTATTTTTCACATAAATATGTATTTTTAGTAATTGTATTTATATAAAAATTCTTAGCGTTGTTTTTTATTGTTTGGGGTTCACTATTTTCCCATCGTGGGTCAACGTAGACTTATGAATAACAGCAATTAAGAAGTTGTCCCATGCTCCCCAAAACCTCCATTCTCCCGATCACAGTCCTACAAGATACAGTTTATCGTCATACACCGGACTTCTGGTCGGTTTTAGAACTGTCCCTGACTTTCTCACAGAAATATTAAAACTTGTTAAATGTTAACTCATTGGGGATTTGGGTTGTATTTTGAGAAGCATTAAATTCATGTGGTGATTATTCTAAGCGTAGCTTAGATAAGACACATTGCCGAAAGTATGGGACCCTCGGTGAGGATCGAACTCACTATTTTTTCGTAATTGATCTAGCGAGATAAGCTTGCTAACCATTACACGATACTGAATTATCCTAAAATGAGTTTCTAAGCTTAGCTTACATGTGGCCTAAAGCCGAAAGTATGAGGCACCCAGCGAGGACCGAACTTATATTCAGTCATAATTTATTTAGCAAGACAAGCTTGTTAACCATTACACAACGTCGAAGTGACCAAGTTTAAATCCATGTAGTTCATAGATTTTTGCCGGCTTTCGTGCTGGGCTTAATGTTTAGCATACGTTATCAAGCATTGGGTTGATCATCCTCCCGTGTATCCATAGATGGAAGGCTAATATGCATCAATATTTGCCCGACAGTTATGTAAGGTTTGACTAGGTTTTGTTCTTGGCAGGTATGTACGCGTATCTCACGTCCTTCCATAGTTGGGATATAATGAACACTAACACTGCTTCATAATAAAACTTAAGCGCAAATATTGCAACACCAGACTATTAAACATTCCCTCTACGGCAAGCAACCTACATAATTGAATTTAAGACTCCATACGGCCTGTGCCATTGGGCATATAGTGGGGAACAAGATTACAATCATTGGATGCAAATATTGCATACAAATGATCTATATACGGCAGCCATTTTCGTTACGAATCTAAGGTTAACACGAGGTCACAATAGTAAGGACAGTAACTCGGGGTCAGTATAACTAAGTAATCAAAATATTCTATGAGTTTGTCTTGTTAAATATCAACCTGCTACATGTACGCTAATAAATATGCACTACAATATTATACAGAATGTCACTTTATATACAGCCTCACTGATTAAATTTTTCGTAGTTATTTTAACCGGTAACAAGAAACTAGCAAACTTGGTTTAACCAGAGCAAAGGAATACGTCATTTAGCGCAATTTTTTAATAGATTTTCTTCAGTATTGTGTTTCACTTCTTCACTTGCGTATTTTTAACACTTAAATTTAACAGAATGCTTGGGCTGGGCCAGTATGGTCAGCAATTCGCCTAATGTTGCAGATTGCGGAACCTGGGCCAAGATAGTCAGCGATGTTGTCAGAATACCACGCCCACGAGGTATTCAAATCAATCGCTGTCCATCCACGCCCAGCCTCCGTGTTGCGTAACACACGTAATAAAAGATAACATTTTACAGAAAATATAACCAATACAATTGTAAATTGGTTAAACATGACCGCCATTTTTTTTAAGTACGATAAACTTCTATGTACCGAGCGCCTTCAGGACGTTAAGTTTAATTGATCTTCACAACTTTTTTGTAGCTCTTTGCAATGCCTGTCTTTTTACAGCCCTCTCTCCCTGTTCTGATATACAAGTAAACTAGATATTTAGATAATTTACTGGTTATTTCTCTGTATTAGTATTGTCTTAAATATCCCCTGTGAATGACAAATATACCCGACCTACTTTACTCATTATCTCTCCTGGAAATTTTAATTGTCTCTATCTGATTCTATATATGTGTCATTACTAATTCTATTTTCTTTCAGTTTTCCTCATTTGTTACATGCTCGGTCCGTGGTATTCTCAGCATACTAGTTCCACCAGGTGTAACTTTTACAGCTAGGATCCTCCATACCACTTACATAATAGCAAGCCACCAACATTCATATTCAAGTTCGAATTTCAGTCAGATCTATTACATTCACTTACCGGCTAATATCCTTCGTAAAATATGAATCCTCGTCTTCTAAAGCTACGGGTTTATAGCAGGACGAACCGGGTTCTATAGCCTTGGATGGCAACTGGTCTATCGCAGAAAAAATGGCAACCTAAGGCGGAAAAATCTGCCTCCACAGTCATGTATCGAAAGATTCATGATCGCCTAAGCGTGTATCACGCATGGCATATATCTGAGATAAATTAGTGAATAAATAGAGACTGTCCTAAAAGTCGCTAAGTGATTACAAAATTTAATAAGTCCTTTATTTTTTGGCTGTAATCCACAAGATCATATAGTAGAGGGAGAAATAAGATAACACTAGTTTCTAATGCATTTTCCAACACAGCCGCCCGCGTTTCAGTTTCTAGTGTTTTCATGTCTATCTCAATGTTGTCCTTTAGCATTTGGAGAGTCTGAAGTTTGTTGATATAAACCTTTTCTTTGAGATAACTGCATAGGAAGGATTTGTCAGAATCGGGAAATGTGGTGACCAGTTTATATCGAAACAGTGAGGAATTATTTTTTTCACTAAAATTTAACTGAGAAGCTGCATTGTTGCCTTTGTTTTATGAGCTATTACGCCATCTTGTACGGAAAATGTTGATTTATTGGAAAATTCTATGGAGTGACATCCAACAGATCCAAGTTAAAGCACTACTGAATTGATGCGCACGGATCTTTTTCGATACACTTTCTTATTTCTCAAATACATCTTTGTTCCAAACTAAACGTGATATACTAGTTCCTGGAAGGTCACTTATTAATTCGTAATGGTGACGATATGCTCGTCGCATTTGACTTATTGAACCGTGAACCTATCTACGTTTATGATATAAAATGTAGGAATCATTCTACATTGTGGTTAGAGAATTAAACGTTTTTTATATATAAAATCATAGCTTACGAATGAAGGAAATATCACTGATATATTTTTACATTATTTAAATATTGCATTTGCATTTACTGTACTGGTTGACTACGTCGAAATAGCTAATTTTTAATGTTTAAAAATCAGTATTGTTTCTTTCATGCGACCAGCTAATTTTTCATTAGTGATATTACCGACGGCATCAGCACGTAACTTGATATCTATGCCTGACAATCCTATCTCGATACTATGTCTGATCAGTTCGATATGGTCAAATTGACGGCAGATGTCGAAAACGATCTTCCGTCTTTTGTTAACTGGGATTAATGATGACTTGTTAATTTTAACGGCTCCGAAACTAATCTGCTCCCTATTAATCATGTGAGAGACCCCTTTCTGCCTTCCATCAGCATGGTTGATGCTAACCTCCAGGACAACGATTCGTTGCGCTTTCTCGTTATCGGCTTACATTCTTTTTTTTTTAAGCGTATCACCCCAAGCAAGGCTGGAGGCAACTATCACGCAAGGAGTTACAGAAGGGTTATAGGAAGAGCAGATAGGAGTGGTAAAGGAGAGGATGTGGAGAAAGAGAAAAACGGTGGGTCGATCAAGGCAAGGGGGTTACAGAATATTTGGAGCGAGAGCAGATAGGAATGAAAGATGAAAGGATGTGGAGAAGGGAAGTGGATAGATCAAGGCAACTGGAGATGTCGATTGACGCTACACTTAAACCGTTGGAGATTGTATTTGTCAGGGAAACAGTAATAGGGAAGGGAGTTCCATAGGCGAGATGTGCGAGACATAAAGCTATTGGAGTAGAAGAGACGTCTACATCTAACAGTTTCAACGGTGAAGGGGTGGGAACGGGATGCCAGCCTCGTAGGACGTTTAAATTCACGAGGCCCAGGGACAAGCGAAAGGAACTCCTCGGAGCAATTACCGTGATAATACTTGTAGAAAAGGCAGAGCGATGCAACATCGCGTCTGTGAGAGAGCGACTGCAGACGAGCTGACAGATCAGGGCCAATCACATTGCATAACCGTCTCTGGATCTTATCAAGAACCCTGAGCCAAACAGCAGGGGACCCAGACCATATATGGCAGCAATACTCCATGCAAGGGTGCTAAAAATTTATCTCCACAATCTATCTTACATATTTATAAGTCTACAATTCGTCCCTGTTTAGATTAGTGCTGTCACATATCGTTCGGTGTTGCTGCTATATGTCTAGATCTCCATGATAAAATCCAAAGAAGAATCAGTAAATATTATTGATCCTGATATGACGCTTCGGCTTCAGTCACTTTTCCAACAGTTATAAAGTTGTCTCCCTGTGACTTTTCTAAAAATACTTTCAGGGTAATTTTTCGGATTAGCTCTTCGCTATTACACCTAGACAATTTAAATTTAAGCACAGTACAAGACTGGTGGTGAGCTCTCGGCGATTTGGCGAGATATTACCATATGTTAACCGTTTCTTTCCTCGATCTTCTCTCTTGTAGAACTCTCTTCTTGATCTATGCTTTCTAGAAAACTTTAATCTTCAAAGCTTAACTGACATGTCACTCGTTATCTACTATCCAACTGGTTACTCTTCTTTTATTCTCGCTCCTTAGTAATGTTTCTGTTTTCGAAATCTTCCACACTCAGTAACTTGTCTTTTAGTGACTTTAATGCCTTCTACTGAAGTTGATTAATCTTCGATTAACACGTATAAAATATAATTACAATTGAAATTTACATAGTGTTCCGATACTGTCCGATATAAAAACTATACAATTAAATAATTAGATAAAATTATACAAATTAAATGAAAAATTAGAATTAAAAATAAAAATTTACGATAAATCCGGTAAAATGAATGTTTTATAAAATTTGGAATTAATATATTTTTTATAAAAATCCGGTATTATAATATTCTACTTTGTTAAAAACTATTTCACTCCAAGCTAGGCATCTGAGCCACCAAAATACGGGGGTTATTGAGCGTGAAAGAATACGAGAACAAATTATTAAGGCGCGAGATCAAAAGATAACAATTTAACAGGACAGAAGATAACGACTGTCATTGCATTTTAATTTTTGAAGATCAAAATAGACTGGAAAGCAAGATGCCGGAATAGAGTTTCACAAGCGAGAATTGTGGAAAAAGAAACTTATAAATTAATGCAGAATTTAAAAAAAACTAAGCTTTTCTAAATTATTATAATTATAAATTTAAAAAATATGAAATATTTCTTGTAAAAATCCATTATACACTGTAAAGAATACATATATATATATATGTGTGTGTGTGTGTGTGTGTGTGTGTGTGTGTGTGTGTGTGTGTGTATTATAAATTTTTCTTATAGACACAAATAATTTACTCACAAAAAAATGAAACATTGTTTCGGTGTATTTATTGCACTTCGACTGGTGAGAACCAAAATGTTTGTCAACAATTCTGTTTGTAAACAAGGTTGTATCTTTGAAGCGAGTAAATTGTTTTTGTCTATATAAAACAATTATAATAAATAATTTTTGCTCTACTCCCTGTATTGAGCCCTCTTTTGAATTAATGCTGTGAACGTTAGAATGTATATATTATTTTCGTTATCATTACATCTATATATATATATATATATATATATATCTGTGTGTGTGTGTGTGTGTGTGTGTGTGTGTGTGTGTGTGTGTGTGTGTGTGTGTGTCTGTGTGTATATAATTTCACTCCAAGAAAGGCAATAAAGACGTTAATATGATAATATGAGAAAAACACTGTTCAGAATAGAGATCAATAAAAGAAAACGGATTAAGAAGACGGAAGTACACGATTCAATTGATCAAAGTTGACTGGGAAGCAAGAGGGTGAAAGAGAGTTCCACTGGCGAGAAATGCGATAGAATAAAATGTAAGCATTGGGTTATATCTGGTTATTTCAACCATAAAAGTATGAGACCCTACTGTCAATCTATCAATGCGCTTACATACATAAAGCCTGGGTACCATAGAGTAGAGTTCAGAAGAACATTTACCATGAAATTATCCATAGAAAACGCACAGACTATCTACATTATGATGGTGGGAAAGTGACTGAAGTCGAGATGCCTGGTCAGGACCAATAACACTGCAGATGCTTCACTAGATTTTATCAAGAATCTCTAAACATACATCAGGACCACTAGACCATATGTAGCAGCAAAATTCTAAGCATGGACGATTAGTAGACTTATAAGTCTAGCATGGCACACAGCCTAACAAACGATTCGATAATGTTATTAATACTGCTGTCAGAGAAAGGTTAAATTAGTGATTAATCAATTATATTTAATTAATTAAAAGTCAGATTTGTTCATTACAAACGGCAGTAGAAATATTTCGATAAAAATATTATAGATTACTTCTACAGATTAGCACTAATGCCATTACAAAATAACTTAATATTGATTTCACATATTGACTCTAGAGGAAGATTATTTTCCATGTGATGTTTCCCTTCTGTATGTTGCTGATCATAGCTCTCCACAATTTCCTGTCCTTTGTATTTCTTCATAAATTTTAGTCCTTTTTTTTACCTCACCTAAAACTTGTTAGGCCACCTATTTAATCATTAGATAGCTTATTCCTTGTTTTGGTCTAACATTTTTACCTGTGTCCTGTGAATACAAAATTTTCCTAATTCTACACTTGCACATCCAATCTGACAGTACCTGACATTCCCAATCTTTCACCCATGTAGTTAGTGACCAGCCTCGACTTTGCTTAACTTCGGTGATCGTATGATAACCGGTGTTTGAAAGTTATATGGTCATAATCCGCACCACCATACATTCATGCTTACAGTACCTGATATTCCAAAACTGTCACCCATCCAGTAACTGACCGGCCTCGACATTGCTTAACATCAGTGATCGCACGGGAACCGGTGTTTAAACATTGTTTGTCCGTAAGCCTCTCACTTTATGAGAAGACAGATGTTCTAACAAATATCCTTTTCGTTAAAGATCAACAAGAAGCAAAATAAAATCGAAAGCAACACATCTTTTTCAATATTTGCTTCAACAGAATATATTGCAAATATATCTTTGAGCACGTTTTAAGGATGCAATCAAATCAGTGATTAGATATTTAAAAAAGTGAGAGAGAGAGGGTAAGTGTTGGAGAGATAAACGTGTTTAATTTCAGCAGTTAATTTAGTCCGCAAAACAGTTCCAGAGAAGGCAAAAAGGCCTTGATTACAGGCTTAATTTTTTTCCGCCAAATTTATCCCTTGAGTGATTGCCCAAAGATAGAGTTTCGGATTTTCAATCTCTCTTGGATAGACTTATTTAAATAAGGATTTTTAAAACGGAACCCGTTTAATGGAATAGCCGAGGAAATAAAAGAAGAAAATATCTGAAAATAAAAGAAGGGAAAGAAATACGCCTTCAAATTTCCTGCAATTAAGGAAATTGTCCCTAAATATTTTGGATAATTAACGTTATGGGGGAAAAGTATGTTGAAGTATGCGCAACAGAGTCGTATCAATAGCTTTAATATCAATTCTATCAAAAATAGTACTAAAAATCTCTTATGTATATTTTGTGTGTTCGGTTAAAACAGATTGTGGAGAATAGAGAATGGAGAGCAAGCGACAGTAAGGCACAGAGAAAAATGGCGAGAGGTATTCAGTGAGATATAAAAGCAAAACAATTTTATTAAAATAAAATCAATTTTTACTAAATATTAAGAATGTAAAAAATTTGATCTTTTTTAGTTTTTTTCTTTTTTGTGCCCGTAAAAGGGTGTAGTAAATACCTGGACAAGTAACGCAGCTTTAAAAAAATGGTTCAATGTTAGTTGTGGGGAAGAAAATGTTTACAATCAAATCAATCAAATAACATGATATATCAAAGAAAAAATGCCATTATAGACAACAATGAAACTTACAAGAAGGTACTATAAAAGGTTTTCAGTGGGGTCGAACCCAGTTAAATGGGTAGATTTTGTAAAATGTGAATGTTCTTAATATATCCTGTGAGATGACGTGAGTTGTCGAAGGCCATGTCAGAATTCGTTCGAGCCTTCAGAGTCTTCAGCGTAGAGCGTTGATATGAGAACAGTACTTACAAAATTCGGGATGAAAACGAAGCCTAATTCTGTTGTGAATGCGACAATTTGGTTGTCACGACTTCGAAGGATCGGACAATTTGGCACTCACAAGACATATTGAAAGCAACAGAGATTAAAGTCGAGGATAACGTACCAAACGCGCTTATGTAATTGGTTTGCAGAACAAATAGAAGGAGATTATCAAATAGAAAACGTAATACTCAAGGACAGGTTGTTAAGAAGAGACAAGGTCGCGCACATCTTCAAAGGTCACGGCATATAGTAGAAAAATGAAAATAGAATATAAGCACAGGGTAGCCGGTTAAAAACTGAAGGTTTTCAATCTTTTTTATTTTATAATTTTTTTGCTGCTTATAGAGCATCACTTAGAGATTAAAATGGCATCGCATGATGTCCAGCAACAATAAAAAGTCATTGTTTTTCGATCCCAGTGAAAGATCAATTATTCAAACTCAGAGAACATACCGGCAACATTTTAATATTAGAGTATCTCTTAGCGATGACATTATTCGGAACCTAATCGCCAGGTTTGAAAGAACGGGATCAGTCAGCGATCTTCCGGGAAGAGGTCTTATGCGCACTAGGCTTACTGACTCGGCAGTGGAAACTGTACGGCAGAGTGTCCTTGAGGATCCATCAGCTTCTAACCGTAATCGCTCTGCTCAACTAAGCACCGCCAGAACATCGCTTCAAAAGGCTCTGAAGTCCATTAATTACATTTCCAAATAAGATAATTAAAAATTTAAAAAAGAAAAACACATATGTTTGTAAAAGTTATTTTTGCTTTGTTTTATATCATTCAATCGTTTATTGGTACTCTGTACGTATCGCTTTTCGGATAACTTGATTCGATTTGAATAGGTTCACTTCAGAGATATGGGGCAACTCGTACATACAAAAAATCGCGACAGATACTGGGGAAGTAGTTGGTTCCTTGTAATGCTCCAGAATGGAACTGATTCCTTCTACCATGCTCTAAATTTATAGGACTAAGATAAGATCAAACTACGGATCATTGTTGCCATATCGTGTCTGGTATTGCCTAATCCTCACTTTCCAGACTCGAGTTCAAAAGCTTTTGCGCCCTCTTGTTAGGATTGAATAGTTTCCCACACTTCAATCCCGTTCCCACAGGCGGAACCTTGCTACTCTATCGTTACTTTTTCATGGTAAATATTCGGACGAATTACATTTCTTGGTACCAACAGTTCTGATATTCACTTCTTCCATGTAAACAATTGGTGAGGAGGAAAGTTTCACTCGGGCAACATTTTTCCCAGAACAGTTAATTTGTTACTCCCGAGTGGATGCTTCCTAGATCACAAACCTCTTTAATTCTAGCTCCAACACCTATGGATCCTACATGTCGTCATAAAATGCGCATCTAGCTCCTCTTTACTGTACGCTTTTACAATAACCTCATTTAGGTGAACAATACTAAAATATGGACATCTATAGTAGCTATTTTTTTCTTTACTTCGGCCATTTATTCGAGTAATATTATATTCATAGAAAAAGGGGTGTTAGAGCTACATTATCCGAGTCACATGTCAAGTTACGCAAAAAAGTTAGGCTTTAAATTTAATACCAGATATGTTAACGGCATGAAGGTGCAAAAAGCCGATCTTCTTAAAAATTACGATTGTATAGTTGTCGGCTTCTCGCAAGCCAAAGATTAAGTTCTTCAGCTGCAATAATGAAAGAACTGAAGGCCCGGCCCTATGCAACGAAAAGAGAAAAATATATTTTCGTTTAAGATGCCGTGGAAAGTCGCTGGTAATTAATGAACTGTATCTTAGTAAATATTTGTGTGGCATACAGTAGGAGAATGAAATGAGTTACATTGGGCTTATCCTATCATTTCTCTTTCTGTTGCCTTTGTATTCTCATGTCTTTTTTTCTGTTTCTGCTCACGATTTCCAGCTTGCATGAATTCATACATCTTAGTTATTATGTACAAATGATTATATTCATCACTTATCTTTGGGCAGAAAAAGGCATTTAAATTAGCAGGTACGCAAATGCGATTTTACACGCACAACTGCACTCTCACATATACATATATACAAATATACATAATCAAATACATACATATAAATATAAACATATATATAAATATATAAACATATATGTATATATTCAAATACATACATATATATATATTCATATACATACATATATATTCAAATAAAAGGATACATACATATATATATATATATATATATATATATATATATATATATACACACACACACACACACACACACATATATATATATATATATATATATATATATATATATATATGTATGTATATATATATGTACAGAATTTGTTTTCAGATACATTCATTTATGTTTATATGTAAATGCATATATAATTTGATATGCAAATGTTTATACTTGGTATCTCCAAAAGAAAAGCGATACCATTTTAAATGCATTTAAAAAAATCTTTATTGAAACTTTTATATTAGTTTTACCTTCAAACTAATTGATTAAATTTAATATTTGCAATAAGCATATATTGCTGCATTTCAAATCTTATTTCAAAGAATGATTTTTTAATCACTAAAATTTCCAACAGCCTCCGGATTTATAGATCTTTCAACACGACTTAATGCTCGTTATTTAAAAAAAAAATAAAATATACATTTCTGAAACTTTGTTTAAGAAGATTGGCAGATTAAAACTTCAATTAATCTGATTTGACACAAATAATATTTACTTTTAGGTTAAAATAACGCAGAAAAGTACTTTCTTACATGGTTGCGTGTGTTGACAAATATTCTTTATTGATATCTGTCTGAATATTTTTTACCTGATACAATGGCTATAAAAATTACTTGATTATTATAAGGAGTGCGCCTTTTCAATTATTTTTAACTACTCAGTAATAGTTAAAATATAGAAATTTTTTTAAGTAGTCTAATGCTTTATTGAATTTTAGGAACTTAGGGAGCTTCGTATTTATAAAAATTGACACGTTTGTACAAACATAATTTATAATTCAAATGCATAGAGATAGATATACATGAAAAGACTTAATTCCTAAGAGCTAACATGAAGGTGTCTGTGTTTTTCGCGAGAAAGTTATCGGCGAGACGAGTACAATTTCCAACTTTGTCGACTGCGACAACTTTGCATTCATACCGTTTGGAAGCGGATGTCTCCACTCCTCAACAGATATGGGTTAAATAACGGAGTTCAATGTGATCCCTAGACTTTGATGTCAACCAGAAAAATTCTAGATTAAAAGACGTGAAAGTGCAACGGTAATCCCGTTCACTATCAATGGCAGAAGATCAGCAATTTACATATAATAATAGAATCTATAAATTGTCGTAATCGCCTAAAGCCCGAAAGAGATATGTCCTTTAAGAAAAAAGATTACATATCTCATTTGCACTCAAGAAAGATTTCACTACAAAAAAATAATTGCTATCTCATTTAACAGATGATTATCGAATGCGTGTATGCGCGTGCATGAAAGTGTGTGCATTTGTGTATATTTGTGATTACATTGATACTATTATGCTTAAACATTTTAGTTTAAATAGGATAGCGAAAACCTCAGGATATCTAGAAATTAACAATTTAGTTTTGACGGTTTGAACTGAGATTGAAGCATCCAATATGAAAAAAAAACATCACAAGTCGTATATGAATACTCGCATTGATAGCGAAGCCTGAGTGCACAGCTGGGCGCATGCGCATTGATAAAGGCAAATTAATGCATGCCTTAACGCGCACATGTCAATTAATATCACACACACACAGACATATATTCATCTAAATCTAAAAGACTGTATTCAGAGATCAGCGTATCTGCCAATCCGCATCCCACACGCCATACAGCTATATCTCTATATATACTAATTGAAATATATATCTTTTATACATATATATATATATATATATATATATATATATATATATATATATATATATATATATATATATATTCATACATACATACTCATACACGCAGACAGACACACACGGATATATATATATATATATATATATATATATATATATATATATATATATATATAAATATAAAAGTGAACATAGAAGTCAACACTTAGAGGCGACAGTCTGTTTCATGCTAGATGCAATCGTCAGGCCACCCTGACGATTGCATCCAGCATGAAACAGACTGTCACCTCTGAGTGTTGATTTTCTATGTTCACTTTTAAACACGCTCTCTTAAGACTATATTTCTTCATATATATATATATATATATATATATATATATATATATATATATATATATATGTTTCATTGAAGACGACAGACAGTGTAAGGTACTGCGATTTAGAATTTATTTCATTTTTCTTGTGTTCGAGGATGTGTTTTCTTTTCTGGACATTGAGTTTGTAGAAACTGTCCAAGAAACATGGATAAAAGAGGGAGTGCTGCATATATATATATATATATATATATTGATGTCTTTAAATTCTCATTACTATAAATGTGTTTATTAGTGGGTTCACGTATTTGAATTGCAATGCATTTTTGGGGACAAATTAATAATTACCCCCTCGATCTAAACTATAAATTATTTTATCAAGTAAATAACTCCTAAAGCCTGCACGACCCGTTAAATACATGCATATATATATATATATATATATATATATATATATATATATATATATATATATATATATATATATATATAGTACTGGTGCTAATAAAATAGTGATTGACGTATAATAACAGAACTATATATTTATCCAATCAGCATCTGACGATTGCATTGTGCATGAAACTCAATATCGTTCTGCCGTTGAAGAAACAATTATATGATTAATAAATATACATTTTTATATATGTTTATTTTATTAATTTATTTTGAACTGAATACCTAGTATAAAAAATCTTGATAATGTCTAAAAGAATAGCCGAAATCGCTTAATTATGCATAACATCCCGGGACTTTTGACACGTTTTAGCAGATTGATTTATACTGAGCGCTCTATCCCATAGTTTCGAACACCAACTTTTGTCTAATAGTTCAGTCCACTCGCCAGGACGCATCAGAAAACGCCTGTCAATTTTCTCGTTTTCGTTATTATCTTATGTTAAAAAATAATTTATACACTGTTTCTATTGATGTTAAGTTGATTTTTCTGCTTTGTCTGCGAGTGTGTGCATATGCCAATGTATATACGCCTGTATGTGTGTATATATGCCCATGTATGTATGTGTTTTGTAAAGAAGTGATGGATTTTTTATTTATTCGTCCGATGGATTTTATTAAAGCCCGGTAGACGTAATAGTAAGACCGGTATACAAAAATATATTAAATGCTCGGCTTAATAAATTAAAGCAACGTCTACTCAAAAAAAAGAATATATATATATATATATATATATATATATATATATATATATATATATATATATATATATATATATATATATATATCGCAAAATGCAACATTGGTGGAACTGAGACTTTGCTGATGCAGTCAAAATTTCGCTCGGCTGTCATTGTGCAAGGATGAGTAACGACAGGATACTTAATCTCCTCACGTATAGTCAACTTGAAGGTGGACATGGGATTGTTGCAGGCAGCGGCTTACGTATAAAGACAAGTTATAGAGTATCCTCTCAGCTGGCAGTGTGCCTCATATTATTTTCGAGCGTGTTGCACTGGAAAGAAATAACTGAAGATATTTGTGCCAGAGTCGTATCAGAACACTTGCAATCGGTCGTATTGACCTGTTAAGAGACGAAAGACAATGGCGTAAACTGTCTGCACATGTTTCCGTTGCTATGTGCCGACAGCCTCGCTGCTGCACAGTATGTGGGGACTTGTAGGCAGGTCACTAGTAGGACTGATGTGTCATATACGACACAAATATAACAAAGCGAATGAGGTTGTCGGATACTCATCAGTCGAAATCGACAGGGGTGTCCATCACCTATATATATATATATATATATATATATATATATATATATATATATATATATATAATTGTTTACTTGAAAATTCTAGCATAAATATGTTATAACATATTTATGTTATAATATTTAAATAAACAATTATATATGCTCTACTCTGTATTGATCACTCTTTTAAGAATAGTAATTGGTTGTTATTGGAATGTGTTCCTGTTGTGGATTCCGGGATGAAATCCGATATCAATAAATAACAAACGCCAGGAATAGATAAGGAAAATAAATGTATTAACGTAATAATACAAACTGGTAATACGGGTTAGTTGATCCAGGAATGCGGGTTAGTAGCAATAATATATATATACAGTCTTGGTATTGAAGTATCGCGGTATGACTCCTTACTGAGACTAGGTGCTCGTGACGGTGAATCTTGTGCTACCCTCCTCTAATACTACTCTATTTCAGACTGTATTTACTGTCCCTCCAACGAGGGATAGATGTGGCACAAGGCTGGATTTAAAGTGGGGTATTCCCGAGCCCATAGGCTACGCCAAAAAATGCCCGTAGATACCGTATAAACGGGATAAGGTGGGTCAACCACCCCGAAAGAGACTCTGCCCTTCGGTGGAGCCTCGTCCGGGTTCCTCTCTGCACAGAGGCAGAGAGTTCGACCGTCAAACCGAGAAGTATTCGCCGTCAAACTCTGTTCAGACAGTATTTACTGTTCACCCACGAGGGATAGATGTGGCACAAGGCCGGGTTTAAAGTGGGGTATATATATATACAGTCTTGCTATTGACGTATCACGGTATGACTCCTTACTGAATCTAGGGGATTCTTCTACCCTCCTCTAATTCTACTCTATTAGAGACAGTATTTACTGTTCCCCCTTCGAGGGATAGATGTGGCACAAGGCCGGGTTTAACGTGGGGCATTCCCGAGCCCGTAGGCTCGGCCAAAAAATGCCCGAAGATCCCGTATAAACGGGATCGGGTTCGTCAACATCCCCGGCCGAGACTCTGCCCTTCGGCGGAGCCTCGCCCGGGTTCCTTTCTGCTCAGAGGGAGAGAGTTCGACCGTCTAACAGAGACGGCGTCGTGGATTCCGGGATGAAATCTGATATCAATAAATAACAAACGCCAGGAATAGATAAGGAACATAAGTGTATTAACGTAATACGGGTTAGTAGATCCAGGAATGCGGGTTAGTAGCAATAATATATATATATATATATATATATATATATATATATATATATATATATATATATATATTTATACAGTCTTGCTATTGACGTATCACGGTATGACTCCTTACTGAATCTAGGGGATTCTTCTACCCTCCTCTAATTCTACTCTATTAGAGACAGTATTTACTGTTCCCCCTTCGAGGGATAGATGTGGCACAAGGCCGGGTTTAACGTGGGGCATTCCCGAGCCCGTAGGCTCGGCCAAAAAATGCCCGAAGATCCCGTATAAACGGTAACGGGTTGGTCAACCACACAGAACGAGACTCTACCCTTCGGCGGAGCCTCGTCCGGGACCCTCTAAGCTCAGAGACAGAGAGTTTGACCGTCCAACAGAGAAGACGTCGCCAGCTGCTCTGGTGTAGACAAGTATTTACTGCCCCCCACGGGTATAGAATTGGCACAAGGCTCGGTTTAAAGTGGTGTACTCCCGAAACCGTATTCTCGGCCAAAAAATGCCCGTAGATACCGTATAAACGGGATGGAGCTGGTCAACATTCCCGGATGAGACATTGCCCTTCAGCGGAGCCTCGTTCGTGTTCCTCTCTGCCTAGAGGCAGCGAGTTCGACCGTCGAACAGAGAAGACGTCGCTGTCTGCTCTGTTGCAGAGTGCCCGGGTATTCACTGGTAGTAATATATGTATACCATGGGTGAGTCTATTTGTGTAAAAACGGGAGACCCCTTAACAATTCCGTATACACCAATCCTAAACTTGGATATATATATATATATATATATATATATATATATATATATATATATATATATATATATATATACCATTGAAATATATATAATAATATACATTTCAATATAATATAAATTTAAATACTATATATATAATACTATATAAATGTCTACATCACAAACAGACTTGTTTATAAAATAGATATAATTGTAGCATTGTATTTTTCACCCATTAAAATGTATACATTTAATTTATTTCTATTCATCCAAATATTTTCTGTTTTCTATGCATATTTAATTATTGGGGATCCGTGTACAGTTATATATATATATAAAGTAGGTGCATTCATTATTTGGAAAAACAAAAAATGAATAAGTTATATGTGTACTAATATTTGTTTCTCCCTTCTGTATATATATATATATATATAGTATTGAAATGCATATAACTAAATACATTCCATATATACATTTGAACACACAAATTTTAATTCCTACCACACACACACACAATAGTTGAATTTAAATCTTCAGTCCGCAAGTTACGCTTGAAGGACCCACAACAATTGTATCTTTGTTGGAATGGAGTGATACTCATGCATTAAAATAGAGAATGAAATCGAAAAAGATGTCCTCAGATGCTTGCTTTTCGTACACGAATATGTCTTCTGACATGAATATATATATATATATATATATATATATATATATATATATATATATATATATAGAGAGAGAGAGAGAGAGAGAGAGAGAGAGAGAGTGTATTGGGACAGCAGATCATTATTCAAGCATATATTGTTAAGTATGATAGACAAATAATTATATATATATATATATATATATATATATATATATATATATATATATATGTGTATATATATATATATACCGTTTAATAACTTACGCATATGGCTATAACTTAATACATGTTATTTTCATAGCGATGTTCAACCTTTACAAGGCACGGGAGCCACTTGACTTAGAGATTATGTTTGGAGGCCAATTGTTTGTATGGAATTTGAAGATAATGGTTACCGCTAGTTTTGAACGGATTGCAGTGATCTCGGAAGCATTCCCTTGCGAATCGATTCCACACAGCAGTGTTTCGCGGGTAGAAGCTGCTCGAGTGGAACTTACTTCTCACTGATGGAATACGGAGGAAATGTGGGTAGTTTGCTACAATATCAGTGAGAGGGCGAGTCCTTGCCTTGAAGGTTTGCCATACCGGTACTAGTGAGTGTAGTTCCTCCTAGCAATTTACGGGGAAGTAGCGCTATAGTGGCGAGTCTCTAGCCACATTCCTCCTTTGGGTGAGAAATTGAAGACTAGAGATAATTTGTCGCTCAAATGGGCTCGGAGACGCTTTAGAATTCTATCAAAACTAGAGTGATCTGGGCAGTTCCCACCCCAAAATGATAAGGGTACTCCATTTTTGGCCTGATCTGTCTCTTGTAAATGTAGAAGATAGCGGGAAGAATCAGGTACTTACTGGAGTCGACCAGTTTGTATGCATCGTTAGTAATGGATTTAATGTACGATTTCCTTTCAGGTCACGTGTGAGTTTGAGGACCAACTGTTTTTCAATGCACGTTGAATATTCAAGCGCCTCTCTGTCGTTCTTGGTCAGATTGGCGATGATGAAATGTAACTTCGCTTGGTCTTCGAGGCATTGACTGTAACCAGTCAGTTTTTCCCCATTGTTTAGTTTGTACAAGATCGGAATAGAGATGATTCCCAATCTCTGATAATCAAGAGTGTTAGAGATGCGCCTGTATACAGTCGCATCATCGGCATACATATTTACATATGATGAGAATATATTCTTAGGCAGATCCTTTATGTAGTTAAAAAAAGGTAGGTCCAAGGAGTGAACCCTGGGAGACGACTGCGTTGACCTCAAGGACTCTGACGGGATGGCCATTGATAACTAATTCCAAGGACTTTTCTAGGTTTTTCTTTTATAGGTGCTCGACTAAATTCTTATTGATTATGGTCCCAATGAGATTACTGATGGTACTGCGGAGACTAGTGGATCTGTACCGGGAGGGGGAAGATCGCACGTCCGTTTTCTACAAGCTTGGAAAGAATTTCTCCTTCAAGCAACGGATGAACAACTTTGCTTGGGTTAATGATATTTAAAACTGAGATCGTTAAATGTTCGAAAATTCTGAGATTGAGAAAGACAAAAGAAAATTTTCGTAAAGAATCTCTCAGAGAATTCTTGTTGAGTAAGGAATGAAAGTTCTCTGGAGTTATACAATCTTTGCCTCAATTCTAATTTTCCGTAAGCACTTTCTAGTTGATTTCCTAAGTGCTTCTATTATTACAGGAATTACTTCAACACTCATTTGTCTATATTTCTGAAATGAGGTATTTTAACTATTTACACTATTTACATTGTTCGGAATGTTGTTCTCGGTTTCATTGACGTATTCACGACGTTTCGGTCATTATATTCCCCGGCCTTCGTTATGTGAAATTTATTCGAATTTCGAGCCGAAGGCTTTATTTAGCCGCGTGGTTACATTTGTCTATTTCTACGCGTCATACGTTTGGATATTTTAGTTTTAGTTAGTACACTTTGATAACTCAACTCTTCAAGTTTTTGTTCCCTCTTCTGGATCTTTCACTTTTTGTATCAACCGACCAACGCTTTTAACCTCTTTGGCCAATTTACTCTCCAAACTCTAGCACTTGTAGAATTTACGTTTGCACTAGCATTTTCGCTTAATCGAGACACCATATTTGCTGGTCTAAGTTAAAATCTCTCACTAGCAGTGTATACGTCGTATGCGTTAGCTTGTTGTTAACATTAAATATCTGGAAAATGCATGAGAAAGACACGTAACTGAAATGTAGTAGCGAGAAAGCATTAAACTGAAGAACATTATCATATTGTCGAAAAATATGAGGCCAAAAAGTTTGCATGGTTTCTTCCCTTTTATTTCTTAATTTATATTTTGCTTCTCTCACGTAATGTTTCACGATAGAACGGAACATGCGACAGTGAAATCCAAAGGCGCTCTGGATTAGCAAAATATGTCTTGCAAAAGCCAAGCAGAGCATAAAGAAACGGGAAAAGATTAGTTAAAAACAAGTCCTGAAATTGTACGTAATATCAGACCTAAAATACGACAGTGAATGATGCACAATCTTTTCACAGATGAAAAAGAGACTTGATGCAACAGAAATGCCTAGATTAATATGAAGCGAACTTGTGAGCAACGACGAAATTTTAGGGAATTTAGAAACAAAAGGACAGTTAGACAAAATATCAGGAAGAAAGAGGTGAATTTTCTATGGCCCATAACGAGCGAGGGATTGGAAAATGTGATACTCAAAGCACAAATTGAAGGCAATTGGGACAGAGAAAAGCAACGTAGAACCTAGCCAACCAGATTGAGTAAATGATTGCCAGACCAGGGATTAGAAAAGACAAATCAATAAAATCTATTAAGCGCAACAAAGTATAAGAAATTATAGAAATTCCTGATCGCCAACTTCAGGAAGAGACACATCAAAAATAAAAAGAAGAAGAATGTTGTCTATTAGAGATAAAGTAATTTGTAAAAGTTTATTATGAACTAATACTTTGTCAAGATCCATAATTTCCAACATCTAGAAGAAGAAGAAGAAGAAGAAGAAGAAGAAGAAGAAGAAGAAGAAGAAGAAGAAGAAGAAGAAGAAGAATGAGGAGGAGGTGGAGGAGGAGAATAATAATAATAATAATAATAATAATAATAATAATAATAATAATAATAATAATAATAATAAGAAGAAGAAGAAGAAGAAGAAGAAGAAGAAGAAGAAGAAGAAGAATGAGGAGGAGGTGGAGGAGAATAATAATAATAATAATAATAATAATAATAATAATAATAATAATAATAATAATAATAATAAGAAGAAGAAGAAGAAGAAGAAGAAGAATGAGGAGGAGGTGGAGGAGGAGAATAATAATAATAATAATAATAATAATAATAATAATAAGAAGAAGAAGAAGAAGAAGAAGAAGAAGAAGAAGAAGAAGAAGAAGAAGAAGAAGAAGAAGAAGAAGAAGAAGGAGGAGAAGAAGAAGAAGAGGAATAAGAAGGAGGAGGAGGAGGAGAAGGAGTAGAAAATGAAGAATAAGTAGAAGAAGAAGAAGAAGAAGAAGAAGAAGAAGAAGAAGAAGAAGAAGAAGAAGAAGAAGAAGAAGAACAACAACAACAACAACAACAAGAAAACTGTAAACTGTTAAGAACTGATAGTTTGATTTAAACACAATATTTTTATGAATGTTCTAGAAGTGGGTGAATATAGCCCTTCATCTTTTCTGCTACTTAATTCGGTCATTTTGTTTTTCATTATATTAGTACTATTTATTTATTTTTTTAATTTCTCAGATCTGAATATTATTATTGGAATTTACGGAATTATATTTTGCAAACAAACCACTCAGAAAGAGCATTTCGAAAAGATGAAAAAGAACATTTCTAAAGATCATTCTAAAAGAAAGAGAACGAGAACGATATTCCACTTAGATTCCATTTACGTCAGTCCGCCTCTGAAGACGATGCGTCCACTCATTTAATCTGTTATGTTAAAAGACTACTTGAAGATATATTAATTCCTTTTTCCCTGAAACCTTCTGATAACATAGAATTTGTAATAAACATGTCGGTAATCAATGTGTGTAAAAATATAATACTTTAGAATGTTTAAAGTGTGTATTGGATTGAATTCGAAACGTGAAGCATTTAAGACCCAAGATATTTAAATTAGGATGTCATTCTCTAGGCTAAAGATAAGGGTTTCAATGATGTTTGATAGCCGTACTAGGCCGTTCTACGAGAGGTTCTGTTCTTTTTTGTTTGTTTGATTTTTTGTTATTCATTACTGTTTCCTTTAAAAGATAATTACCAAAATTAACTTTGGAACGTTGACACAAGAATAAGGCACCTTTCGAAATCCAGCCTAGCCAAATTAAAGTTCTATTGGGTATACCTTGCGAAGCCTATCTTTGCATCATCCAGCTCTATATTTTTCCATTTTAAAGTTACCTATGTTAATGTGGGGTGGTGCAATAGATAACGGCTCGTAATGAGAATTCAGAGTTCCTAGTTCGAATTCCAGCGGGGTTCATGAGATTAATTTAGGCGTAAATAAGCTTTGAAAAAGTGTGAAAATCCTTTTTCCCTCAGCTATGCCAGACTGGATTTTATAGACTTGGCCGGCATCCATTTTAGAGGTGGCTACTCGAAAGAAAAAATCATCCATCTCCTTGCATATCTAGGCCACCTGTAGGACTGCATTGGCCCATGAAAACACGCATTCTGCCCAAACGGAGAAAGATTTTATTTCATAAAAGGACCTTGGCAAGAATTTATGCGGTGAGTAAAACATTGTTCTTAAAAATATTAACTTATACTCACCAAAATGGTTTATACAATCTTAAATTCTTTTCATTTTTAAAGATTTATTCAGGAAAAAACTCAAAGAAAGAAGCAAACAAAAACCTGAGATATATATAATAGATGCGAATATCAGTGTGTCACACTTTTTCAATTTTAGTCAGAGAGACCGTAGCCCAACATATATCATTTTGGAATCAGGCCCACTCCATGAGCAAAATAAAAAAACATTCCGGGTCGGATTCGAACCCGACAATCCTGAAGTTTTCATTACTACGATTGTTTTCGGATTCCGCCATCTTGCCTTCTACTGATAAAAAACAATTAAAGGGACACAACTCTCTAACATTCAATATCTCATGTTCAAATGAGAAAAATACTGTTCTCAAATTAAAATGATTCAAAATAAAATTGTCAGTTGTTTTTTTTAACTTGACTCCTAGAGGACATAGCTCAAAATATCATACAATTTTGGAATCAGCCCGACACCGTGAAAAATCAAAATCATTCCGGAACGGAACCAGATCCGCAATCCTGAAATTTTGGATTCCCAAGTTTTCATTCTTTCGATTATTTTCGGCGATTTTTTACGCTATTTTTTTACGACTAATTTTTTGTCCGATAACAATTTTTATAACTTGGAAATACATTTGGGA
Organism: Acanthosepion esculentum; assembly: GCA_964036315.1. Taxonomy (NCBI): domain Eukaryota; kingdom Metazoa; phylum Mollusca; class Cephalopoda; order Sepiida; family Sepiidae; genus Acanthosepion; species Acanthosepion esculentum. The sequence continues at coordinate 101,015,985 of OZ038493.1, read as the reverse complement.
ATAATAAGAATTAATATCGAAATCCACCCATGAAATAAAATAAGTAAGGAAAGTAAGGACCTACGTACATCAAACTGTCTTTAATTTAATTGGCAGCAGAATAATTATCGTTGAACTTTTAAAAGATAAGCTTAAGTATTAATTCAATACTTAAATGCAGCCGTTAATTTTGATTTCTGTAGTTTATTGTTCCCTATCACACCCTTTGAACTATTGTGATGATGGCCCATTGAAGAGCATTCAGCAGGAGCTAAATTAAAGGCCGCCTGATGGGTTGGCTTTTAAGCTAGTTTAAAATATGCTTACTATTTTAAAATGCGATATAATCTTTGTCTTCAACATTCAACAACGGACAACTTTTAAAATAAGTAGGTAAGTGAAGAACTTGCCCAAGATATACCACAGTTCCGTATTTGATGGACATTGCCATCTCCAGAAGAAGCCTATAATAACAGAGTACGCAGTGACAAGATAATATTTTAGTAATTTGCAAGAGAAGCATATTTACAAATGACCGACAATGACTGTCCTCCTCAATTAAGTCGATAAAAGTGATGTTGACAATGTTGTTAGAGAAACAGTTATTAAATACAAGCAAACAAATATGACAATCAAATATCGGAATATCAGCTGCAATAACATACGTTATCCAATCTGTAGTATTAATTAAAATATACTTATACGTATATATTTATATTTATCTCTCTGACTGTTCATATCTATCTATCTATCTATCTATCTATCTATCTATCTATCTATATATATATATATATGTATATATATATATATATATATATATGTGTGTGTGTGTGTGTGTGTGTGTGTGTATGTGTTTGTGTGTATGTCTGTATTCTAATGATTATATGCATATATGTATTTCTGCGTGTGTTAAAAGAGATGCGATTTTTCTGCTTTTGAAAATAATAATCCCACATGAGCCTCTTAGAGATAATCATTACTTAATTAAGGAATATTCTTCAGTCAGATGAATTGGTGCTTTCCAAGAATCAGACATTAATATTGATTGCTTACAGTCAATTTTATGAAATTACCTTCATCGCCTTATATCTTGAAAGTATGTGACGGAGTAAATACATACATATATATATATATATATATATATATATATATATATATATATATATATATATATATATATATATATATATATATATATATATATATACACATACATATACATATATATATATACATACATATACATATATATATATACATACATACATATATATATATACATACATATATATATATATATATATACAGAGGGAGTGGGGGAGATAGGATAAAGAACAAAGAGGAAAAGTTTAGCGATGTAACATCTTTCACTTTCTTAACGAGAACGAGATATGGCGAAAAAAAAACAAATCAATTCTGGTATATTTATTCTCGTGTTGCTTGATGTTTATGGCTTAACCAGGTTTCAGGTGCGTTTGACTTGTTAAATAACGTTAGTATAAATTAAGACTTTCCGAATTCAACCAGAGACGACGCGCCTTTTCGAAGCTCCAAGTAATTAACAGATTAAAATCTAAATGATAAAAAAGGAAATATTGCTTCATGTATGTAAGTGTATCATAATTTTAGTTTGAATATGTGAAATTCAGATCATAATGTATATTTGTAAGAGTGAGTGAGTTTGTGTTTGTTAGACATTATATTTGGTTGTTGTCTGCAAGTGGATTTGGAAACGTCTTTACGCAAACACACTTTATTTCAGATAAACATAAGTTAGATTCTTTAAGTATCAGTATAATAAAGTTTGGTGATGCGATATAGTGATTTTGATATGGGATTGTAGTTGGTAAAATATTATTAGAACTTCCACTAAGTATATTTAATTAAGATGTCACTTTAATTAGAGTGTTATTTGTAAAAATTATATGAAAAATTATTATGTACGTGAAACTTGATTGAGCAATGAAAATCAAACAGTACAAAAATAAAAAGAATACCAGTATTTCCTTCTTTTCCTCTGCGGAACCGTTAATAAAAGTGAAACATGTGAAATTGATGAACCTTTCCTATTAGTAAATTATATCATATTCCAATTCATATTTTATACGTATTTGATCCCATTTAACACACACACACACACACACAGACACACACACAAACACACACACACATATATATATATATATATATATATATATATATATATATATATATATATATATATATATATATATATATATGTATGTGTATATATATATATATATATATATATATATTAATCTGCGGCACGGTGTAGTAATGGATAGCTCGGATTAATCAATAGGAGAGCTGAGTTCGAATTGCAGTCGAATCCAGTACATTCACTTACGTGCTATTACGCTGGGGAAAGATATTAATCCACTTCTTCTCCCTCCAGCTATGGGTAAATACCAGGACAGAATGGATTATATAGCCTTGGATGGCAATTGGTCCAGGATAAGAACAACTTTGAATACACAATCTGCGGGGGATAGTTTGGGGACCTTGAGGTACGTAGTGCATAAGATCTTTCGCACCTCCAAAAGTGTGGTAGGTTCTG
>OZ038493.1:100988428-101010928 GCA_964036315.1 Acanthosepion esculentum | reverse complement strand
AATGTATTGGCTGTTTCGTAAGTGTAACAAACCAAAGAGTTCTAATATAGGTCCTCGTCCAGGGCGGTGAACAATCTCCTAACAGAATGAAAAGACTCGGAGCAATGTTTTTTCTACATCAGAACGTTGAGAAAACCATGCACTGAATATGTGTGCTACGATGAAGTTTTTGAGACAATGAAAACAAAAACATCGGAAAGAGGCAGTTTAAATAACTAGGGCACATAATACAGAAAGATGTCTATGGAAAATTTGAAATTCGCAGGACATATTCAAGTCAAGACGGATGGAGGAAAACAGCGCACAACATACCTTATTTAAATTGGTGGCAAAACAGGGGTAAGATATCAAAAAGATCAAACATACTAAAAGCTACAAAGACAGGAAATTTTGCAGAGCTATGATAGTAACCACCATGAAGGGGCACGTCACAGAGAAGAAGATGAATGGATCGAATCGTCGTCTGAATGTTTTAAAAAAAAAAGAATTTACGTGTGATATCAACATACAAAATCGAACGACAATTATAGCAGTTATATCCGTGTGATATCAACTTACAGAATTGAACGGCAGTTATAGCAGTTATATCCGCGTGATATCAACTTACAGAATCGAACGACTGTTATAGCAGTTATATCCGAATGATATCAACTTACAGAATTGAATGAGTGTTATAGCAGTTATATCCATGTGATATCAACTTACAAAATCGAACGACTGTGATAGCAGTTATATGCGTGTGATATCAACTTATAGAATCGAACGACTGTTATAGCAGTTATATCCTAACACATTTATTTTTTTGATTGGTTTAATTTGTTTTCTCCGGCTTATCAAATCTTTGCATGTTATTTCAAACAGAAAATACTGTAAACATTATTTAAAAAATACTAATGGTTTAGTGCAGCGATTCCCACCCACCGCGACGCGAAACATTATCATGGCATCCATATGTATGTGTGCGTGGATGTAGGAATGGTACAGCGTTAGTATTTAAACGAATAAATATTAAATTTTTTTCAATTAATTTTTTCACTATTCTTAGTGTCGTGGGGCTCTCCACTTTTACACAAGATGGACTCCTCTAAAGTATACTTATACTGACAGAGTTGGAGATACGCGGAGATACATTGAGACAAGGTTGAGATACGTAGAGTCCAGAGAGAGAGAGAGAGAGAGAGAGAGAGAGAGAAAGAGAGAGAGAGAGAGAGAGAGAGAGAATTACGGCTTCACTTACAGAGACTTGTACATATACTTTCTACTAACCCGTATTCCTGGACTACTAATCTTCATTTCAAGTTTGTATTCTTACGGTCAATACACTTATTTTCCTATTTCAATTACTGGCGTTGTTTATTTAATTGTGCAGGATTCCATCCGTGGAATCCACAACACTTAGATTATGTTGTTTTAAATAACGTAAGTTTATATTTTGTGTGTATTTTTTAAATCTAGTGTTTTATTTCATAACATTTAAGTCAACCACTTTTAAATATTTCGCTAAGTTAGCCATGATATTTTCATTTGCTCCAAGTTGCTTAAAATCTTTGAGATTTCTTAAAAAGCGCCCTGGAGTTTTAAATTTTCTACAAGTGCAACCTGAAATAAAAAAGATTGAGAAACACTTCTATATACTGATGACAGTATAAAGACTACACATTTTACTAATATTGTAGTGGAATCAATAATAATTTTCCTTAAGCTTTTTGTTTTTTAATAACTGCTATATATTTATAAAGCATTCAGAGAATGTATGCCTTTTTCCATACATTTACCGGGAAGACAGATATTGCTTTATATAGAAATATGCATAGAGTATCTCCAACTTTTGGCCAAGGTAATTAAAATGAATATATAACCGTTCGCTGTAACGCACGGACTGAAAGCCACATTGTCAATATATGGTCATAAGTAAGGTTGCTAAACATCATTTATATACTGGACATTTCAAGTATTGGATAATTTTGTTTCTTGTCCTTTACTGACCTTTGAGGTCGCTACAAATCTCCCGTATTTAGTTCATTTTAAAAAGTCCGTAATAAAATATAATATTTTTCTTACCTTCTTACAGTACTTTGTTGTAGCTTTATAAATAATTATACTTTCTATTCTCGGATTCTCTTGATGAAAATAATACAAAATTTAAGAGGAAACTAGTCTTGATAGATGTCTACAGAAACATGACGTGTTTTCAACTGGTACCATTATTATGGTTGACTGAAGACAACAACACTTTTATCGTTTTTGCATGCCAAACGACGCGCTGCTGTTCAGGTCTGTATCTGCATTGAATCAGACTTTCTTCGATTGTGTGAAATAATTTTCAAAAGATTTGATTCTATTTTCCTCAAGAAATCGTTGCTTTATATTTTTCACTTGCGCTTCACCCTTTAGATAATATTTTGGTGTATATATATATATATATATATATATATATATATATATATATATATATATATATATATATGAGAAACCTTTTCTTATATCAGGTATATTAATGATCTATCTTTAGTAACGAGCACTTTATTGCAAAGAGTGCTTGCCTTAAATGTCATTTCTCTCAGTATCCCACTGACAACATTAGTGGCTTGATAATATCTTTGGCATCAATACACACACACAGATATATATATATATATATATATATATGTATATATATATATATATATATATATATATATATATTCATTCCCAACTGCGCAACGTAACATGAATCACCTGAACCGCTTGGAAAATTCACTAAATTATGATCACTCACTCGTGACCGAAGATCACTGAAAAAAACGTCTCAAATATTTATCAAATTAATACGAAAGAGATCATTCAACTGGAAATTGACTTAACGTTATTTTGTGTAACAGAAAATACTTAGCTGGAGAGGAATGCAGATACAAGTAATTTAGATATGTTTATTTAGAACGCTAGAATGAGTTGCATCAACTTAATACAAATTAAATAACTAACTGTTTGATTTGCATCTTACGGCTTATCAACGTTTTGAAGGCTATCTAAAGGCGAAACATTTAGGTTTGTTAGAATAATTATTTTTGTGAGTTAATCAGTCTAATTATTTTTTGCTAACGTGATATACGCTTAAGCGATCATGTATCATTTGTTTCTGCGGTAGTCCAGTTTCAATCCAAGGCTATAGAACCCGGTCTGCCCTGCTATTTACCCAGGTAATCAATCTAATACATTGATTTAATAACGAAAGTGTTGCTTCTAGTCGACGTTACTGGAAAAGTGAAGTGATGTCTGGACGAAGTTACAGATGACTGGCCTATACCAGACACTAAAAAAACATTCCTGGGTATGATGACAAATTACACCCGGCAGCAAGATCTCTCATCGGGAGAGTGGATGTATTTAAGAGCTTGAAACCATCACTTAATTGCTGTTTTCCCACGATCGAACCTGATCCGTTGTCGTAAAACTTTTCTAGGTTTCAGCTATGGACAAATAATGACCCCGCACCAAATAAACAAAAACACTATGACTGTATAAATATACATTTTTATAGCAAAATGACAAGCAATACATATTTATAGCAGAATAACCAGCAATATATTTTATCTATAGACGAAGGAATGCAATCCCGTTAAAATATTTAGATTTCAGCTTAAATAATCCATAGATGTGGCTCTAAACGAAATCATATTATCAACCATCAGTAAACGTATTAGTTGATTGTAATCTAGCATTTGACAGAATTCTGTTGTAAAATAGACATACCAAACATATTCGAACATTATTGTAAAATCCCGCTTATTTATTAGGGTTTACAATACAGAATTTAAGATAATTTAAAGACCAGACTAGTCATGAATAATACCATAGCCTAACACATTGTAAGGACTGAACATCGCTAGTGAGAATCAGCGGGGAAAATATATGCCTATTTCAAATCACGATGATGCGTTACACAAATCCATTCGGGTATTGGTGGCATACACACGTACGTAACCGTAGCAGCAGTTGTGTGTCTTGGCTACCTATCTCGACGGAAATGAATCCCCGCTGGTTTGCGTTCAGAATTTTCATCGAGACTAGTTGCCAACGAAGATTATAGAACGCCGTCAGTTATAGTAGCTGGAGGAAGAAGATTTGAATTCATACCTTTCTCACGAATGCTACCATAACAGACGGACAAGAGACACGTCGGTGAGTTGCGTGGCGTGTCCCATAACCCTTTAATATCTTAGGGTCACCACATGCTGCAACCGTAGCAGCAGTTGTGTCTTGTGAAAGATAGTCTGGCAGAACCTAACCCGAGCCAGGCTGGTTTGGGTTCAGTTTTCTATTTCATAGATTATAGTCTATAGGGCCCAGTTTGTACTGCTATTTAAACTTACCTAATGGAGAAAAGAGATGGATTTATACCAATGTATTTACATAATATTTACTGGTGAAGAGTATATACAATTCTTGAGTGTTGCGATAAAGAGCCGCCATATTGATATTATGTCACTCTAGTAATCGTTAAGAGCTCAGTGACTTTTATATGTACAACATATTGCTATAAAACACCTATCTGAAATAGAAACAAAAGGTATTACCTATAATTCTGCCTGTTTTTTTTTTCAAATTGAACAGCTGATGAAAATTATCTTGGGAATAAAGCGATACTGCTAAATCTTAATAGACTAATTTCTTATGTTTATTAATTTTTGACTCGTTTATCTGTCATTTTCCTATCTCTGTATTGCTTTTATTATATTTCCTCTAAAATTACATTTATTGATAAAAGTAATCTCTCGTAACTGAAAATATGCGCTTGTCTTTGTACATTACACGATAGATACCTAAATGGTTAATGAGACGCCAACGTAATTTCTTTTCTTCTTGCTTGCAGTAAGACTGCGACAAGAAAAACCTAGCAATTTCTATTGAAGGCAGTAGTTTGGTTTTCGACAGTCAAATTGAGATGGAAAGTCTCCGCTGTAAAGTATTGAGATAGAAATCCTCTGTTGTAAAGAAACTCGAGCAATCTCAGAACTTTCGGTCTTAATAACAGCGCATATAATTCGAGGAAGTTGTCTGGGTTCAAGTTTGACAGTTAGAAATTACAGGATGGAAAATGCTGGTTAGAAAACCGGCGCTGGTGTAAATGGCAAACGAAATCACAATTGATGTGATGGCAAGAGCAGGAATTTATTATTGGCTTTTCTCGCTGCTGTCGGCTTTTCTGAAAATCATGGATTATCAACCGCCTTTATTCTCAACAGGTAAACAAATCATGTTATCTTCATTTGTTTCCCTACTCCAGTAACCAGCATGAATGCAGGAAGCAAAACAAAGAATCCAAGAAAAAGCAAAACGAGGAGAAACATTGCACGGCTTCATCTGAATGCTCAGTAAATACGCAAAGAAAAAAGACAAGCATAAACAATTAATTCCAAGAAGCATGACAAAGTGGTATTCAATGATATTTGAAGCTACATGATCTCACGAATGCTGGTGGGTATAAAATATAATTTAGATTCCGCTAATTCATTCACACTCTGACAGATACGACTGCGTGAACTCAGTCACGTGCGGGTAAGCTGTTCGAAATCTTCCATTAAATGTAAATCACAGTAGGGATGACAGAGATACATTTTCATAGAGCTAATCTTGCAATCTTGGAATGTGCAGTTGATGTAATCGATAATGCAGAACCAGAAAACTGAGAATACCTTTCGAATTTCTTGTCACATATATACATATTATTACAGTCACTTAGGCGCAGATACATTTGGGAAATATATGCATTCACCTCTTTTCCTCCAGCCAATTATGGTTTAAATCGCAGGGAACGTTGGACTCTTTAAGCCTTCGTTGGCAACCAGCCTAAGAGAACAATTCTGAATTCAAAACCGATTAGTCTAAAGGCTAAAATCTTCGTCAAGTAACAACCATGCGACTGAAACCTGTTTTGGTGATAGGTGTGGTCCCATACTAACAATACGGGAATTGAGTGAGTCAGCATGTAAACGCTGACAGGTGCGGTACATTCCTAAATGGACGCTCTACAACTAAGGCCTTGAGGCAGACTTAATTTTAGTAAGACATATGCGCCGCATTGATTGATTTTTACGCAATTACCTCTGCACGTCATTGCCAGTGTATTTTGTTTGTGTCACGCAGCATATCTCGGTCAGCGATAACTGAAACCAATATCTTTTCTTGAACTGGGATCGTGTAATATCTTCATCGTTCCGTTTTGTCAGAATTACCTCTTTAAATTATCGGCCTTTCCCAGGTGTTATCATGTCTAAATTGTGTAATGCGAGGATGGCTATCGATTTCTTTTTATGGAATTGACGAGCTTCTATAAAGGACAATTTTATTGCCACTCGAAAAGAGACCCGCTTGTAAACTTTCTAGCAAAGTGATGACATTCCCTGGAGATAAAGCTTTATACGTCATTATTATCAAACATAAATTACAAGGTTCTATGTGTGTTTCTTTAAATCTTCCCTTTTTAGTGTGACTAAATTGTTCAGAATTAATTGTTATATAAAGGAATTAGTTATTGTCTGGCAGTTAGGACGATATGTCTATATTTCTGAGATGACGTATTATGTACATTATTTACATTATTCGGACCATTGTCCTCATCTTTGTCGCCATATTTGTTACAACATTTCGGCCGTTGTACGCTCCGGCCTTCTTCAGGTGGTTGGAATGTCGAACTGAACCCTTTATTTCGCTCACCGAGGTAGACTGTTATAGTTCAAGGACACATGGCACAGTGGATAAATGCGTTGGTTAGATCCAGTGACAGGACCCAAAGAGTGTGAGTTCAATACTCGGTTAAGGCAGTGGAGAACCTTCAGAGGGAAAATTAACAGGAGATAACTGATAATTGACATCCATTAAACATAACACGTGGAACTAGAACAGTCTAACCCAGTGAGCGAAATGAAGGATTTAGTTCGACATTCCAAACACATGGAGAAGGCTGGAGCGTACGACGGCCGAAATGTTGTAATAAATATGGTGACAAAGATGAGGACAATAGTCCGCATAATGTAAATAAGTTATGACGATATTATACATAATATCAATAATGAAAATTTTGTAAGTCAGAGCTAACAAAATACTTTTGAAGACAATTAGTCAATGTCTCATCCTATTTAACTCATTAATAAAAAAAATGCCCTAGACATGAAAACTCATTAGAACATATCAAGTCTTCAACCGCAGCAGCAGCAGCAGCAGCCAGAATAAAAAAAAGACATGGGCAGCAACAGTGAAAATAGCAGCCTAATCAGCAGTGAAAGTTAAGTTTAAAACACTACTGCCGAAAAAAGGCTTCTTGGGTAAAAACGCTTGTTTGTAAATTTTGTTTTGAGTTCGGACTGTATGTACTTACACTCATTGGAAACAGATTAACAATAGCTAAACAGTGGTAATTAAAAATAAGTACTAGACGACATCCCTAGACATTGGCAGTGGAACGAGACAGTCTATCCCCGTAAATATATATCCAAGGAATACCAAAACGTTTTGATAAAAACAAACAGGAGGAGAATAGTCCAAAATAGTGTCAATAAAGATCCAGATCGATCCTTTCGTGACTGACCAAGCTTGGGCTTTGGCGGGTTGGTGAGGCTAGTCAACACATAGTTAAATTCAGGGATGTTCTTTTAGACGAGTTGCAACCTAGTCTGTCCTTAGATTTAGCCATTAATACACATCGTTAATATCATCGAAATTAATTTGCAAAATTAAAATAAATGTCATGCATGAATTAAAGGCGTATGAAAATAAATCTCTAGTAATAATAATAGATTAAAATAAAATTTCCGATATAAATTCTTCTTTACTTTTTGCGTTGTGAGCCTTTAAGAGATCTAAGATTTGTAGGCGGTGTAAGATTATGCCTCTCCATAACATCCTATTCTTTGCAACTCTAAGCAATAGTTGCTCTTTTAGTGTCTCTTACAGACTATATTCTAGCATGCATTTATACATATCATGTAAGTTTATAGCTGATTTTCTCAGCCCCTCTTGGCTATCTTATGGCTGTGTCAATTCTCCAAGCACGATACCGGTATTAATTATAGGTTACTAACAAAAGAGTATTAATTACAAGTCTCTGTCAAAAATACTCATGTCCAGCGTCCCCAAATATGCAATTCTGGGCATTCATGCATGAGAACTGTTTTGCGATTGTATCTTTATTACTAGTCTATTCTCAGCTCAGTAAATCCCTTGGCTGTTTGTTGCAGTCTGATGTATAACTATTAACTGTTATTAGTTTGGTCGACTACAAGAGATTTTCCACTATAGCAGTCTCTTTGTGTAAGCATCAAAAATAGATTTCTTGCTGTAAAGAGATTTTTATGAAGGTCGGGATTTATTAAATTAAATACCTTGCTGCATCTTGCTTCCCAGCTTGTTGGAAATGCTCCTCTGCAGTTCCTGTCCTTAAGAACTCTGGCGAACTTGACACTTCAAATTATCCCTCTATTAGCCTTTTACCCTTTCTTAGCAATGCACTAGAGGCACTAATCAGCGACGAATTCGTTTAACATCTCACTTCACACTGCCTTCTCTCGAATGAACAAAATCACTTTCGTTTCTTCAGGTCTACCGCCGATGTGTTAACGGCTATTACTGAATATCTCTAACACGATTTAGATAAGAACGGCGAAGCTCTGGTTGTGGCTTTAGATATCTCGAAGGCGTTCCACAGGATTTATCATAGTGACCTCCTTCACAAGCTCGGGGTCTACGTTGTCCATGAACGACTATTTGGCTATTGAACTTACAACTGGCCCAGTGGATAAAAGCGTTGGTTGAGTAATCCAGAAAGTGACTTTACCCAAAGAATTTTGACTTCTATAAGTGGCCACAGCAGAGGAAACAAAACCTGGATAGTTGAGTTGTTAAAGGGAATCAACTGATACTGAGATATCCCTAAATGTTATGGCACGTGGAATTAGAACAATTTCCCCCCTGTGGACTAAATTAAAGCTTCGATTTGAAATTACCACGTATATCACCTGAAGAAGGTCGGAACGCCGTCTTTATGCCAATAAACATTAGGACAAGAGTCCGATCGATGTAAATAATGCAGATAATTACAATTACAATCTCAGAAATATAAACAGCTATGTATATAAACTAATATTCTCGTGCGCGCACAGACACGCACACACAGACACAGACACACACACACACCCGCACACGCACACACACACACATATATATATTTAAAGACATTTTTATGTTTAACATTCTTTTTATAGATACAAGTTTTTAAGTAAATGCTCTGTTTATAATAAACAGTATTAAATAATATTTACCGACCTGAATGTCCGAGAAACTATATATATATATGGAACTTGCTACGTACATACAAGCATATATATATATATATATATATATATATATATATATATATATATATATATATATATATATATATATATATATATATGTGTGTGTGTGTGTGTGTGCGTGTACGTGTGTGCATGTATACAAGGTTTTGTGACGGATTTTTGGGTTTATTAATATTCTATATTCCATATCATTTCCCTGTTTCCAGTGAAAGTTTAAATGTTCCAATATTTTAGTACTTTCGGGTTTCTATAATCCATTATCAAACTGTTTTCTGCTTTGTCAGTTTCGGCGTTTTCCAAAATTCGAGTCTTTGTGCCTCATGTCGTTATATTTTAAAATATCCAAAAAGTATCAAAAACCAATAATACATTAAAACCCTAGCAGATAAATATTTTAAATAAAAATTATCACTTAACGTAAAAGAATAAGGTCATCACTAATGCAAAAGAATACAAAATTAAATATTATCAACACCAAAAGTGAAAATAAATTCAAAGCTTCATCAAAACAGTCTTGTCTATAAAATATATCTCTAATAATAATAATAATAATAATAATAATAATAATAATAATAATAATAATAATAATAATAATAATAATAATACTGCACTCGAAAACCCAGCACCCAGCATGACAGAGTGGGCTAATATCTGCACTGGAAAATTTGCAACTCCTACTGGAAGGACACTGAAAGAAACTGGTACGAACACCACCCAGACCCGGTTTTGGAGATAGGACCTGTTACAATTCTGTGGGACTACACAATACACACTGACAGAACAATCAAAGCCAACCGCCCAGACATTGTTATTAAAGACCACAAACAAAATAAGTGCCACCTTATTGATATGGCAGTCCCTGCAGACTGCAATGTATCTTTGAAGATATTCGAAAAGCTGTCAAAATACAAGGACATTGAAATAGAAATCTCAAAAATGTGGTACATGGGAACATCAACAATCCCTGTTGTAGTTGGAGCCCTTGGAAAAGATTCCAGTAGACTAATTGAAGGGATCTCTGGAAGTCCATGCCTCAAAGAGATACAAAAAATTGTTCTGACAAGTACAGCCCACACTTTACGAAGGGATTTATCTATGTAATTATTATTCTTTTTTTTCAGTGGAAAGTGTCATGATGCCATTTCTAACAATAGGTCCCTGGGCGGGACCCGGAAAGAAACGTCAGATATCAAAGAAAAAAAAAATTCCAACAACACAGTTATTGTTTACAAATCCACTATAAAATCGCGGTTGAATTAGACTGCATATCATGAACCATCACAATATGTGATTCGACAAATTGTAATTGAGACAAAATTACTATATAACATAAACCGCAAAAACCGTGTACAAATATTGAAGGCATTAATCATAAAGTCCCGCAACCCAACATCGATATGTTTATGAAATTTAGAAACGAAAATGATGAATATATTATAAATAATAAAAAAAACAAATAAGGAAAGTAAAGCGAACTGTCAAATGAAATGAGCTACTTAAAAACAGCGAACAAAGACGCGTTATTTTAACAACAATGAAAATACGAGAACACACACCAACAACTCTTTGAAAAAGGTGTATGAATGCTGAAAATGCTATTTAAAGCTTCGCCAAATTCCAGGAAATTGTTAAATGATATTGAAAAAAAAATGAAAAATATCTTAATAAATTTATGTGGAAATTTAAGCAAACTTACTGTTCCGTGATATCTGTCCTCCTGTAAGGCAGCGAATATTGGGAACTCTCCTCATTTGATTCTTCAGAAGATACTGAGATTGCCATGGACCGAACATGTGCGCAACAACGAAATTTTTGCAGAGAATGGAAACAAAACAGAAAACTTATACTTAACATCAGGAAGAGGCAGTGGAATATCTGGGGCACGTAATGAGAAAGGAGGGTTTGGAAAACCTGATACTCACAGTAGAGCTCGAAAGAAAGAGGTACTGAGGAAAGCGTAATATATTTGATGGGTTTGAGTAAATGGATGGGAGAGCTGGGTTTGGGAATAATAGAAAAAGACATAACTTATTAAGAGCTAGAAGGGACATGAAGATGTGGCGGGACATGATCGCCAACACCCGGAAGGAACACGGAAATAAAAGACGTATTTAATTGAAAATTATTTTTTTTCTGTTTTTTTTTCTTTCAAATGTTACTGAGTTCGACATTAGGTATGATATCCTCTGTTGACTAACATTTAAAAAAGAAACTACACACACACACACACACACAGACATATATATATATATATATATATATATATATATATATATATATATATATATATATATATATATATATATATTATATATATTTATATATATATAAGTGGGCATGACGTCTGTGCGTGAATTATTGACTAGTATTAGAATTCTGCGATCTTATATTATTTAATTTACATAAACACCCTCATTTTCCAAACCCATTCTTTGTCATTCATTGCACTTTCAATGCTTTGCTTTTCCACAAATAATAATAATTAAATTTTCTACAGAGTAAAATAGATTTTTCTAATGTAAAAATACATTTTTCTTCGAATTAAATCAGATACTCGTTTAGAGAAAATATCTTTCTACTGATTAAAACATGTTTTATCCTTTGAAAAATTATTTTACCGAAATAAAAACAAATATACACACACACACACACACACACACGCGCGCATATATATATATATATATATATATATATATATATATATATATATGTATATATATACACTGTTTTATATATTTATTTACAATATAACGAATACCACTCAGTTGCATATAACATCTCACAAGATCAAAGAAATGTTTGCCTATATATTTAAGAAAGACTGACATTAAAGCATGAAATGTGTACGCAATATTTATCTTTATTTATCTATCAGTATATCATGAAAGGTTTACCAATATGAATTCTAGTGTGGGAAAATTGACTTATATGATAAAATCCAACATGGCGTCGACTACGTGCTGCACAGAAAATTTTCCAGAGTTTTCTAATTTGAAATCCAACAGAAAATCTAAGGTGAAGCGTGTTTAACATATTAGTCTGGCAAACTCCCCGCTGTGAATCCCGTCATTTGATCGTAGATTTTCTGTGGTAGAATTCAATAAATAAGATAACGTAATGTACATGAAATTTGAACGTACAGTATTTTTTCTTTTTAGTCGGAATCACATATAAATGATAATGTTATTATTTATCTTAATGGGTTTAATAGGGAAATAAAGTTTGAATGTAAGACCATGGAATGGGGACGTGTGCAAAAGCTAGAAGATTATGAGTATATATATATACTTAATATAAGCATTAAACTACTAACAATCCACTGAATGATGCGATCCTTATGTATAAAATTGTTGTCAGATGGATCTGGTGTATTTTTTAGAGCAGCAAGTACTTTCAAGAACTTCATGTCCTCATCATCAGTCTGTTATTTTTTCCTTTAAAATCAAAACTCGAAGACCAAATAAATGTGTTGTAAACCGAAAGATGTCTTTTTGAGAATGAGTTATTTATTAACGGTTATATAATATTGGAACGTGCAAGTCCCAACGCTAACGTTCAAATATTTCAAGTGAGAATTTTCTATATTAATTTTGTAATTTGGTAAATCAAAAATTCCGGAAAAAAACCTATTAAGACATATCGCTCTATTAATTGAACTATGCACTTAATTCATGTCATGTTAAGTGGAAAACACTTACAACAAAAGAATTCGTGGATTTACCAAATTACAAAATTAAGAAAGGATGGACAATGCGATCTCTTAATTGCTGCTGTTCCCAGGTCCATCCTGACCCAGGGTGGTATCACCTGTTAGGGTCCCAGCTATGGGCAAATAGTTGACCCCAAACTGTTGTAAAATTCATTATAAAAGTGTAAAAATAGATTTTAATACAAGAAATATTTTGTAAAAATTATTACCAGAAATAATTTGTTGCAGAAAAACACTATTACCAACAATGTATTTGTGAACAAAAATATTGCCAGCAATACATTTTTGAAAAAAAACAAAGACAAAAAAATATTACCAGCAATACCAATGATTGTACTAAAAAATATAAGTAATTGTAAAATGGTTCAGATATATACATACCATTCTTACCAAAATTTTGCTATGAATCTATTGCAAAAATGTTGTTGGCATTAAATGACCCACTGAAGTTGAGATGACATAAAACAAAACAACCAAACAACCACATTTTCATCTTTGTGCCACATCTAAGCTACGCTTAGAAAATCACCATTAACCGACGTCGGAGTGCTTAACTAATGATTTATTATGCGTAAATAAAATGTGCCACAAATTCGAAAAATGGAACCACCAGTGAGGATCGAACTCACTACTCAGTCATAATTGATCTAGCGGGACAAGGATGATAAACATTTCCAAGCGAATGGTACCATTTCTCTCTAATATATTCTAAGAAAGAGAGTAGGATGCATCTTCCGACTTTTGTGGCAATATGAAATACTGCAAATTGGACATATCCTGTCTTTCTGGTAGTATTCTCAAAAACAGAATTCCTATTAGCATCTGAGAGCCTCTCCTATCTGCACGATTTTTGGTCGAAAATGCAATCAGTCTGATTTATACACCTGATTCTCTCATAATATTTTCTTTTATTCGTTGTGAACATAGTTATGTTTTGATCCTCAATTGGAATTGAAGCCCGATGAGCGATAACCGTTAGCTCTTCTTTGAGAATATATATTTCCATATTTTTATTCGCCCCGCCTTTTTGTTTTACAAAAACTCCTACATTAGGGAGAGAAGGAAATCTTAAAAAAAAGGAATGAATATCAAATTTAATAATACAGAATATAAGATCGTCAGAAAAAAAAAACAGCTCAATATGTAAATTATGAATTGAAGAGGCCGAAATTTGTTTTGTAGTATCGGAAGAGAATTGATTGGAACATGAAAGTGAGTCGATATAGTAATGCTGAGAATATCATGAACTGAATATGCGAGCAAATACAAATTTTATAGAAAACGGAAACAAAAAAGAAAACTTATACTTAACATAGGAAAGCGGTGGTTGAAAGTCATATAAGACAGAAAGAGGTTTTGGAAAATTTAACAATCACAGGGTATATTGACGAGGAAAATAGGGAAGCAGAGCATAACAAAACTGACGAACTTGTTTGAATGATTGGCAGTGCGATAATTGAGAGAAATAGCAAAGAGACAAAATGTACTACTAAGAGTTACTAAGAACAAGAAACTGTGGAGACCAATGTTTGCCCACATCCTGAAAAGACAAAACACATAGAACAATTATTTATATATCATTCAGTTATGTGCCATTCGATACATGACTGACGAGGCAGATTTTTTTCCTGCAGTAGGTTGACATTTCTTTCTGCTGTAGACCAGTTGCCATCCAGGAACCAGGTCTGCCCTGCTCCTTACTGAGAGACTATTGATACTTTTCCCAAGGGTATTATCATTATCACGTAATGGATTCAAATGGAATTCGAACTCGGCTTTCCGATTCCTAAATCCGAGCCGTTATCCATTAGTCCACCGTGCAATATATATATATATATATATATATATATATATATATATATATATATATATATATATATATATATATATATATATATATATATATATATATATATATATATATATATATATATATATATATATATATATATATATATATATATATATATATATATATATATATATATATATATATATATATACATATATATATATATATATATATATATATATATATATATATAGAGAGAGAGAGAGAGAGAGAGTGAGGGAGAGAGAGAAAGAAAGAAGGTACACTATTTTTTTGTTGAAAATATATCAGAGATGACAATGCGGCCACGTTCACTTTATAAGTATTAGCCTTTATAATCATCTTAAAGTATCGGGAGTGTTACTATGGTAACGGATCTAAAGTACCCAATGTGAAGCCACTTGGCACCTTATTCTCTGCAGCGCAACCACACTAAGTTATAATGTTTTCACTCACATCCCTTGTTTATACCAGAGCTTAGAAGGAAAGTTGTGGTCGTCTCACCATGCCGGAGAATTTTTGTTTCTGTCAGTGACCATGTATTGTGCAGCAGTGTTCGTACAAGCACAACGTTTCCAGGGTCCGACAACCCCCATTTTTCAAAGATTTCGCCTCTTGTGACTTTTTCTTTTTTCCAAAAGTCAAATCCCACTTGAATGGAACAAGATTTCAATTCATTGATGAAACCCAAGAGATTGGGACGAGCCAACTGCTTTCTGTTCCCAAATGGGATTCCAGGTATGCTTCCACTGATGCTAACGACGCTTAATAACTTAAGAAAGAGATTAAATGCAAATTGATGTGTGTTGTAGATTTAATTGTATACCACCTGTTCCAATACTTTTTTGATCAGACCTTGTATATGTCCGTTTTGGGAAGTTAAAACAGTTTTGTTTGAAATTTAACAGCCACAAACACTTGAGGGATATTTGTCTATATCGGCCGAAATAACACATTCCGGCCGATATAGATTAGAATATCCCTTCTGGATATGCTGTCATATTTAGACAGAGAGATCTTGGAAAGTAAAGATTGCGGTTTGGTAATGGGAAAGAATGGAAATAAACGACGGATTCCTATAGTGAGGGGAAGTAAATAAAAGGCCGAAGAGGAACTCGACGACCAGCGTTATCTAATAACTTTTATTTACCATCCAATCTTTTCATCCCCTGTGCGTATGGGAGCTAGGGATTTTCCGGAAGAGGATTCTATTGCCAAACTCTGAAGTTAACAATCAGTTCCAAATAAATGTATTCATCTCATATAGGAATAATTATTCTCTGCCATTTTATCATAAGTATGGATTTAAATGCTTTATTCACATTACAATTGCTAAAAGTATTTCCTTATGTTAGCGACAAACAACTAATATATGAAATTTTAAAGAGGTCCTAAGCTGAAGAGTTTGATTTATAGAAATAGATTATTTACGCACAAGAAACATAAAAGTTACTAATCCAAATCTTTTTCTGAAATAATTAAAACACTACAAATGAAAGCATACTTTAATGTTTTTGCTATTTACACCAAGAATTCGAACTCATTATATCTTTCGATTGTAGTCCATATTCATCAGACGAAAGAGTTGATGTTTTCCTACCACCACCCTGCCACACTGTTGCGAAAGCAATAGGCATAATTAGTCATCATCTAAAAGTAACTAAACATTGGAAAAATGAAGAAACCAATTACGTTTTACTGAAATCTTTCAGAAGAGATACATGATTACAATTGCTTGAACTAAATATTAAAGAAAACAGTGAAAAAAAACGAAATAACCAATTACATTCTCCTAAAATGTAGCAGAAGAGAAAAATAATTATCTTTCTTGGATGAATGTATTACATATTTCGAGAAAAGTCAAATCGTAGCTTTATGCTTGCAACACTTACTAATCATACAAAATGAGTGAGTTTGGGTAATGACGTCTTTTATTAAACATTGCAAATTGTTAATACTCCTTAATAACTTCTACGTTGTTCATTTGAAAAATAGAATTGAAAATAAAATTTCATAAAAATATCATTTGATATATATCGACTAGATATATTCGAGATTTGACAATAAATAATTACCGTGAAAAGTAAATTTCTCTCTAAACTTGAAAACATTTGTGTTTATCAAAACATTATAGTTCTGCTTGTTCCTTCTTCAGTTAGCACGACCGTTACGCCCTGCTAATACTTCATAAATAATAAACTATTCTATTTTGATCGCGTGGAAAAACAGAAAAGCCACATTATAGATGCTACTTGGCTTCAGTGGGAATATGAATAAATGAAAGAAAGAAAGAAAAAATAAAGAAAGAAAGAAGGAAGATAAAAGTGTTTAACGCCTCTAACCAATATCTCCTAAATAATAAACTATGATGTTTTGATCGCATTGAAACACGGAAAAGACATACCAGAGACGGTACATGGCATCAGTGAGAGAAAGAAAGAAAGAAAGAAAGAAAGAAAGAACGAAGGGGATACAGACGTTTTTAACGTCTCATACCAACATCTCATAAATAATGGACTATTCCAGTTTAATCGCGTGGAAAGACGGGAAAGACATATTAGAGATACTACGTGATTTCTGCGATAAAATGAAAGAAAAGAAAAAAAAACATAAAAGGAAGAATGAATGAATGAAAGGAAGAAGGAAAGATGGAATTATTTAATGTCTCCTGTCAATACCTAATAAGGGATAAACTATTCAGTTTTGATCGCGTGGAAATACGGACTAAAACATAACATAGACGCTCACTTAGTTTCAGTGAAAAGAAAGAAAGAAGAAATAGAGAAATAAAGAAAAAAGAAAGGAGGGAAGATAGAAGTGTTTAACGTCTCCTGCCAATATCTTATACTTAATGGACAATTCCGTTTTGGTCGTGTGTAAAGACGCTGTTTGGTTTCAGTGAGAACATTAAATAAAGAAAGCATGACTGAAATAAATAAATAAGGAAAGTAAGAGAGAAAGAAATGGTGATAGAATTCTTTAACGCCTATTTAACTGTAATGTCAAAGTTGTCAATTTTAAATCTTTTCATTTGGACATTCTTAAAATAACGAACTTATGCATGTTATTGCAATATTTTGTTATATTTAAGCTCAAATATTTAACGATACGATGGAAGAATTTCTACGGAGCATTTATTGTCGTAGAACTCACCATGAACTTATTTACTTATTAACGTAAGAATTAAAATGAAGAAAACCGGAAAACTTTCATTGGTCTTTCTGGGTATTATAATTAACCTATTTCTGTTTGCGGGGGTGTTTACTTAACATTTTAGAGGGAGAGTTTTTCCTAGGTCAGGGACATTAAAAATTGTCTATTTAACATTGATAGTGTGCAATATGCGACCCACGCACCCCGCTACTCCAAATCCTCCATTTTATTTGAGAATATTAAACATTTATAAAGAAAATCATATCGATACTGAAAGAGAAGAGCAGAAGGTTATAAGGTAAATCATAATGTTCCGCGTAAATTACTGATGATTTGTTTTTTTGTTTTTTGTATTTAATGCTGAAATATCATTTTCTTTGAGAAAAAAAAAGATGAATGTCTTTCGGTGCACAATGTAGTGTAAGGGTTAGGGAAGCGGAAAGAGTAATGGGTGAACCCTATTCAAACCAAAGGTGAATGCGTTCGTTCTCTTTTGCACAGATACTGTTTGGAAAAATTATCACTCCATCTACTCTGCCCCCAGCTATAGATTAAATAGGAGGGCTGACTGCGCCCTTTTGTTTGGAGGTGGCAACAACTCTAAAATAAGGTGAACTCTTAATTCAAATCCAGCCTGAAGATTAACTTCCAGTTATTTTCCCCTAGGTCACCACTACTCCTAAGCTTTCAGATCTGGCCACGGTACAATAGCGCAGGTCGATTTTGAAATCGTGGTGTTGCATTCAACTTCAAGGTTGTGATTTCACGTGGTAAATAACGACACACATTACCGTTTTATTTAGGAAATTTAGGAAAGACGACGTTTAGGTTCAAAATCGAAGCGTTGAAATTTCATCCCGGTGAATAGTGAAAGCTTTATAGCACATCTTTATAAAAATTATAATTTACTGAAACTTTACCAATTGCATATAGACAAGATGCATGGCACAAGCACATTATTAGTAAATCATTGTGCCAGCAAATCAGACCTTCATTTACTTCAAAGGGAGATTATCCTGAACAATTTAGCTATATTATGATATATTATGATATATATTTCACTAAACAATGCAAATGTAATATATTTAATCTTATAATTTGTGCAGAGCAGTATTATGCTGTTATATACACTTGTGTCTATTTTTTTTTATTAATTATGATCTAAGAAATGATCTAACAAGCCTTATACACTGAGTAGCCTTTTCTGTAATCTTTTACAAATTTGTACACAGGTTTACTTTTCGAATACAGTAAAAAATGCAAATCATGCTTGTGGTGATTCATAATCAGAATTCTGGTTTGAATATATTTACCATTCAATGTATCTAATACAAAAGATATTGACTTTATTTGGATTTATTCTTGAAATAGTAAAAGTTGAAGTCAGTTTGTAAGCAAAAACCTGCGTAAATTAGGTATTTCTGTAAATATTTTTCAATTTATATTTAAAACTAAATGCTTAGAATTTGTGGAAAGGTGTGGATGTACTCTTTGATCTCATTACATATCACACCAGAACACAGGTTTCGCGTCTAGTGCAATACACATTTTCTCAGAAAAGTGAAACATCAATCTGCCCCAAATGAACGGCCGTAGTGAGTCATACAAGCCTCCTGATGACATTCACTTATTTCAAAGAATATTTACTCATTTGTAGAAGCAGAATTACTTACATATATACGAGGCTGTATATTAATTAATACAAGTAAAACTAACTTTGAATTTTATATAAGAGAGACTTAAAACTGAAAGTTAGTTTCGTTATAAATGCTTATAGTATAAATTCGCTAGAGTAGACCGTATATCGTGTCAAACAACCATCTTCAGCTATTTCTGCAACCCCCAATAAATTCAATTTCATCTACCCCGTTTGTTGGACCACCTTTTTTCTCATTGATTTTGGTTTAGACAATCTAAACACATTAATATAGGTCGTCACGTCGTCTCGTATTGTTTCATGAGGCTGATGGTTACGGCTTTGAAAAAGTGAGATGCTGTTTTTGCATTTTACATTTGTCTGTACTTTCCATTTTCTTGTTGAAGAGAAACCTTTTAGCTGAGATTAAATAAAGACAGAAAAAATGATTAACTTAATGCTACCAAAGAAAAACTTGGATCGATGACCGTCAGGGTCGCAACATTTGTGCTGCATCAACATGCTAATCTTCAACGAGAAGAATGGACAACATTTAGGGCTGTTTCTGATTTGCTTTTTTAGGATAGAAAAAAAAAACTTGTAAAATACAAGAATAGTTATCGAAATATGTCTGCTGTCTATGTTATCAGACACATATACCCAAGACTTTGGAAACCTCGGGGCGGTTTTAATGGTAAGCAAGCTTGTCTCGCTAGAACAATTACGACTGAGTAGTGAGTTCGATCTTCACTGGGTGCCTCCGACTTTCGGCTTTGTGCCACATCTAAACTACCCTTGGAAAATTAATATAGGCACACCCGGGCAGTGTAATGGTTAGCTAGCTTGTCTCGCTAGAATAATTACGACTGAATAATGAGATCAATCTTCACTATTTACCCCATCCTACGGCCTTGTGCCACATGTAAATTACTCTTAGAAAATCACTATAGGCACCTCGGGGCGGTGTAATGGTTAGCAATCTTGTCTCGCTAGAACAATTACGACTGAATAGTGAGTTCGATCCTCACTGAGTGCCTCCTACTTCCGGCCTTCTGTCACATCTAAGCTACGCTTGAAAAATCACTACTAGTTGTTCTTGGTCGCCTCGAGGCGGTGTAATGGTTAGCAAGCTTGTCTCGCTAGAACAATTACGACTGAATAGTGAGTTCAATCTTCACTGGTTGCTCCATACTTTCGGCCTTGTGCCACATCTAAGCTACGCTTGGAAAATCACTATGCCCATGACTTCGCAAAAGCATTATCTGTATGAATAGTCGTTAATAGACTTAATTTAAAAATGGTAACCACGTAAACTCAGAATATTTGTTATATCTTCGTTTATGTGTCGTGTCCCCTCAGGAAGAAGACGACCATGGCTCTCCACATCTTACTGTCCGTTGTAGATCTTAGTAAATTTTGTATTTTTATTATTTCTCCCCAACCTGTTTCTGCAATCCATTTGTTCAATCCCATTGCGTATGTTACCCGCCACTTTCCTCTGTCCCGCTTTCCCTCTACCCGTCCTATGAGTATCAGATTTTCTAAGCCCTTCATCTTGATGGCGTGTTTCAGAAATATTTCAACTTCCTCTTCCTGATGTTAAGTATAAGTTTCCTTTTTTGTTTACATTCTCTCCAAAATCGCGTTGTTGTTCCCATGTTCGGCCCATGCTATCCTCAGCATCTTTCTATAGAACCAAACTTCTGTTTGAGGAGATTTTCCAGCATTCACTATTATACAGTAAGACAAATATTACCTAACAATTCAGTAATCTTTTATGTGTTGCCTACGAAATTTTTTTATCTCTTAATACGCTGCTTTGCTTTTGTAATGCAATTTTAGTCAACCCAATATGCAGTGGAATCTCAGTGTCACACTTTTCGACTTCTGTTAGAACACTTCCCAGATATACTTCCGCACCTGCTGGATTTTGGGTATTTCTGGAATTGGCATTTTGGGCTCATCCTTTTACTGAAAATTATGCATTCTGCCTTCTTGTAGTTTATCCTTAGTCCTTCATTTTCACTTTCCTTTGCTATCTTCCGTAGGAGGTTTTGTAGTTTCCTTTCCGTAGCTGCTATTAGCAATGTGTCATCTGCATATCTTATATTGCTAAGGTTGTGTATGTAAAAGCTTTTGACAAGGTACATGTCAAAGAACTGTTAGAACAGTTAGATTTATTTGGCAATGGTATTAGAATAATATAGGACTTTTCTCTGGAAGCGAAATGGATTGCAATGAATTAGAAAATGGATTAAGGAAATCGATACAAAAAGTGGTCATAGATATAGATGTGTCTTCTGTCCAAACTTATTCAGCCTTTACAATGAAGTAATGCTGTAAGAATTAAAAGTCCTACCAGGATGTATTATTACAGGCTACAATCTTAATAGAAGCATTAAAAAAGCAGAAGACACTATGTTGATACAGAGACAGAAAGAAAACTACATAAACTCCTATAGAGTGTAATAAAGGAAAACTAGATGAAAGGACACAGTATCAACTGTAAGAAGAGTTAATATATGATTATAAGCAAACGAAACAGCGCAAGATAACGATTTGAGATATCAGATTTTTTAGAAAAATGCAAAAATTCAGAAATCTAGTATTTTCGGTAAACAGAGGACAGTAAATTCGACACCAAACTCCTAATTAGCATTTGCAATTGGTACTATGCGTATAGGCAAAGTATCAAGAAATGGGAAAATTTCCTTAGAGACAAAGAAAGGAGTACTGAACTATTTTGCTGTCCTGGTTATGACGATAAACTACATCCGCGTCCTGGTTATGAGGATAAACTACATCCGAGTCCTGGTTATGACGGTAAACTACATCCGAA
>OZ038493.1:100978428-100983428 GCA_964036315.1 Acanthosepion esculentum | reverse complement strand
AAGGCCACCAATAAATTTTATAGAATTACCAACAATACACTTTATCTGTAGTTGAAGACATACAATTACGTTCAAAATATAATGCAACTTCGGTTCTCGAATGTCTCACATGTTGGTTTTCGAACAAAATTTGAGATGAAAATGCCTGGTTATCGAACAAAATTTCGGTTCTTGTCGAACCGTGTTAATCCGAACGGAATAATTTCTGAGTTGACTACCGTGTTGTATACATCCGTGTGTTGTGGCGTGTTTTTCTTTGTGCAATTTTATTGTACTGTGACGTTTTTCTCTACATTGAATTCCTATTGGAAAAATAGTTTCGGATTACGAAAATTCCGGGGTACGAACGGCCTATAGAAAGGAATTAAATTCGTGAACCGAGGTTCAACTGTATTTAGATTTCGGGATTAAATAATCAATAGAGTTTGATATGCCAGTAAAGAAAATCAAATAACCAAACGAGAAATTTAACTGCTCACAAAAGTAGCGGCAAATTTCTTCATTAATCTCATTTCTCGTGTTCTGTTATAATGTTTTAATAACATTTTGCGTTTATATAGATTAAACAGAAGAGAGAAACCACAAAAGTGTTTGGTTACGATGGTGACTCTTTAAAAAAATATTATGATATATTTTCCATAATATGGAACATAAAGCATAATATATTTGTAAAAAATCCACATTAAACCAAAAACATTTGCGGTTTCTTTCTTCTTTTTAATATACACTCTTTTCTCTCGGTAGAACTACTATAACCTCTTCCCTTTATATATATATATATATATATATATATATATATATATATATATATATATATATATATATATATATATATACAAGTATGGGATTTGTATATACGGATAAATTCCAATAACCAACAATTATTATTCTTAAAAGAGTGCTCAATACAGTGTAGAGCAGATATAATTATTTATTTAAATATTATAACATAAATATGTTATAAAATCACTACAAAAATAGCCATTTTGTTTCAACACTCCCGGTGTCTTATCAAGTGATGATGTTGTTAACATTATCACTTGATAAGAGACTGGAAGTGTCGAAACGAAATGGCTATTTTTGTAGTGATTTTATAATATAGTTATGTTATAATATTTAAATAAATAATTACATATATATATATATATATATATATATATATATATATATATATATATATATATATATATAGTTTTAAGCTGTGCTATATTTATGGGATAAAACACTCAATATCAGAAAAGAGCGTATGTAAATATAATAGTGATCATTGATGTTAACAATCGTCAAGTCCCCTGGCGATTGCGCCTAGCATGAAACAGCCTGTTACCTCTGAGTTTTGACTTCAATGTTCACTTTTATATATATATATATATATATATATATATATATATATATATATATATATATATACATATATGTGTGTGTGTGTGTGTGTGTGTGTGTGTGTGCGTCTTTGTGTGAGTGTGTGTGTGAGTGAGTGTGTGTTTTCTCTGTGTCTGTGTGCCCGCGCGTACGACAGTACGCTTGTGTGCGCCTACCAAGATTTGCTTGCGTGACCCTTAGAGGTGTACAGTTTTAAAGGACACGCCTTTCTGAAGTTGTTTTTTTTTTCATATTCGTTCAACATGACGCCCTCCTTTTTTTTCATTAGAAAATAACAATGTCTTGTTTTCTTGTTTCTATTCTATCTCCTCTGTTTCCCTCTCTCGTCAATCTTTGGTTTCCTCCTCCATTTTCTCGTCCATCTAAGAACAGATAAATATTATCCTATCTTCGCCTCTACACAAAAGTCACAAGACAGCAAGAAGTCATTCGTCTCACTGTCTCCGTCTTGCAATTAATTCTATTGTCGACTTCCTCTTCGCACATACACACTTGACATTTGCAGACCTTTGCATTTTAATAAAGATTTCTTGAAAGTACATTCTCAATCTTAGTTTAAAGATCATTGGGAGGTCGTCTGTCTGAAGAATAGACAAGATAATGATGATACGTTGAGAAACGAGGATTATCATTAATAATAATAATAATATAAATGATAGGAAACGTATTAAAAATGTCACATTTCGTTTGTGTATTGAAAGAGACGTGACCCTTTATAAAATATAAGTAAATGTTGGAAGTTTGTTAAAAAAAATAATATACAGGAGGTCAGTAGGGAATGAGCTATTTTTGGGAAGGATAGAAATGCTGTATGTTTGATGATGCCAAAAAAAATGGTATCAACAAAAGATCTAATGCTGTTCCAGATATTAATAGTGTGGATAGCCATGCAGCTTTTTATAATGAGGTTCAGTGGATAGCCACACATTTTTTATGACTTGAACAGCCTCAAATTTAAGCAAGAAGACGGAAATGATTGTGGAGAACAAGGACAGTCAGTATTGTTTCAACTTCCAACTTTATTTGCAGGATATTTGTAAATCTGACCTAGAAGACGACCTCAAACGGGGATTCTTTCGCGCTACTGTACAGGCAGTTTTAATGTATGGGCCACAGATTGGGCATTTAAAACCCTTGAGGATAAGCTTCATGCAACCTACACACGGATGTTGATAGCTGTATTTAACATCTCTTGGCGACACCATCCGATTAAATCACAGCTGCATGGATCCATCCGTTACATTTTTACAATCTTGTATGAACGCAGAATTCCCATTTCAGGATAATGTTGAATGAAACAAGAACTTGATCTACTAATCTGGGCACATAACCATGACGCAAGACAAGTTGGTCCCCAATAAGTCACCTACAGTGGCCAACTATGTTATGACACAGAATGACACACTAATGACATTTAGGCTTTGGTGCAGGACCGTGATGTTTGGCGTAATAGAGTCATGAATGTCCGAGCCATAGTTCGACCAAATAAACCTTAAAATTACAGGGCGGAGGAGAATGGAACATGTTACTTCATCGACAACCATGTCATAGAGACATTTGGTGGGAATATATGTTCGAAATAACAATGTGCAATCTACTGATAGTTATAAAATACATTGGAGATGTTGAGAGGACAAAGGATGAGATACAAGACTAGAACAGAAAGAGCCGGAACTTGATTCTTCAGAATGAGTCTCTGTAACAAAATTAAAATGTGACGAGATTTTACACATCACGAAAAGAAGGCAGTAGTTGATTAATTGATACGTTTTCTAAGGCTTATTAACCCTATGCAGATTATTTAAATCCATAAAATATTTTAGATTGTAAGAATGTTTTGGGGGTAATAATAACTTAGTGACACAAATCTTACTAATTAACCCATAGCTGGAGTTAGAGGAAGTGGATACCGACCATTCATAATGGTGTTTGTGGGTAAGGGAATTTAACGAACCCAACGAAAATTGGAACTCGATTCTCTGATTACACCAGCAACTGGCGTTCCGAAGCAAACCCCCATCTGGCTAGTGACCAGGCATGATGTTGCGTAACTTCTACGATGTACAGGAACCGGTGTTTCAATGAGATGTGTCCCTAAGCAAATGATGACCGTAGGCGTCTTAGAAGTTTCTAAAGAAGCGAAGAAAGCCATTGGATATGCCCAAAAATCCTTATGAAAGAAATAATCGCGAACAAAGAATAATAGAGAAAAAGGATACGGAAAGAAAAAAAGAAAAATATCTAATGGCGCTTTATAAAAGAGATCACAAAATTTGTGAGAATTACAAGATCAATTTACGCAAAATAATTGTGGGAAAGTTTTCTTGAAAGGCGAAACTGAAAGCTTGTTAGTGCCGGTTAAGACCAAGCCCAATATGACAATTCTCTCAGCAAGCACATCTGACGCCATTTTTATTCGTACTAGTACAAGCTAGATGAAGAACAGGTGAAAAATGTCACCTACAGCATTACAGATTATGGTGTACTTGCACAGAAACAAGTACAAGAGCCACCCTGATAAATTAGCAACCAATCTGCATTGCTCTCTATGTAGGAAGTTGGCGAAAAATGGAACCGCCAAAAGATCATCCGGGTGTTCAACATTCAAACTAGCCATATACTTGCAGCCACCAAATCAGACATCAACTTCGTTGTAAAAAGAAAACAAGAAAATGCTTCTTAAACGAAGTGACTGCTTCTGGTGATTATAATATCATTGTTAAAGTAATAGGTAAGCTTAAGAAATATACCAACATCCGAATGCCATAATGTAGGACGTTCAGGGCTATTTTGTCTTAGTTATCATTGGGATACTGGTGTCTACATCACCGGACAAAACGATTAAGAAACTCAAAAACGTCTCGTATGTTATCGCCTCAGAAATATGAGCTGCTTGGCCCTGCAAATATTCTCTGAAAGTTGCTAATTATCTGAAGAATGTCAGTTAAACATCGCATGGTCAAAAAGTTCCGTGGTCCGCAGATCGACTATCCAAATAAGTTATTTGACTGTTAATTCGTAGAAGTAAGTAAACTCGAAATCAATTCCAGGGATGTTTTTTTACGTTCTTTCAGAGGTCTCTGCCTTTTTTTAATTCTTGCCTGAATTGGTAATTTAATTTTTTTCGTCTCTTTTTCTCTTCCCAGAAGTAACTACACCATCTGATCTTCCTTTTGATTTTTTTTCTTTTTCTAATTTCATGTTCTCCGTGGTATTTGATGTTTAAGTTTCACGTTTGAATCGTTAACCATTACATTTATAATCTTAATATTTAACAATTATCGTTATATATTTGGGTTTTTTTCTTTCCCTTTTTTCTCTGCTGTTCCCTTCCCGCACATGTTACATTAGACGACCGACTGTTGATACTACCCTAGTCCTTTCCTTGCTAAAATGATACGGCGTGACAGGCTCTAGTAGTTATTACCTCCTCCTCGCATAATATACTAGAAAGTCAGTTTATCATCGCATGGTCACAAATTGCCGTGGGCCGCAGATCGACTCTCCAAATAAGTTATCTAAATATTCATTTTTTTAATAATTTGAAATCAAAACCAAGAGTTGATTTTTAAAGTTCTTTCAGAGGTAGGTCTCTGTCACTTTTAATTCTGTGTTGA
>OZ038493.1:100893428-100973428 GCA_964036315.1 Acanthosepion esculentum | reverse complement strand
TTTAACTCTCCATATAAACTGTTATATTATGTGTGTTTGATGGTAGTAGTAGTAGTAGTAGTAGTAGTAATAGTGTATATATATATATATATATATATATATATATATATATATATATATATACATATATGGAATTCGAATGGTATTCGAATATATATATATATATATATATATATATATATATTCGAATACCATTCGAATTCCAATCGAATCCATTACATTCACTTACGGGCTAAAACGCTTTGGAAAGTTATTAATCCTCTTCTTCTCCCTCCAGCTGTGGATAAATAGCAGGAGAGACAGAAAAAGTGCCGTTTGTTTTGCACAAAGCCTTCACCACTCTAATCAAACCATATTTGCTCGTGTCTCGCCGACATTTCCGAGGGACCGAGCTGCATGAACCTCATACGTCGAATACGACGGGAGATTCCACCACACACACACACACAAACATACGCACACACACACACATACCCCCCCCCCACATATATATATATATTTTTTTTTTTTTGAATTGGACATATTCCGACAATTTTATTTAAAGACATTTATATATATTATGTTTAACGTTCTTTTTATAGATACAAATATTTAAGCAAATGCTCTGTTTTATAATAAACAGTATTAAATAACATTTACATTTTCTTTATTTAAAGACATTTAACGGTTAAGGCACATCACGCGAAATGATGGTTCCGTATAGGATACAGGTTCGATTCCTGTTGGAGAGCGAACATTTTCTATGAAAATTTCTCGGACATTCAAGCCGGTAAATGTTATTTAATACTGTTTATTATAAAACAGAGCATTTGCTTAAATACTTATATCTATAAAAAGAACGTTAAACATAATATATATAAATGTCTTTAAATAAAAAATATATATATATACAAAGCAAAAACAAAGTAAACTATCTTATAGATAATATTACTTTCTACTCACTTTTAGCCCTCAGGTCAAATTGACGAATGTTTCGCTTCTGACAGAATTGATGGAGAACACACCTTTTTTCACATTGAGATTTGGTAATTTTTATCTGCTCCTTAAAGTTATTGATTTCTTTATTTCATTAAATATTTGGCATTAAGCAGAACTTGAACCTTTTATATCATCAACAAAAGCAAGAGTGATTCCGATTTTCCCATCAAATCCATCCATTATTTTCGCTATTATACCAATATTATATCCGTTTTTTATCGTCGAATATTTGTATAATTCCATTAACGAATTAATTTTTCTCATCGAATCTGTCTATTATCGGGCCGAAATAACAAAATAAGCTTTCTGGCTAGAGGTTTCATTCTATTCTATAGAAATGCGCAGAGGAGATAAAATTTTAAAAGAAACGCGCTGGTGACGTCAGCTGACAAGTGGAAGAAACAGTGTTTCATGGAACTCACTTTTAAAGAGAGACTCGATAAATGTGGGGTTTTATTTGCTTCGAATATCTGGGAAGCGTTCTAACAGAATACAAAAAGAGTGAAGCGGGAATCTGAAGACGCGTTAGAATAGCTAAGCAGAGTATTATGAAATATAAATACTTCGTTAGTAACAAAGAAAGGAGTACTGAACTGTTACGTGATTTCTGTTCTCCTATTTGGAAGTGGATTCTGGACAGTCTCCTCAAAGCTGAAGAAGATACTTGAAGCAATCGAAATGTGGTTCTACACAAGTATACTGAGGATATCATGGAATAACGAGGATTAAGATAAAAGGAAACTAAAAGGAAATTTATACTTAACCCTATAACAATAACCATGGGTATATAGTACCCAGCGATAATTTTCCTATTTCTAATTACAATTTTCAGTACCTGATTTTCGCAAGTAAATAATATGTTTTTCAGTTCCTTTTAATGTTAACTCAAAGTAAAAAGTTTGAAGTGTCTGTATGTAAAATATTTCAAATAAAGATTTACATTTTTTTTTTTCGATATGTTCAAAATCGGGTATGATATACCCATGGTTAGTAGTTGTGTAACTTTAATTGATGGTTAGTGTTCTAGGGTTAAGATTAGAAAGAGAGAGTTGAGATTTCTAGAGCACATGATGAGGAAAGAGCGTCTCGGACATTTGCTACTCACAGGATAGATTGAGGGCAAATGGGAGAAAGGTTAACACTTAAATTACTGATAGAACAAAGTTTAGAAGGAAAACCACACATAACCGACCGAGCGAGCATATGTAAATACATAGAAGAACTGAGTTTGCAGTCGGTAGCTCTTGTGGAGAAGGACGACCAACTATCCCTACACTAACTGTTGAACATGGACTCTTTCATCCACCATACATAAAACTTCGGCTCAGAGGAACTGTCGTCGCGATGTGGGTCACAATGCGTGGCGTCTGAGTCGTATTCATTGCCGCACTGAACTACGGTATTCTCTTTTACTCTATGATTAATCCATGTCCCTCATACGATTAAACCTATTCTTCATTCAACCTTTTGTTCCAGTGTTTCCTTAAAGTATTATTAGACATAGAAACGAGTGTTATATGAACTTTATAATAGATAGATAGATAGATAGATAGATAATGAACAGACTTAGATAGATAGATAGACAGACAGATAGATAGATAGATAGATAGATAGATAGATAGATAATGAACAGACTTAGATAGATAGATAGACAGATAGATAGATAGATAGATAGATAATAAACAGACTTAGATCGATAGATAGATAGATAATGAACAGACTTAGATAGATAGATAGATAGATAATGAACAGATTTAGATAGATAGATAGATAGATAATGAACAGATTTAGATAGATAGATAGATAGATAGATAGATAGATAGATAATGAACAGTTTTAGATAGATAGATAGATAGATAGATAGATAATGAACAGACTTAGATAGATAGATAGATAGATAATGAACAGACTTAGATAGATAGATAGATAGATAGATAGATAATGAACAGATTTAGATAGATAGATAGATAATGAACAGATTTAGATAGGTAGATAGATGATGAACAGATTTAGATAGATAGATAGATATATAATGAACAGATTTAGATAGATAGATAGATAGATAGATAGATAGAAAGATAGATAATGAACAGATTTAGATAGATAGATAGAATTTCTGGGATGAGGATTTATTATTTACTATTATCTATTGTCCTCTTCTTTGTTGCTATTATCACAACGTTTCAGGCGTTGTGCTCTTTGGCCTTCCTCATGTCTATATTGATATGAATAACCTACAGGTTATTCTGAACTGAATCCTTTTTTTAAACTAAAGGATGCCGGCTCGTGTCTTTCCATTGTTCTTGCCTCGGGATACCTTCTAGTTCTTATTTCTACTGTAGTAATGTTTAGTTATTGATCGCCGTTTACACTGAGTGCAAGTATAAACTGCCGGGTCCCGTAAGACCATGGCCTGATGGATAATATTGCTTGTTTGTAAATTTGGTAACATATTGTTAGGGATTGTTGAATACGGACCCATCCATCCGCTAGGTGTAGAACGTCTGCTCATAGGAATATTCATCGCAAAGTGGGTCGCATGGCGTAGCGTATGAGCCGTACGAATTACCGCACTGGATTACAGCATTCTCTTTTAATATATTATTAATCCATGTCTCTCATGTGACGTGAGTAAAGCTGTTCTTCGCTCAACCTTTTGTTCCAGTGTTTCTTTAAATTATTATTAAACAGAATTACGAGCGTTATACGAAAAGTATAACAATACTAAAAACAGTTACTAAGATTAACAAAGAATATTGTGGAGAGTCAGGAGTGCCCGAAGAGACACGGCACATAACGAAGCAAATTTGCTTCGACAGTTTTTATAGCATTCTGTGTATTCTCGAGTAAAAAGCAAGTTTTATAACCCACCTTTACACGCAGAATGTCTGCAAAGTACTAATGCATAGTTAGAAACATTAAACGAAAATCGCTAAAATTCTAGAAAAGATTCAGGCGATTCTTAGCATACAAAAATATGCATTACATTTTAATGAAAAAATCAATTCAGTTTTCTAAAGGAAAGAGGCTTCGAACTCTTGATTAACATTTCAGTGTTTAAACTAAGTCAAACATAACTGTTGCAACGGCACGTTAACCTTGATGTATTTAGGAAACATTCTAGAGTAACCCCGATCGAACACTGACAGCAAACTGCCTTCATGCGGATAGAAAATGAATTCTGTAAAAAGGGAAAAGGGTGTAAGACAACGATGTGTTTTCAGACAGTGCACAGTAAACACATTTAAACACACTTTACACAGTAATTATGTAAACACACAATACACAGTACTTTCACACAGTACACAGTAAAGTGGTTTTTGACAGAATTAGGAGTCCTACTTTTGTGAGACCGATACTTTCCTACATCATGGACTCTCCCAGTACTATATTATTATGTGAATGGTAGTATCATGGGAGTAGCACCAGTAATGCGCAGCCGCGTACGATACCAATATCGGACACCACTGGACAGTAAGCTCTGCTTACTCTTACACTATTCTTTGTAACTTTTCTGTTTAATATAACTTTCTTACCTCTAACCCGTGTTCCGTGTTTTCCTTCCGTGGTCCCTACTTCGGGTCCACATCACCTACCAATATTCATTATTGGCGGCAATAATCTAAATAGCATAACGAACAACCATTCAAACTTTCTAAAAATATCAAAAAACACCATTTAGCTACAAAGAACATGGTATTGGGGATATCCATAACCGACAAAGGAAAATGTCATGTAGAAATATTAATAATGAGTTGAATGAGATGCAATATATCTTTATATATCAATTATGCGATTGGAAGATAGATGAGTAGTTTACAAGAGGTTCTGGAAGAATTAGAATTGTTTCCATATGTTAAATTAATTGGATTGAAATTAAAACATGAATTAACAGAAATGATTGTGGTTTATATGCAACATAGGCACGTAATAAAAATGGAATAGCTGAATGTTTATTCTTGTGTGTATGAAAGAACATTCTGTCTTTCCATTCTTATCCTTCTGAGTTAAATTCAGTTACGCTTTCTGATCGGGATAATAAAATCCGAAGTGGCTCTACTCTGCTTGCAGATCTAAGTCATCTGTGGCTGGTTGGGTCGTATAACGGTTAATATTATTTAGCACACTCTAGAACAGGAAGGGAAAATAATTTACTTTAGAAATGAAACTAATAAGATCTGAAACTCTTCATATCTAATATCTTATCGGCATCTATTAACCTACATCTATTTACAACTGCCCACATCATTCAGATATGCTAGAAATGGTAGATGACCTGAAAGGTACCATCACGCTTCTGTTATTTGCTATATTCAACTGCCTTCTCAATACCATGGAAATATCTCCAATATTCTTGAACAATTTAGTAATAATATCTGGTGGCTTCAATTATTCCTCTGATATTCATTCCTAGTGGTTGTTGTGAACAATTTTCAACGTTAGTTCAAACACTACTATTATTTTAGAATATCCCAATCATTCCAGACTTCAGATATTTGGATGGTTCCGTTTAATTTCATCTTTGTGGTCTACTAGAACACGTAAATCTTTCTTTACGATAAACAGATCGATTCGCCAAACCTGAGATGACTGAGACAATTAATTTCAATGTTTGCTAGATTTTTTACTTAATTCCCTGTAATATCTGACAGCTGATTTGTTCGCGTAGTAGATGCGACGGTAGGCCCTCTGGTTCTCTCATGACCGCTTTCTTTTGAAGGCTGGATAAAATTGGTAGGAATTTATATCCTTGTCTCTCGCCCCTTCTACTTTGATGCATTTAATAATGTCATTTGCTAGCTAAATATTTGCAGAACTTATATAGAGCAGTTTGCTCCTCATATTAATTCTGGATTCTAATATTTTATTCCGAAAATAAGAGATGCTTCCTCGCAGTTCAAATAGTATTTAGCGCCATACTTTACCAAACACGTTTTTATACTCTCTAAAATATAGGTATACACACTTCTGGATCTGTATTGCCTTGTTTTTATATTATTCTGAGTATAGATACCAACTTAACGAAAACGAACTGATATTGTTTTATTTCTGGTCTAATACGGCTTCACATTCTATTCATTAGAATTCTGATAGGTTTCGTTATTTTGCTCATTATGCTTACTCTGCGATGGGGTCTGCAGGAATTTCACCCTGGCTTCTGGGGCAGCACTAAGAAAATGGATCTAATGAGATCTTCCTACTACTCTCTGTATATTTCGTTTATTTCCCTGATCTTTCAATACCGATTCCATTTAAAGCTTCAATCCCATCTGGTCTTGCTAATTTGTACCTGTTCCGCTTTGGTGATGCTTATATCACTTCTGTCGTTATTATTTCTGGTACCCCAATATACTTGTGTATAGCAGATTTCCCTCTTTCGTTGTGAAAGATTTTCTCCGATGTATTCTCTCCATAATTCAAATATAATTATTTTCTCTATTATTAGTGTTCCCTTGATTGACTCAAAGAAATTGTCAATAATTCTAAATCATTCTACTATTTCGGTTTAAAATAAACATACCTTCTTTAATTATAACATGGCCCATTATAAGCACAAATGCTGCGCCGATTATTGATCCTTGGTTTTCACTGATACCAGAAACTTTTGACCAATCCATTATTTGGTTATGTTCAGAAAGAAAAAGAATGGATTTTTATTTTCAAGTTCTGTAGTCGAATTTCTGATATACAGTAGTGATAAAAAGTAAATGAGTACAAGAAACCACTTTTTATAGTTTATACACTACATTCCTACTTTTATATCGGTTATACACTACATTACTACCTTTTATATAGGTTATACACTATATTACTACAAAAACAACAAGAATATAATATATATAATAATTCTTGGAATATTTATTAATGTCATGCTAGATAGATAGATAGATAGATAGTAAAAAGTTATAAAGACAGTAAGAAGTAAAAAGAGAGAATACTAACGAATTGTGAAAGTCATAGATAGATAGATAGAGAGAGAGAGAGAGAGTGATTAAGTGAGTGAGTGAGTGAGAGAGAGAAGTACAGAGAGCGAATACTAAGGGATTGTGAAAGGCTTAGATAGATAGATAGATAGATAGATAGATAGATAGATAGTAAGAAGTTATAAAGACAGTAAGAAGTAAAATGAGAGAATACTAATGAATTGTGAAAGACTTAGATAGATGGATAGATAGATGGATAGATAGTAAGAAGTAAAAACAGGATACGAGTAGATAGATAGATAGATAGATAGATGTTCAGATTTGAAAGAAAAAAGAAAAATATTACTATGTTCAAGTAATGTACACCAACTTCATCTATACAGCATTGTTAAACACTACATGAGTAAAAGAATTTTCTCTTTCAATACAAGTTATACACCTGAGGAATCCATACAATCGATCAGTCGAAACACTGTTACTTCAAATCTCTAGGGAGAATAACTCTTGAAACATTTATTAATGCCATGATATAAAACGCAGTCTTCATGATGATGATGATGATGAAAAATACTTTTAGTTGACAGTTAAAACAATAGCAGCAGCGTAAGGCTAACGTGCAATCAAAAGGATAGCAAAGACCTGAATATCCTCTTCACAAAAGTATGTACATCATTACTTTGTCCCGGACTATGCTCTGGGTCAGACATGTGTACATCATATATATTGATGAGAAGTCGTTCCTTTGATGTGTCACCGTTCGCAGAGACGGATGCACAAGACATCTCTTTGTTCTTTGTTGTCGATATTTTAAATAATATACGCCCGACAGTTTCGACACAAGTGATATCTCATTCTCTTTCTCCTCCCACCGAATGGAAAGACACAAAAGAAACAAAACAACAGTGGAAGTCATAGGCGCTATGTCCTGTGCAAAAAAGTCAATGCAGTCTGTGTCACGAGTGCAGTGACAGCATTAGGCAGCAAAAGATGGCGGATAATGGGGAATCGAGCGCGTCACTGCAAGCTACTGGCAGCTAGAAGGAGGTGGAAGAAACACCGAAAATTTAAGACACTGATGCTGTGAGGAAACGCACATCTAACGTTGGATTAACAATTTCAAAATGAAATCTTATTTGATTGGTCGAAAAACTGAATCGGTGTTTTTCGTTTCGTGGCATTAACAGTGCTTAGATTTTAATTTATTAAAACTAGCTTAAAGCCGTACTATCGTGTGGAATTTAGAAATAGCTCCTGCGGGGCTTTTGAATGGGAGAAGGAGATGTAATAGGCAACAGAATCGCCGAAAACAATCGCAATGATAAAAAATTCGGAATCTAAAATGTCAGAATTGAGGGTCTGTTTCCAGCCCGGGATGTTTTTAATTTACTCATGGCGTCGAACTGATTTTAAATATTTAAAATGGTGCAATATGATGGGCTATGGATTCTAGGAGTGAAGTTTGAAAAAGTGTGACACACTGGTATTTGCATATATTATATAGAAGACGATCGATTTTGATTTTTTACATTTACTAAAACTGGTGAAGATTTGGTTACTGAGTCAAATTTTGAAGAGCGAAGAAAATAAATCACATCGCATATATATATATATATATATATATATATATATATATATATATATACACACACACACATATATATATATATATATATATATATATATATATATATATATATACATACATATATATATATATATATATATATATATATATATATATATATATATATATATATATATTGAAAACACTAAAAAATATGTAACATCGAAAGAATCTTATGTTTGGGTAGTAACTTGCGCAACTACAAGTTTACCGACCTACCCCACACGCATGGTCCATCTTGTTTATATTTGTGCTCAACAAATATGGCGGAAGCCATATCCAGGAGTGTCGCGCCCAATGGCATCATGACTTTAGTTACTCATCACTGACTTAGTCACAAGATTTTCCCTGTAGATTCCCCATAATGCGCAGTTATCGATATAAGTTTATTTAAAAATCTCTATATATTAATTATGTTTATAAAATATTGATTTTGAAAGATATGGTTTAAGGTAATTTCAGTCAGTCAGTTAAGTGCCATGCGTGATACACTCTTATGCGATGATTTATCTTTCGATACATGACTGACGAGGCAGATTTATTTGCCATCCAAGGCTATAAAACCCGGTCTTTTCTGCTATTTATCCATAGCTGGGTGAGAGAAGAAGAGTATTCATACCAATGGGATTAGCACGTAAGTGAATGCAATGGATTCGACTGGAATTCGAACTCGGCTCCCCAATTCCTCAATCCGAGTCGCTATCAGTTACAACATGTAAATGTCCGTGCCTTAAGTTCATTTACATGATTTAATTGTACATTATATTTGATTTTAGGATATAGAATCGCTCTACTTCATAAGATAATTAACTGAAACTGGTATATTTAATTCTGTTTCTTCTTTTTCTTCTTCCTTTATATGATGTGTCACTTCAGAACGTGGGCGTTCATAGCTTTCAACAATTTCCTGTTCTTTCTACTTTAGAAAATTTTATCTTTTTGTTTTATATATATCTCTTAATCCCTGGCTTGGGAGACATTTACAAATGGATTAGGCGATAAAGCAAAAATATTAAAAATATGAAAAGCTACAAACGACAGGGAATTGTGGAGAACTATTTTGAGATTACAAGAAAATACACGTAATATTCCCTGCTATCATCAAAGTATAAAATAGTTGATGTAATATATATCATCGCCATACTTATTAAGAGAACTAGGCTTGCGTGTGGTTTAATGGATAATGTCTTGGAATTGTTAATCGGAGATCCGAGTTACAAATCCAGTCGTGGTCGTTATATTTACTTACGTGTAAATATATTGGGAAAGGTAAAACGCCACCTCTTCTCTCACTAGATTATTTAGTAGGGCATGTGCCAGTAATTGTTACAATCTAAAAATATTCCATGTCTTTCAATTATCTGCCAAAAAACAGATCAGTGAAAATAGCCTGTCATTGTTATCATTCAGCCATCAAGAAAATCCTGTGTATATATTAAAAAACTTCTCAAACTTTCGACATATTTGGTTGTAAAAGTCTATTAACGTTTTTCACTACATAGCCTTTGATGACGCAGTTTAGTTTACAGGATAGATTTGGCACTTCGGAATTGTCATTCTCCATGACAATTTGTCAACCTTAGGCAGAGCGACCAATCTGTTCTGCCAGAGATATATAACCAATAACAGGGATGGATGTCATGCACAAGAGATGAAGGTGGTTTTGTTGTTTGTTTGTTTAACGGCATATCAACTCCTTATGGGTCATTTAAGGCTGGAATTTAATATTTGTAAGGGCATTATTAATTTTTTTAACAAAGAATGTATTGCTGATAATATTTTTTTCTCCAAAAAAATATATTGCTGGTAATTTTTTTACTATGAAAATGTATTGCCGGTATTTTTCTATAAACATTTTTACTACATCATAGTGTTTTACCCCAGTCTTAGGGTTACCTGGGGCCCTAAATTCAGCTAGAAGGTGGACATGACAACAACAGACAATCAGACGCCTTGCCTTCGGATGTAGTTTAACGTCATACCCAGAAACGGGGGATATTTGTGCGAAAGCGAACACAACACGTGAAATTTGTC
The DNA here is from genome assembly GCA_964036315.1 of Acanthosepion esculentum. Lineage (NCBI taxonomy): Eukaryota > Metazoa > Mollusca > Cephalopoda > Sepiida > Sepiidae > Acanthosepion > Acanthosepion esculentum. Next base: position 100,962,868 of record OZ038493.1, on the reverse strand, counting down.
CTCGATACGCTAATTCGCATGCAATTTTCGTTTGCAGCCTTTGCACAAGGTTTAAACGATATCAGCAAGTCATTTTTTTACCAAAATGAAACTGGTATAAGCCAAAAGCTTCCAATCCACATTAACGGCGGAAAATTACCATAAAGTATTTGTTTCCCTTCAACCGAGGCTTGAAGACAAGTGGATGAAATGAAAGAAGGACATTTAATCATAACTACGACGTATGTCAATTTATAAGCATTTATGCAATATGTTCGTTTCTTACAGTAAGGATGTTTACGAATCGTATCGTGTATGGCCTCAGTAAGTGGAATCAGGTACCGAGTTCAAATTCCGGCTAAATTTGCTGAGTTCCCTTACGCAAAACTATCCATCTCCAGCTACGGGAAAATAAAAAAAAACAAAACAAACAAAAAAACTGTATTTTCAAACCTTGATTAGCAAGCAGTCTTAAAGAACAACAACACTGAATTTAAAATTATTTGAGTGTGGTGCTGATTACTCCATCCTTTAAATACATAATTAATACAGAAACCAGAACCATAACACTAAGGATGTGGAAGCTGTTACACTAATATTCCAGTAGGAGTTTAATGTAACTAAGGGTTGGCTGATCGTTACAACGGAATACACATCACGGAATTTGGTAATATTTTTCCAGTAAAATTCGTATTAACCAACAAGTTCGTAAAACTTCCACGACATACACATAGAATGACGTGGTTCGCATCCGGGTATGCTTATCTAGTAGGATGAGTATCTAATAGCTGCCACAGATGCCTGCCCAGCCACACTTTGTCTTGTTCAACACCCACTGAGCCAATATGCGGTATATTCAGTATCTATGCTGCACGGTCCTTAGAGCTTATTGGAGTGAATGCATAACCTTTAGTGATTACCAGTTTGCATAAGGTATGTAAGCTCAAACCTTCGGTCACGATGATTTGTAACTTCGTTCTCGAACAACCGTTGACGGCTTCCAAAGAGTTTCGCCTACGCAAATATTACTCACAAGGCTTGGGGCCACCCATTATATGGCTTTTAGACACTTTCCAACGTCGCTACACGCTGGGACCTTTTGCACAGGCCGTTATTAGCGGAGAGCAAAAAGTTTGAGAAATTGATCATGATGAAATTCGATCCAGATTCGCACAGTCTGAACCCTACCGTTATAAATACTTTGCGAGGTGTCCATGAAATTAGTAATTATAAATAATTTCAATATCTAATTTGATGCTGTGAAAACGTCATGATGAATTTCAATGTTTTTCCTTATGACTTAGTGGTGTTCTTGCTTATTATTTTCTTAATTATTTTTTAGATATATAAATTATTTCTAAAATGTAAGAAAATGGAAAACTCAAAAGAAAAGCAATATATTGGAAATTACACTTATTATTTTATGCCTATTTTTAAGTTTGTTTAACTTAAATTATGTAATTAATCTCCCCCACTCCACGTAGCTTATAAAAAAGTTCACCATTGTGCAAATTAATTGAAACAGAACGAATAATTCCGTTAGTATTTACTTTTCTTCGTATTTTTCCAACGAAACGTCACTCAGTGCACGTGTTAATACTTCGTAAGTCAATTCCACTAAGTCGTTCCTTGCAGACTACATATTCTCGATTGGATTTAAATCAGGAGAGATACAAGGCCGGTTTATAGTACTTTGATTTTCTCATTGGAGAGGCTTGCCAGTGTATTCGTGCAGCGTTATAATTTTCAAGTAACACCCATCGCAGAAAATGGCCTTAGGACAAGTAATCGATAGTTGAGACAATAGCTTCTGTCAGGGAGATTCATTTCTGCATTGGATGTGACAAGAACCCCACAGTCAAAGAGAAGACAGTGAAGAGCCTCAGACGGCTGTAAGAAATTCCACGGGTTGATTGACACCGAGGTAAAGAGGCACAGAAAGTGGCACGAGATGGACTTGAATTCATCGAAAAAACGTACTTCCCCGGCAAACTGAAGGCTTGGTGCCACCAACATGGTTTGCTGCCAGAGCGTTCGTGTTCGTTGCAGGTGTATGATATTACTCTGTCTCTGATTCATCAGACGCAACCGTGTATCAACAAGTACCTGCGCAACTGGCTTTGTGTTCTGTCCTGCTTTTCCACATCGTTAATTGAGGACTTCAGTGTGAGGAAGGTACACCTTAACATAACGATGAGAGATACAATTAATTAGTTCATCCGCAGCTTACAGCCAGATATCAAAACTAGCATAGATGGTCGGCAATAGAAGCCACCCAAAAAGCATAATCCAACCAGCGAACCAAGGAGATTATGGGGGTGACTCAAACCAATCGAGTTGAACTGGTCAGCAAAAGCAAACAATTCTTCTCCGAACAGGGCCCAAACGAAAAACTAGTCATGGTGAATTAAAAAATCAGGAATTTTGTGGAAGAGAAGCGAACAGAAACTGCTTTTTCCCAATCCAAACAATCTCCTTGGACTACATGGAGTGATATTGATCCGATGAAATTATCAAGGAATAGCCTGATTGCAATGGATCCATTGGCAATATAATTCCTCCTGGATTTACCTAAGATCTACCAAATGCGATCAATCTCAAGCTGTGGGTGTAAACTGACACTGATGTATGCGCATTATGTCAAAGTGATCGAGACACTCGATCGTGCCCTCTGCATGCCTACAACCACTGTAGATGTACATGTGCCATCAAAACAATGTTGTGTAATCGTCACCTTTCGTTACGTAATTAGGTAGAATTTTTATTGACAACGTCTAAGTAACGTCAGAAAGAAAGTGACAGGTTTCGTTGTTGTTTTTCTACTTTGTTATTATATTTCTAAATATTTATTATTATACAGAATATTCCTAATTTCTTTACTCATTAACTTATATAGATGTAAATTGTCCGTTATCCTTGTTTATATAAAGTTTACGCATATTTTAACATACGTTATTTTTAATTGTTGTCATATTCGATCTATCTTTCAAACACTAACCTTCTTTCTCGCACTTTCTCTCTCTATATTCATATATATATATATATATATATATATATATATATATATATATATATATATATATATATGTGTGTGTGTATGTATGTATATATCGGTTCGTCTGTGTGTGTGAATGCGTGCATATGCCAGAAAGTTGTGCAAAGGATAGTTGCCATCTGTGGATGACAAATTTATATATATATATATATATATATATATATATATATATATGTGTGTGTGTGTGTGTGTGTGTGTGTGTCTGTGTATGTGTATGTGTATGTGTGTGTGGATATGTGCGAATAACAATATTGATATATTGTATGCAACAGAGCCAAAAGGGAAAGATAATCCTTTCCTCCGGATGTAGAACCAGGCTTGGTTACCAGTTGAAAGACATGAAAAGACTTTTCCACGGAACTATCCTAAGTGATCTTTGCCACTGTTGATTGTGTCTCATTTTTCCCAAAGACATTCGGAATGCAAGAAAGAAAAGAATGCAACAAAGACAAAAACAAACAAAATTCTTCTAGACTGAAGCCGGAAGAACGTGAAAATGGTAAATCGATATTTCTCTTTTATCAGAGCAACTAGATTGAGGATCTTGCGATTTCTGTGGACTTCTTATTTGTTCTAGTCTTTTTGGACATTTCCTTGCTCCTTTGTCTTTTTATTTATTTTCATTTGAATTTCACTGGAAGCTTTTGTTTTTCGTTTTTCTATTAATAGTTGTGGAATTTTGGCATATTCTTTCATTGTTATTGAAGTTTATTTTGAAGTGGTCTGTCGTTGCTGTCTGATTCTTAACCACTAGATACGCGGGTACTTTTACTTATACTGATGGTGTATTCTGCCTACCGAGTTCGAATTCTGACCGATTCTATTCATTAATTCATTCCGCACTGACGCGTTTGCAATATACATGAATCCATCTTTTTCTAGTTCTGAGTTAAAAAGAGGATTTATTGCCTTGTCACTCAAGAAGAACAAAAGATTTGACTTCAAATGCCCGTAAATTACAAAGCTAACTCGGCTCATTTAATTTCGCAGGGCAACCAGTCTAAAAAAAGAACAACTCTGAATTCAAAATCAACCTGAGGAGGGATAGGCTCCGTCAGTCTATACTGACATATGGTATCCTAAGTCCATAGGGGACATGGCATATATAAGAAACTATGAAACCAATAATCCCCGACCTGACTACACAATTTTACGTCTTCTTATTTACCATTATAAAAATGGAGTAAACAGTAGTGAACATTGATGTCATGCTTTCGCTTTTCAAAAATGTCTTAGTAAAAATGGCAACGTCTCAGATATCAGCGAGAATCTAGCCCCCGTTTACCAATTTCGTCGTCTTCCGATATGATGATTAGTACGCCATGTCGCAGATAAAAAGGGGGGGAGCTACATCAAAGTATTCCTGGCAAGTATTATTTCATGGGCGTTCAAAGATGGCTCATGATGCCCAAGAATAACACAGAAACTGAATGGCTAAATCGACAGAGGGAGCAACGCAAAAAATCTGTTTGGAAAGACCGGATTTTGCATGCAAAAGCTTATCGATGCTGTCCAGCTACCTCTCGAAACAAGTTAAGAGATGGTTGAGAAGAAATTAAAATGAAGTTGAAAATACCAAACAATTTAAAATCTCGTTAACCATTGCTGTTCCAGGAAGGAGCAAAGAAAACAGCACGTGACAGAAGTAAAGATGACAGAGGAATCCAAGAATATTTGCATATAAAAGAAAGTTTCCAAGCTGTTGATTTTTTAAAAAATGGGAATCAGGCCAAGGAAGGCAGCAATGCCACTAAAACAAAAAAAGGTGTTACAGGATGTGGAAGGATTAGAAACAGAAGCAATAATGATGAACAGAAAGAGAAGAGAGTAATCAGGAGGACAGTAGATAGCGATTGAAGATTGCTTTTAATGTATTGGAGATTGAAATTGGCTGGAAAGTATGAAGCCGGAACAAGCAAGAAGTCTGCGAGAAGAAACTGTTAGCCTAGAATTTAACGTTTCATCTACCCAGCTCAACTAAATTGATGACATTTCGACGTCTGTCTAGTACTGTGTTTAAATTAACCAACTCTAGGTACCATAGCGAAGAGCAATATTTATTTAGGAAAAGACAAAATGTGGCACAATGTCAAAACGGAGAATGGGGAAGAGAACGATCTTCTTCCGTTTTAAATATAAACTCAGTTAGCCACAATCACTGACTTAAATATACTATAATATTCCTAAAACCAAAATAACGCGTTCTTACTTACCATACTTACTCCAATCACCATAATACCTCTATGTCTCTATGAAAAACCTAACTAGTCATATATGTACAATTCATATCTAGCGGGGGTGGGGGACGACTTCTTAAAAACTAAGCCAGTGTGTATTTACAATATGCCATAGCTATAAATAATATAAAATATAACAAAATATTTATACATATAAAATATAATGCATATATATATATATATATATATATATATATATATATATATATTATGAAATGGACAAAGTTCGACAATTATTTAAAGACATTTTTATGTTTAAATTATAAAAATAACTTCCTCATCATTTAATCATTTTCTTACAAAAAATATATGACATGCAGCAAGGCACGGGTAATTCGGTTAGTTATAAAATAATACCAGCAAATGTATAGAATAAAATAAGTAAGAATAAATAAGGGAAGATAGAATAAAAAAAGGAACTGAAATATAAAGTATAGTATCAGACAAAAGAATTGCCGTTAGAAAAAAATACCTCAGCAATGAAAATACCTGCGGACGAAGTTAAAAGCAAATAGGCGAAATGAATAACATCATTGTTAACTCATTATTTACTGATATTTTATTTCTTTAAGCATAGTGCCATCCTTCCGAGCAAGGCGGGATGTCACTATTACGCACGGGATTTCAGAGAGAAGGGAGGAAGGGTTTAGAGGCGTGATAGAGGGAAGGATGAAGAGAAGGACAGGGAATAGACCAAGGCATATGGAGATGTCGATCGACATTACATTTGAATAGTTGGAGATTATAGTTATCAGGGAAACAAGTAATAGGAAGCGAATTTCACAGACGGGAAGTGCGAGACATGTAGCTATTGGAGTAGAAGAGACGGCTACATTTAACTATTTCGACAGTGAAAGGGTAGGACCGAGATGTCAGCCTAGTTGCACGTTTAAATGTATGCAGTCTGGGAAATAGCGAAAGTAGCTCGTCGGAGCAGTTACCGTGAAAATATTTGTAGAAAAGACAGAGGGAAACAACGATACGACTATGAGAGAGCGACTGTAGATGAGATGCCAGTTTAGGGCCAATCACATTGCATATCCGTCTCTGTATTTTGTCGAGGACCTTAAGACGAACAGCGGGTCACCAGACCATATATGGCAGCAGTATTCCATGCAAGAGCGCATGGTTGATTTATAGTTTTGAAAGATGGATTCGGGCGAAATAAAATTCTGGTACGACACAGGGAACCAAATTTCCTTGCGGTAGATGAAGCTATTGATTCAATGTATTTGTTCCAGCTCAGGTGAGCAGACAGTGTGAGAGCAAGCAGTCGCAAATAATGTGCTCTCATGTAGTTGAGCATAAGGCATTCTAATGGGAGACAGGGACGGTTCCCTGTGGTGAGTAATAGGGAGCAGTTTTGTTTTGAGGCATTAACGATAACCAGCCTGTCCATACCCCAGCCCACAACCGATTGGAAGTCCTATTCGAGACAAACGGCCGGGTTAGTTTTGTCAGCATTACCAGATTTTCTTTTGCTGTGGAATTTAATCGGTACACATAGTGAATGGCGTTCTGGTGTTCATGTAGCCGAAGAAAGTAAGAATCTAAACTATGGGGCCTAATGTCACGGAGTTTATCTTCACCGTTACGTTTAGCCAAAGATACCGTGATAATTTAGGCCTACCAGGTAAGTTACGGTCACTGAAAAAAGTATTAATTTTAACCCCTCCAGAAACCCCTGTGTATAGTGATCCCTTATATTGTGCGTAAAAAAAAATAAGCATGAAAATCGTATTATGCTGTAAGATATGATACGTAATTCCTGGGGATTTCCACGAAACTTTAGGATGTATATACTGCTTCTTCAGGGTTATTTGAAATGTGCTATTTAAAAGACAGTCCAACAGGGAATAGTCATGTTGGTCAAGCTTCATATTTCTTGAAGACGAAAGCGAGGCTTTTTATTTCTCCGCCATTTAACGTGATTGATCAACTTTGGTTTAGTTTAAGGTGAAGAAAATGTTGCTAGTTTATTTCAGATAGACACGTAATTTTATTATTAGTATAATTCATTCGTCTACTTGCGAAAGGGATCCCAAATATATTTATTTTTTGTCTTTTTCATAAACGAGAAAAATGTCATTCGCGGTCAGGAGGTGGCTAATATCAGACATATGTCATCATACCATAAATCATTACGGTCGTAAGGACAAGAATTTGTAGTGTAGCTGTGGCAGCAATTATGTATCTAGACAGCCCTCTGTCAAAAGAATTTCCCAATATTTAAATTTCTGAATTTGTTTGATTTTGACACCTTCAATTCGTATTTTAAAACTTGGAATTTTATCTGTTTCTGACAAATCAGTATTCTTTATTCATCTAGTTGATAGTCCTTTCTTCTCTTTTTAGTTTATTAACTTGTCTACGAAGTCTTGCAGTTCTCTTTCGTTGTCAGCCATTAACACAATGTCATTTCCCTACCTTATACGGCTAAGATTTCGCACACCGATATTAAATTCTGGAAGGGTCATAAACTCATTTAGATAGCCTCAATCTAGAGCAGTGGTTTATTAACCTTTTTCATTGTTTGCACTCTTATCAGACCACCAAACAGTTCTTGCACTTTCTTTCAAACCGGCAGTCAGTTCTCGCACCCGCTTCTACAATTGATGAAAAACAATATTGATCTCCTGTGTAAATAACAAAACTATTTTGTTTCTTTCATCTTCATTCACATAAGTGACAACAAAATATTGCATTAAAAAAACAAACAGATTAAAGCGAATTATGCTAATAGTTCTTTTTCTATACAATTTTAAAATGAAAAATTACTATTTCTTACGAAGTTATACGTTTGGTAATCTTTACAGAAATGCCATAATGTAACAGTTACCTAATTAAATTGTAATAAACATTAAATCCCACCTATAACTTGGATCAAATGTCTTTAGTAGTTTATGAATTAATCTAGGGACAAATTCTTAAAAAGCATATCACCCCAAGCAAGACGGAGGTGATAATAGCACGCAAGGGATTACAGAGAGTGACAGCAAGAGTAAATAGGGGTGTTTGAGAAAAGGGTAGAGAAGGATGTGGATCAAGGTCACGGTATCAAAAGATACATTTCAGTTATGGCCGTGAGCATGTCTGCGGTAGACCGGGTAAAGCGGAAACCATATTTCTTGTCAGAGTGTAGATCATGGGATGTAAGGTGCTTAACCACGTCGGCGTTGTTTAAAGCCTCGAAGACTTGAAGGAAACTGATAGAACGGTAGTTAGATGTGTCATAAGGGTCTTCAGAGTTCTTACAAACAGGGACAACTGATGAGGACTTTAAAGCAATAGTCAGTGAGGCAATAGTTATATAGATTGTAGAGGACTGATCCTGTTCAAGAGCACATTTCTTCACGACTACAGCCGGTATCCCTTCCCCCTCCACCAGCCTTATGGGGATTTAATTTAGAGACGATGTCCAATAATTTCGATGAGATTATGCTCATCTCACTCAATAGAGCCTCAGTTCTAGGGAGGAAATCAGGTGTGGGTAATCCGGATGTGTCGAGCGTTGAAGGGGAAGCGGGAAATGCATTCACCCTTAACTGGGGAAATTAGGACCTCAAATTGCTTGAATAGAGGAGGTATTGTGGATTTGCTGTTGTTCAGCACGCTCTTGCAGAGCCACTAATAATTTTTAGAACCAAACTTGCGAGATGCAATAAGTTGTTTCATACTTTCAGATAATAGTGCTTCATTGAGGACACATTTGCACTCATTATAGGCAGAGACAAAGTGACGTCTGTTGCGATCAGACACGCCGCTCCGGTACAGACAGAAGCGATTCCTACGAGCGATAGCAGCTGAGTAGGCAGCTGAGAACCAAGGAGATGAGCGCGATTTAACTTCATATTTTCTTGCAGGGATGAAAGCCACGATACCAAATTTTAGCCAGGAGGAGAAATCAGACGCACATTTTTGAATGGGGGGGATTAAAATATCAAATTTCATCGGAACGTATACTTTTATATAATTCAAATTTTTTTCTGAAAATATTAATTAGGTGTTAAATATATCTATGTATAAATATCACATCATCCACAAAGCATAAATAATTATATGTGAACACACATTTCAACAATATTTAAACATCCCATTTGAGCAAACACATGTCAACAATATTTGATGTGTAATTCTACTCTTTATCAAAACAAACTTCACATTGCAGTGTTACCATATTCTACATCTAGAGCGGTGGTTTATTAACCTTTTTCATTGTTCGCACTCTTATCAAACCACCAAACAGTTCTTGCACTCCTTTCAAACCACCAACCGGTTCTCGCTGCTCTTTCAAACCGGCAGTCACTTTTCGCACCCTCTTCTACAATTGATGAAAAAGTTGATGAAGTTTTACCAGGAAATTTGGCACGATTTTCCAGTAGTATAATTTACCTTATTGTGATGGTGGCAATTCGTAAATTTTCTACACTGTAAACGTTTATTTAAGCTCGTCAAACTCCATACTAGAGTTCCTTAATAAACCAACTTCAGTGATTCTATATATCCTCTCACGCGCTAGGAACCAATATCGCACCCTTGCAGTATACAAGCACCCTGGTTAAAGAACCACTTATGTAGAGTTTGGTTAAATCTAGTGCGCAGACACACCCTTGTCTTTTCTTAAAATAATCCCACCCCACCAAGCAAGGCAGCAGAGCCACTAACAAGTAGGGGATTAATGAGTGTGAAAAGTATATAAAAATATTAAGGAACGGGACAATAAAAAAAAAAAGAATAGATTTTAACGATTGGCATTGCATTTAAATTTTTGACGTTCAAACCTGACTGAAAAGCAAGAAGCGAGAAGAGATTTCCACAGGATAGAAGTGCGGGAAAAGAAAATTTAACATAGAACTTACGGTTACATTAGCTATTTCAACTATAAAATATGATATTGCCGCCAATCTAGTAATGTCCTAGAATTTATTAAGCTGAGGTATTGTAGATTTAAGTTAATCAGAATATTTGTCTTGAAAGTATTTACAGAAAAGTCACAGGGAAGCTATATATATTCCAAGGGTGGGGAATTGACTGAAGTATAGATGCCAGTTCAGGACAAATAACATTGCATATTCATCTTTGGATTTTATCAAAGTTGTTTCATTCAATTTCTACGGCATATAATCTTTTGCAAGTTATGAAAATTCAGAAAATATTTTTAGTTCAAGGAACGACATTACCGGACCATCAGAAAAAGAAATAAAAATAAATGTTTGGGAACTTAGAAAAATATGAAAGACAATCATTTTAATCACTTTCTGCCTGTATATGGTATAATTATCTCCACATATATATGAACTGATTTTTAACTGTAATAATTAATTCTAAATATAAATCTGTATGAAACACTGCTTATAAAATAAAACAGATTAATGTTTTATTCTGTCTTGTCGGATATTCTTCGATTTAGCAACCAGGCCCAGAAATGACAAGAAACACTCAATCAGAATAAAAAGCACACAGACAATCGAAGGTTAGGTCGACACAAGCAAACGAGATTATTGGTCCAAATACACAACCAGATAAATTATGTCTTTGGGCTCTAACAAGTTTTGTGAATTTATACTAGAAATAATTACATATCTGTCGATAACCATGATACCTTCAGGCTTGAATCTAAGGTCTATTTATATGAAATATTATTTGTTGCAAAATAAATCTGTTACAATTCAGCAGTTATTGACATACACAAGATTTATATATTTTTGTAACGATTTCAATAAATACCTCTAAGCAATAGATTATCAGAAGAATATATCATATATTCAAGTGCATTGGACTATTGCAAGCACTTTGTTCAGTCCCAGGCTTAATAGAAATAATAAATAAAAGTTGAGACGGAGAGGAAATTGATTATTTTACAATAAGAAATTATAACTCTTGAATAGAGTCTATAAATGCCTACAATATTTCTGCGAGCTGAAGGATAAAGTTAACATTTAATCTGTTTAATTGAAAATCCTCTTTTTTTTTAATAATTTAAACTTGTCAACGATCCTTTTTGATAAAGATGATCGAAATCTGGACAGTTACGATGAATTACGCCGACTTTTTATTTTATAGAGTTATTTTCAACAAATGTCAAGTTATTCGTTTTGCTAAATTATGTTATTTGTTGCTTCGAATTTTCATTACTGCTGTATGGTTGAATTAAATCATAAGAAAAATATTTACGAAATGTTCTAATTTTAATTCATTTTCTGTGGTAATTCTTCAGAGAAATGTATATAGATGGAATTTTAAATACAAAATCTGAGAAAAATCGTTTAATATTCATAATTTTTAAAAAACATGCAAGTGACGATGTAAAAAGGAAAGCGTCAATTCGAGTTCAAATGTATATATATATATATATATATATATATGAATGGATTGATTCCGAAAATTATTTAATATATATTCTTTTTATACCTTACTTTTATATATATGTATATATATATATATATATATATATATATATATATACTTTTATAGATATAATATGTATCTTATATACATATTACTTTTATAGATATAATATATAAATATACTTTTATATATATATATATATATATATATATATATATATATATATATATACATACATACAAGTGTGGGGTTGTTATATACGGAGTAAATTGCAATAACCAACAATTATTATTCTTAAAAGAGTGCTCAATACAGAGTAGAGCAGATATAATCATTTATTTAAATATTATAACATAAATATGTTATAAAATCACTACAAAAATAGCCATTTTGTTTCAACAGTTCTGGTGTCTTATCAAGTGATGATGTTGAATGTCATATATATATATATATATATATATATATATATATATATATATATATATATATATATATATATATATATAATTAAATGGATTAATTCCGACTATATATATATGAAATGGATTAATTCCGACCATATATATATATATATATATATATATATATATATATATATATATATATATATATATATATTTATATATATATATGTGTGTGTAATGTGTGTGCGTACGTGTGTGTAAATATTTATCTATCTATATATTTATTTATCTCTCTCTCTCTCTCTCTCTCTCTCTCTCTCTCTATATATATATATATATATATATATATATATATATATATATATGTATATATATATATATAGTACAAATCAATGACGGCCTATCAACTCTTATACAAGTACAATTGAAAACAATTTATCGAAGCTAATAAAATTTGTTGCAACTATTTCCGAAACAATAACAAACTTAAATAATATAAAATAAAATAAGAACGAATTACAACTCATACAATGAATTTAATCTATCATCTTTAATAATTGCTGCAGAGAATACACACGAGAGACCTGCGGAGATTTAAGTAAAATATTATATGAAGAAAACGTGATAATTTACAAAACAAGACTCAAGGCATTAGTTGCTAACTGCAATATATTTCACTATAATTTCGATTTAATTATTTCTTGTTTTTTTTTAAAAGAGGGATCAATTTACCAAGTTGAAAGTTTATAGACAAGGATTTAATAGTCAATTCATCCACAGTAAATTGTAGTATAGACTTTTACAAATTTTCACCTACCTTGGAAAATCTTGGATATTATTACAATGTGGAACACTTAATAACATTAGTGATAATATAAGATAAATACAATGAAATTAAATTAAATCAGCTAGAATATATATATATATATATATATATATATATATATATATATATATATATATATATGAAGCATATATATATGATCGACTCTCCCGTCGAATTCGACGTATGAGGGTCAGGCAGATCAGTTCCTAGAAACTGAGAGCCCGACACCGACACATGAGATTTGATTGTAGTGGTGAAGGCTTTGTGCAGGGCTATCCACACTTTTAGGATGGACGAATACACACACACACACACACACACACACACACACACACACACACACACACACACACACGCACGCGCACACACACACACACACACAAACGCATATTTAAAAAAATAAAAATAACAATTTAAAATGTCAGCGTTCCTTCTGCTTCGTTTGCATTTGCAGTTACGTCAGCGTAAACATCAATTTACACCAATGAAATGCTAAATAATGTAAAAACGTTACGCGCATTTTTTCCATTTAGTCATTAAATTTCTTAACATGCACACACACACATACACGCACACACACATATATCTAAATATATATATATATATATATATATATATATATATATATATATATATATATATACACCCTCATGCTTAGTAGTGAGTTCGGTCCTCAACAGTTGCTTTATACTTGAGGCAATGTACATCATACCTAAATCAGTGTGGCATATCTGTGCTATGATTGTGAAGTTTAGACCACTTCAACGTGGTCTAATTGTTTACAAACTAGATATCTCTCTGTCTCTCAGAGGCACACATACACACGCACACACACGCGCACATGCACACACACACACACACACACACACACTCACAAGTAATGAGGTCCTCATCGAGTGAACTATACCTGAGGCATTGTACTCCATAATTACGGCATGGTGACATATCTGAGCTATGATTAATACATTTGAGAGCACACAAACGTCGTGTAATTGTTTACTAACTTGAGCACACAAGAGCGTTTCCGCGCGTGTGCGCTCACACACAGACTTATATATATACATATATATATATATATATATATATATATATATATATATATATATATATATATATATATATATATAGTATGAGTGATGGAGAGGTGAAATATACATATCATTCATAAAAAGGTGAAAATAGATTCAATTTACATGACATATTCTAGTAATGGGATTTTAACAGATGCATGAAGCATCCGGTGAATTATGGGAAATTATTCCAGAAGTTATAGGACGGAATTAATCTGTTCAAATTTCTAAAATAAACATGTCATCATTTTCTATATTGAATTGTGCGCCTTTAAGCCTGCCGTTCTAATGAATACCAGGTTTGCAGACGTCTTAATATTTGATAAAATTAAAACAAAAACTATCGAAGTAAATTGCGTTCGTCGTATCCCAGTTTAACCAGAATCAAACGTCGAAACGTGAAGATGGTACATCTTCACAGATAAAATTCAATACATATCAATATATTCTCCTCTTCTTTAGATTTACTTTTTGCAATACATCGTTCAATTGAAGCACATATCAACATCTTCAGCGCGTCTTTCTTATTTTTGTTGACTGGAATGAACAAAAGACTGTCATGACGTCTGAAACTATAATTGAATATCTTGCGAGGTTGAAGGTGACAGCGACATTTCTCGATAAATCGGCATTTAAAAAATCAGCACTTTGGAAACGATAATTAAAAAAAAAAAAAATTTAAAAAGCACAAAGAAACTTTGGACATGCTCATACCTTTTTTTTTTAAATCAGTCGCTGTGATTTTCAAAAACCAATTATATTTCCATGATCACGAATTATTTGAATCACTTACCTAAAAAATATAAAAAGAGAAAATATATATAAACATTTTGTAGTGTTATTTATCATATGGTTACAAAATACATGAATTAGTTTCTCTTACAAAAGATTTCACATTTACCAACTTCAGATTTGCAGATTATAAGGAATCCCTGTTATCCTAAGCTTAGTTTAATGTTGGCATAAGGACATAAATTTTAGGGATTCAGTGAGTATAAACACACAATCAAGTAAACTAGATCACTAAATCTTAATCCAGGTCGATGCGGCCTACAATATCATGCTTATGTACAGCTGAATTCAGTCACCAATTTCCACTCAACTGTTGCCCTAGTAAATCAAATCTTTTGCTCGTGTATTTTCTGAACTAGTAACTGTAAGTTCAATCCGTTGGTCGGACAGGGCGATTTTAACCTAAACGCTCAACCAAGCTCCGGGAAAAATCCCGACGTCGATAAAGCCACTCTTCTTGCAATCGCAGGAGAATAAACCGAAGATGTCGATGGAAGAGATTGTTAAGAGTTTGAAAATCGATATCTCAACTGCCTTTTGCCATTTGAAGAGACTTGCGTTCAGGAAAAAACAGCCCGATTTTGGCAAGTCGAAAAGATGCCATTTCCTACCACGACAATGCAAGACTGCATATTGCAAAACAGACCTTCCAGAAGCTTAAATATTTGGAATGGGAAATCTTTAGTCACCTACATTATTCTCCTGATAAATCTCCTTCGGATTTTAATTTGTTTCCATCGCTATAGAACAATTTAAATTCTTGAGCAAGTCGAAAACTATCTTACAAACTTCTTCGCAACAAAAAACCCTTTGAACGGAAATGGCACTAAAAATGGGTATGGCACTTTTGTGATAATGGTAGTATGGAATTAGAATTGAAAGGGTTCATGCGAAAACCCCATATATGAATTAGAGAATTGGAAGGGTTAAAAACGTTCAGGTGAAAAGAAGAATTGAAATATGAAACGTGGATAAAAAATATTCTTTTCTTTTTCGGATAACCAGACAAATTGAATGATTATTTGCAAGGCTGGTGATGTAAGAAATCTGAAATTTGTTAAATGTAAAATGTAAGCCGGAATAATTGCGAGGCCGGATTGTGCAGAACATTATTTCGGTTATATTGAAATGTTGGCAACAAAGAAATTCTTTCAAGGCAGAACTACTTTTTTAAAAATGCAAAAATTTTTTTCGGAAAAATAATACTTTGAATAGATGACCACTTTGTTTGAAGGCCAGTGTTGGTTCTCCGGGTGTTGACTGTCGGCCGAGACGCGAATTGATTTAATATTTGTAAAGCCAAAATGTAAAGAATGACATTTTAAATGGGCCATTTTGTAAGTCATTGAAATCAGAGAAAAAAAAAAGATGGCCCAAAATTTGTTACCGAAAAATTATTGTTTTGGATGAGCGGCTGATTGTCGAAAGGAGTGTTAAACAAAGTTTGATTGTCAAGGAATGTATTTTTGGTGAATAGCTGACCGCTTTGTTTGATTGTTTGTGTAATGTCTCTAAAGTTGGGGAATAATTAACTGATGAAAACTAATGAGTTTTGAGATGCTTTATTAGTCGGGCGAAATATATATAAATCGAACGCTTAGTTGAAGCCAGTCTTTGAAACGAGAGACGCAGACCAGATGAGACTGCGGCAGTGGAGGAGCTGCTAAACTTCACGTGACCTGTTGCCAAAAGAATTCCCGACGACCATCTTGTGTGTATGTTTCGACCCGCTTCATGTTTTAGAAGAGAGAGACTCAGTGTAACGATAGAGAGTTTAAGTGGAAGTACTTTGTGATATCATCGACAATTGAAAATTAACCTAGCGACCATCGTTGTTTGTTATGTTATTTGTATTTTGACCAGTGCAATGGGTCTTTGTCCTTTCGTAGCACGGCTCCGCTACAGCTCGATTCAGCGCTTAAGTACGGACAATAATTCGATCTTTACTTATTTGTGATAAAAAACACAACGTGGTGCAGACTAGATGAGAAAATAAAGCTACCCGCAGATAAACATCTGTTGATCAGCGACAGCGTGGGAAGGACCCCGGATCAAGCCGGACCTACCGTATTATAGGGTGAGATTTACTAAAACAATGAAAACTATGTACATGAGTAATATATGATTTTTGTGTGTATGTAAAATTTTGTTTATAATTTCCTAATCTTTTGCAATGTCCTATTAGATTATGTTTAAAATCTCGAGCATTTATATAATATACGTTGTTTTAGACAAAGAGAATATTAGTACCCAGTATACGTTCAAAGAAAATTATAAGCTTTTATTTCATTAGGTGTAATCATTTGAATCCTTTATATGAAAATGCATATTTATTTTGTAAATTCATAGCGTCATTGTTTAAGCATCATAATATTTCCAATTGCTTTTGATGACTTTAATTCATCTTTCAGTTAAATTGTTTATTCTGAAAAAGAAGTGTTGCGGGAATTTCAAACTCACAGAGTATATCAAAGATAAGTAGGACAAGGTGAGACAGTGAGGCCTCTAACTGACCAGTTTGTGTGAACAGATATCGGAACAGATGGTAAAAAGATATACTTTACTCAGTCCCTTGTGTATCATGCGTGATTTATGCTTATGCGATCATTTATCTTTCAATACAAGACTGACGAGGCAGATTTATTCCCACAGTAGGTTGCCATTTCTCTCTGCGGGAGACCAGTTGCCATCCAAGTCTATAGAACACGACCTGTCCGGCTATTTACCCTTGACTGGGGGTGGGGAGAAGAAGAGGATTCATATCTTTCCCAAGAATTTTAGAACGTAAGTGAATGCAATGGATACGACTGAAATTCGAACTCGGCTCTCCGATTCCTCAATCCGAACCGCTACCCCTTACTTCACCGTACCTCCTAGTTTACTAAGAGATCCAATTGTGGAGAGTCATTGCTATCAATATCCTGAAGGAACATGACACATAGAGTAAGATTAGAAAATATGAGTTCCGTTTGTAGCTGTTATATGCTTTGCAGAATCATTTGACGTCCAGAATTAGTTCAGAGGCAGAACAGACAAGGAATATCGTATGAAAGAAAAGATAATGTGTGAAATGTGAGATTTGTCTTGAGACGCCCCAGATTTGTATAATAATCTTCTAAATATTTTCGATCATATGTTTTAATTCATTTTTGAGAATATGTATTCTTCCAAAGCATTTTTGTTATTGACTCCAAACTCTCCAGTATTTGCTATTTGTTATTTGATTATTTCACGCCAAGCAAGTCCACAATGCCATGAGAACGCAGGCGGTTTCAGGGAGTGAAAGTGAAAGTAAATTAGAAGATTGAGAATTGGAGGGATTGAGGAAAGTACAAACAAGAAACAGAGTTCAAGAAGATATACGGTGGCGATTGACGTTGCACTTAAATGTTTGACGATTGTAATCATGGAGACAAGAAATCGGAAGGGAGTTCTACAGGTGGGAAGTGTGAGAAAAGAAAATTCTACTGGCGGTTGCATCGAGATAGTTCAACAGTAAAACGGGAGACCGAATTGCCAATCTAATAGCACGCTTAAATTAATGTACTCGGTGAAAAGCTAACTAGAACAATTCATTGAAAATATTTCTAGAAAACTGATGTCGACCCGAAGTAGGGGGCACGGAAGGAAAACACGGAACACGGGTTAGAGGTAAGAAAGATATATTAAACAGAAAAGTTACAAAGAATAGTGTAAGAGTAAGCAGAACTTACTATCCAGTGATGTCCGATATTGGTATCGTACGCGGCTGCGCATTACTGGTGCTACTCCTATGATACTACCATTCACATAATAATATAGTACTGGGAGAGTCCATGATGTAGGAAAATATCGGTCTCACAACAAAAACAAAGAGGGGAATCACGTTAAATCGGTGAGAAAGTGACTGATGTTAAGATGCCTGTTTAGGATCGATTACATTACATATTCTTCTTTGGATTTTGCTAAGAATCTCGAGATGTATATCAAGAGTACCAGACCAGATATGGCAGCAATATTCAATGCACGCTTGGTTTGTAAATGACCAAGATAGATTTTGACGAGAAATAAAATTCTGGTTGGATACAGTGAACCAAATTTCCTTGCAGGAGACGTAGCAATTGATTCGCTATCATCAGTTCATTTCATGTCACTTGAAAACGTGAGGCCAAGAAGGCATTGAGTGTTGCTCTCCTGTAGTTTAGCATCATGCTGGCTAATGCCAGGCAGAAAACTTTCTCTGTGGCGATTAAATGAGGGAAGCTTTGTTTTGGAAGCGTTAAAATTTAGAAGCCCTTTCTCTCCCCCAGTTAACCACTGATTGGAGGTCCTTTTCAAGAGCTTCTACCAGTTTTACTTTGTCAGATCTGTCGGATTTTCTACGAAGACAAGGGTAAATGATTGTCTCATTAGGATAAATACCTTATTGCGTTGCGAATTTCGCAGAATATTCCCAGTAAATTATACCTGGAGCATTTTTAAAAAAAATTTTTTTACGATGTTGCCCAACTTCATTTAGACATTTCCCCAGATTAATGATTATGGGTAAACGGTGTTGATAAACAGCGATACTTGTCACGAAAGCAAATACACATATCATTATCACCATGAATTATTAAAGAGATTCAAATAAACATGTCCATTTTTCTCATTTACGGCCATTGATATTAATTTATTTTTGCCATTTTTGAATGTTTGTTCAAGGCATTTATTTTTCAGAAGTGACATTTTGCAAAATATTTTCCATTTCTGAAATCCAGATGCAAATAATATATAAAAGGATTCTTTCTTAGAAGGGAAGTTTACAAATGATTCAGGCGTTCTGATTAAAATAACTGTTAAATATCAGGACATATTTTGTGTGGTTCAGTATGAACCTAATTCCAACAAAAGGCGACAGGTAATTTTAACCCAATCGAAGGCTCAAGAGTCACTCAGTGTACACCGTTTCTGAATCGGGTGCGTGAAATGAATGTAAAGTATTCATAGGGGGAAATAAAGATTTGTTGGTTTAGTAAAGATTAACACTTGAAATGCAGGGGTTAGGATTGTAATGTT
Source organism: Acanthosepion esculentum (assembly GCA_964036315.1). Taxonomy (NCBI): domain Eukaryota; kingdom Metazoa; phylum Mollusca; class Cephalopoda; order Sepiida; family Sepiidae; genus Acanthosepion; species Acanthosepion esculentum. Next base: position 100,943,120 of record OZ038493.1, on the reverse strand, counting down.
CGGAGAAGCGGATACGCAGGTGTCTGTTACAGAAAGTAGCGATTCTTGGAAAGAAGCAGATAACTCGTAGATGCCCCTTTCGCTAAGATAACGAGAGTTCCGCGACGTCACATGAAATCTCCTTGGTGTTGACGCCGTGACGTGCATATGGCTGTCGTGTATTTAATGGGGTTTTAAAATATCCAGTAGGTGCTCAATTGACTTTAACTCTGTGGGGAGATGTGGCTAATAACGGTCAGTTAAATCTTCAAGATCAAGTTTCGTGTCATTTGCGCACAATGAAGGGGATGTGTTATTCAGCTTCTGAGTGGAAACTTTCTCATTTATTCAGTGTTCAAAATATAAGGAGACAGCTAGCTTCTTCTAAGAACTGCCATTTCTGAAACAGACACCAACCTGTCGGATTCATTGATCGCAATATTCTTAACCTAGTCATGCCAGGTTTAAGTCATTATTTACCCTACTTCTCGAGATAATCTCCAATCCCTTACGCTTTCTTCAACCATATCACCAACCATGTTCATCATTACCGTGTTAAGAATAACGCTCTAACTTGCGTGGGTCTGTAGCCTTGAATTTCGGTGAATTATAAAATTGTAAAATATGATTCCAAGGTGGAGAGATATCGAAAACATATAATCTGTAATAATGTTTCTCTATATCATGCCATTTCTCCTAGTGGTCCGTGCAAAACCCCAACGTAAAAGTACATATATCATTACAGAGAGACCGGCAGTTTTTTTTTAAGTCCTTATTAACCCTTTGAGCCCTGCGATCCTGAATATTTTTAACCCTTTTGTCTGAACTCCTGAGTCAAAATTCGCAAATAATTGGTATGTAATGTTTCACGGTAGATATAAAAATAGTTACAAAAAATAAAACTTCATGATTGCTTTCATGACTTTCCAGGTTGAGACTCTGTATGCTTCCTCGTAAAAACGATCTTTTTTTTATCCAAAACACGTGCATAAAACACATTGAAAATACACGAACATTTGGTATAACGTTCGATGACATTAGAAGATTACGGATTTTCTGATAAGCTCTTCAAAATAAGACAACCAATAGCAAAACACGAGGCAAGTGTTTACCGACCGTCCAACCGTCATTTTTCCGTATAGCGGTGGTCAGGGTTCATAAGGGTTAAAGTCTAATCTCCATACAATAACTAACTTATATACCCTATGGATTTGGAAGTATGCCTAGTCAACGCAGTACCACTATTGTTCAACGATGATATATCTAGCGTTAATAGCGGACTGACCAGGGTGTTCACTTTTCCAGTGGCAAGTAGGCCCTGATGTAATGGACCTATGTAACAAATAAAAATGTAATAACCACAGACATCTGTTTTAGTAAAGAATAAGATCTATATAAATTTATCGGTACACTATCAGTTACTCTAATCTAATGTAAGTGGACATTTCCAAAGCTATTTATCATAAAGACAAATTTAAGGAATTCGCTATCTGAGGAGAATTTGGAATCATAAATCCATTAAAATACATTGAAAATGGATTTTAGGTGAATTGGATGCGGAAGCAATCATTAGCAGGTTCCAACAATCATCTAGTGAACACATCTAGCTCTTAATATAGTGAACTCCATGCAATGCTCTGTTGTTCATTACAGTACCTGCTAATGTGCAAATTATCCTGTAAACTATTTAAGAAATATCTAATAACTGCTTAAAATAAAAAAGGTAATATAAAATATCAGTTAAATTATATTCTGTATTTATATTTTTTATTCACTGTCAATACTATGTACATGTAGAATGCAATTTACTGAGATATAACTTTTTCCACAATAGTTTAATTGTAACTTTTTCCATATGTGTTTTTTAATTTTATTTCTTCATTATGAAAATTAATTAATATCAATGTACTTGTGGGTGGACCCCTTGTTTCTCTTGGCAACCAATATTTTAAAACCAGTCCACCGCTGCTTGTCTTGCTTCCGATAATGGTACATTAGCTGAAAAACACTTATCAATCTCCCTGGAATAAAAAGTACACTGTCACCCACAATATATTCATCTTATGTTGAATTCTGAAAAGAAGAATTTTTAAAACGAAGCCGAGTATTAAATAAAAACATCATTGTATTACCCGCAGCGTATAGGAAGTCCAGATGCTGATGTTATTTCTGCTAGATAATAGAGTCTTTTTAGGCATTACCTCTTTTGGGATGAATACATTTCTAGGGTGAGCTAGGTGTACAAGAGTCGAGTTAATGACCGACCGTCCCCATCGCATTTCGATTTGAAATATGTTCTTTGTCTCGTAATGTCTTCAGTAAACGTATGGATTTAAGCGCAACCGCCATTTCACCACAAAAGGAAACGATAGCAATATTTGGAGTTGTTTTTTAAAAGCGTGATACCAGTCCGAATCTTAGATAGAGGTGATATTTTTTGTTATTTCGCCAACAAGATTTTTCCAAAGATTCCTTAACAGTGCGTTTTTTTGTAAAGTGCCAAAAGGGAAAAATAAACACACTAGTACGAAGGCTAGATTTGACATTACCCCTTTGTATAATACTTCCACGAATGATGTTTGTGCGACGTCTTCGGTAAAGAATCGAGGGTAGGCCGAAATGTTCATAGACTGATCAAGATATAAACGTAGGTAGACGCAGCAGTTGGTAGACTTAAAGTTATGGTTAGCCAGCTCTTGTATTCTGGCACACTTGTATATATATATATATATATATATATATATATATATTTCAGTCTACCAATATCTATATATATATTTCAGTCTACCAACTGGTGTGTCTTACTTATATTTATATCTTTTTCAGCCTATTAATGTTTCAGCCCATCATTGTAGCTGTTGACACTGTATATATAGAAGCTATGGGACAGGTATGTTTCAGCACTATTCAGCCGTGATAATTATTTTTGTATCCAGGTTACAAGGCACTTTCTCTCCGATGTGGGAACTAATCTCTTAGGTTAACATTTCATGCCTTGAAAATTACCCTAAATCGTGGACATATCGATCGCAGACAACGAAAATACAAATAATAAATATTGGTACATGAAGCCAGAATACTGTACGGTACCAATTTCAAGGAGTGACTATGAAATCTCGAAGCCATTATTTAAGAAAAGAAACAATCCCGATAAAATAAATTTCAACAGAAGAGACAGAAGTGTGTCTGCAAAATTTAATATGCAGAGACAATGATAATAAACAAAGCTTGTATGCACTTTTCAAAGATAACATTAAGTCAGGCATGCTGTCGAAATATTGTAAACACTGTATTTTCATTTCTTATTTCTTAAATCGTGATTTTCTCTAAGTGTTGTAATAATAATAATGATAATAATAATAATAATTGAATTTTTTTTCCATTTCACTGGAATTTCCTTAAGCAATTGTATATAACATTCCTTTTTTCTATAATTTTCTCACTGAAACGAAGTAATGTCTTTGATATGTTAAGTCCGTCTCTCCACGCGCTTGAAACGGAATAGTTCATTATTTCTGATGCATTTGCAGGGAGAAACGGTCGCACGAACGAACAAAGACAAGCAGAATTATAATAATAACAACAACAACAAAAACAACAACAACAATAATAATAATATTAATAATGAAAAAGATTATTAATCAGTATTAATCCTTATTTTTAATAATGAATGATTAACTTTGACTTCAGTGGAAAAGCAAGTGATATGAACATCAGCTTTAGGCTGTCGTAGAAAATGATATTCTGGATATTATGAGAGTTCTAAATCCAGACAGATCATGCCATAAACGCTACTTTATCGTTATAGAATTATATAGGCGAATTATTATGACGAATTATTGAATTTGCTGTTCCATATGATACAAGAGTAAACACCAAAGAAACTGAAAAAGATTAAAGAAAATACTATGATCTGGCTTGTGAGCTGAGGAGGCTATGGGACCTCAATATAGAACTAATTCCTCTAACCATGGGTGCGCTAGGAACCGAACCTGGAAAACTATAAAAAAAACGCTTAGAGACAAATGAACCTGAAACTAAAATTATAGACCTGACATCCTTTACTCTGCAAGAAAAGGTCTTGAGTTGTCAGGAGTCCTGTTGACAGTATGCCTCAAAGGTAGAATTTCCATTGACTGCGATAATAACAATAATAATAATAATAATCATGGGATGCACGCTTGGGGGATCATATCTATTTTGATTAGGCAGAAGATTTTCCTCAGCAGGCTGCCGTGTCGATCTCCGATAGGCGCTTTGACAACCAAGAATATAAGGCTCAGTCTTTCCTGCTATTCCGCTCATAGCCACAGGGGAAGTGATAGATCCATAACTTTCTTTCGTATATTTAAATAAATGTAACGAATCCGGATTGAATTAAGGAGGACACTCAGTGATTTCTCAATCCGAAAAGTTATCCATTGCACTACCGACACATCGAATAATAATAATAATAATAATAATAATAATAATAATAAGAATAAGAATAAGAAGAATAAGAATAAGAAGAATAAGAAGAATAAGAAGAATAAGAATAAGAAGAATAAGAAGAAGAAGAAGAAGAAGAAGAAGAAGAAGAAGAAGAAGAAGAAGAAGAATAATAATAATAATAATAATATATAAGCGGAGGTATCCAGCTTTACCCAGGTGTACATGGCTGCTGCAATTGTATAACCACAATTCCCCGGTATACCTGCACGCACCTGTCTAGAAATCTCTTCCTGCCTCCCCGCTTGCATGGATCATCTATTGGTATACTAAGCTACCCCCTAAATCTTTTTTGCGGTATGTCCTTTCCAAGTGTTTGATTGTTCTGAATAAAGGAATTCCGTCGATAAAAACTTATTGTGTGGTCGTTGCTCGAGGTTAAATTGTTTCAATGTTTCGGATATTCAGTAAATTTCCTATGGCCGTAATAAGTTTTAAATAATATGGTAAATTTCACACATCTAACAATCAAACAAAAACAGGGATGAAGCGTAAGAGCTTCATTCAACTGCAAACGCATGAACGCCGTCTCCTTCTTCGCTCGTTTACAATAAAGCAGGTGTTAATAAGTGGGTCTTCAGGAATTTTCCCGTTTAGGGCTTCAGTAAAGCTTCTCAAAAAATCTTTGCATCAAAGGTTGTTCGAATGCCAATTTACGATGGAGCCATATAAAGAAACTTTTGGCTAAAAGGCGAAAGCCGATTTTGAATCTAGTTTAGCGCAGATTTCGTCCACTTAATTGAAATAATCTAAATCAAACATTCACGTAAGACAATGTGTGTGTCAAATGTAATTTAGATGGGAAATTTGGAAAGTATCGCATGAAAAACCAGGGAGTTATGACCCGAAAACGAATCAAATATTAGGAAGTTATTCAAGTTTTATTTTAAGTATTACGAACAGCCCGATTTTTTCATCGTTTTTTGCAATTTTTGTGTGGAGCCATTGTCACAGGAAAATCATTAAACACTCAACATAAACCTCATAATATGTTTTGCATTAAATGTAAAAAAAAAACAATAAAATCAGCTCGTCCAGTAAAATTTTTGTTCGCGTGTAACAGTGCCGTGGTTTTTGCGAAAAGTCGTAGCCACTTTAATTTTAACGATTTATCTGCCAAACACGAGAGTTCTGGAGAATGAAAAATTGGGTGTGAATATTTTCATAAGTTTGCAATAGGTGTTCACAGTTCCATCGAAATCGGTCAAGAAATGTGGACGTGCATAAATAGCATACACACACACACAGAGAAACAAACAGATAGTCACACCCATACACATAGACATAGATTTTCTGTTTTTATATATATATATATATATATATATATATATATATATATATATATATATATATATATATATATATATATATATAAACAGTAAATTTATGTGTGAGTAAGGTATACAAAGTAAAAGTAAGGTATGAAGAGAAAATATATTAAATAATTGTCGGAATCAATCCATTTTTATATATATATATATATATATATATATATATATATATATTGTCGGAATTAATCCATTTCACACACACACAACGCGCACTCACCTCCCCCCACATAAATATATATATATATATATATATATATATATATATATATATATATATATATATATGGTCGGTATTAATCCATTTCATTATATATATATATATATATATATATATATATATATATATATTTGTAACATTAACTAATCTACTAATACGCACGCAAAATACACATACACACGCACACAAACACACACACTCACACACACACACATATATATATATGGCACTTCGATGTTGTGTAATGGTTAAGAAGATTGCTTCCCTAGATTAAATACCACTGAGTAGTGAGTCCGACTTTTATTGGGTACTCCATACTTAATGTATTTTAATCTATACCTAAGTCATTGCGCCACATTAGGAGGGGCTTAATAACTTTTTAAAGCACTTCGATATGGTGTAGTTGTTTACAATCTAGATCAGTTATGACTGAGTAATGAGTTCGACCCTACTTTCGGGTTTGTGCGACATCTAAGTCACACTTAGTAAATCAGTACATACACACCCAGACATACGGACGCACACACACCCAAACACACATGTATATGTATATCTGTATATTTGTGTGTGTATCTGTGTTATATCTATTTATACATGAGCCTGTTTCGTTCCACTTAAGTTCATTTATAAATATATATTTGGCGTTGTCGTTACGGATATATTGATAAGACTTTACTTTCATGTGCTAAAATTCAGTTCGATATTTATTAAACACAATTTATCTAAATTTTATCTATTTCCGGTCACATCACTTCAAAGAACCGTTAAGGCTTGAAAACTTTCAGTAAATTAGAAATCTGTGTTCAGAGACTGTAGCCAATAATGTTTATTTATGAGCGCTACCTCCAACTAGATCTCCTTAATTTACACACCTTTCGTGTAATCCATCTGAGTCTATCAGATAAATAAATAAAAGGTGATGATTCAGACGCACTGATAAATACAAAAGTAGACACATTCAAACTCTTGTTTTTGATTGTCTTCTTTTAATATATCGCATAAGTCATTTTCCCATATCATTATAACACTCTTATACATGCTAAGAAGCTGAAGATACCCACACAGTCATCATTGGTCATCAAGTGGTATCTGCTGTAAATTTCTTTAACTTAACGCCCTCCTACACAAACATCAACACATCTTCAATTGATTATAGTGTCAGTCAGTTATGTTCCCTGCGGGATACACGCTTAGGCGACCCGGTATCTTTCGATACATGACTGACAAAGCAATTCTTTCCTGACATTTCATTCTGTGGTAGCCCAATTTCTATCCAAGGCTATAGAAGCTATTCTGCTATTTACCCATAGCTGGGGGGAGATAAAGATGATTCATACCTTTCGCAAGGGTATTAGCATGTATGTGAATGTAACTGATTCGACTGGAATTCGAACTCGGTTCCGATTCCTCAGTCCGCTAATCCAAAACAATATTGACATCATTTTGTATTCTAATAGTATTCTCGCTCAAATGATTTCAAATCTTATCAAAATGTGTAAAAACTAAGTTGAATGTGCGGACTTAACTCAATGACAATCTACCAGTAAGATGGATCGGGCGAGCCAGAGATGATAATGTTTTGTTGAAATAGCCACCACGTTCACTTGACTTGACATTTTTTTTCTATGGGGCTATGTTAAAGGACAAGTGTATATCCCATTCTTCCTACAAGCCTAGACGAAAAGCAGTTAATCATACAGGCGTCGGAGAATGTTACTCAAAACATGCTACAGCGTGTTTGGCAAAAGCTGAACTACCGACTTGACGTGTGTAGTGTCACTGGTGGTGCACATTTGTGAAATATACACTCGTTTGAATATCTTGTTCGAATTTTGATAAATAAATCTTGTATTGTTTAACATAAAGCCTATTAAATTTAATTTACCGACGACATGTAGTAGTTAGATATCCACATTGTAAATGATATCAATTTTGGGGGACAACCTGCATTATCAAAACCTCTGACAAATAACCCCAAACTGTTAGAACTGCCGATAGGATCTATGGTTAATCTATGCATAGTTTTATACCAACATTCGTTTCTATTAAGGGATCTCCCCTTTTCACACAAATGGACTCACCCAAGGTATACATATACTACTACCATTGAATACCCGAAGCGTGAAGGAGTCGAGACGGAACGACAGAAGATTAGGAGAGTTCAGTAGTAGTAGAGTAAGTCAGACACAGAGACGGCGGCAAGCGTCACAGTTAGCGAGCACGTAGACCCAGTAAGGAGTCATGACGCGATACTTCAATACCAAGACCGTATATATATTATTGCTACTAACCCGCATTCCTGGATCTACTATCCCGTATTACCTATTTGTATTATTAAGTTAATACATTTATTTTCCTTATCCATTCCTGGCGTTTGTTATTCATTGATATCTTATTCATCCCGGAATCAACAACAGTATCTTTGTAGCGATATATGTTTATTCTCATTAAACCTGCTGAGAGAGGAAGAAGGACATTTTAATTAAGGATGACAGCTCAAAGATAGCGCACTTGTCTTTCTACAATCAGGTCTCTTCAGAAATATTTCTGTCTTGGTTGAGACTGAGCAGGGAGTTTTGATTTATGAATTTCAATTTTGACGCTGAAACTGGGGATGAGTCCCAGATTTATAAAAGTGGAGCATATTGATCGGCGAGGAGTACTCTCGGACCCTCTTTGACAGACTTCGCTTTCACCGTTTTTCAATGTCTATTCGTAGGACCCCAGTTATATTGTTGGAGCAGAGGTATAAAAGAAAAAGAATCATTCTTTTAACTATTTCTTGTCATGAGAGATTTCTCGACAAAGGAGTCAGGTATCGATCTATTCATTTTTCCTTGATATCTAGTCACAAGAAACTAAGAAGGTTACATATAAAGCCCAACCAAATGCTGGTCAAATGCTCAAGACAACAGTGCTATACGAAAACAAGACAAATTAATTTAGCAAATGAATAAAAAATAGATCGAATTTTGCATGCAAGTATACGTGTGCACACACACAAATATATATATACATGTATGAATATTATGAAAATAATATATATCAAATAATCGTTAAATGAATTGCAGAATGAAAAAAAACACACTTCATAGCGCTGATTTTCTTTCCATTATTTAGCCGAACAAAACGCGTCATATATACATGATAGAAATTGTTAGGTGGATTTGATAATTATAATTAAGTAATTTATTGAGACTGAAAGAAACCTCAACAGAATACAGAAAGCACTGGACGGACGTTTCGTCATATATTTGGGACTCACCAGCACTGCGCATCCACTACCTAGAATTGAAACCCTAACAGTTATGTTGCCAAGCAAATATCATACCAACTGTTCCACCGGGCCTCGGTGACGAAGGGATAGCAAATCAGACTGAATATAGCGCGCTCGCTCACATAATCCGTGGTGGAACTCAACTGAAATTCCCTGTAACCATAAGACTGTGCCACCCAGAGCCACGACTACTATCACCAAGCCGCTCAAAATGAAGCATTAGAAGCCGGATCAAGCAATGATATACACATGATAGAAATTGTTAGGAAACGGCTGTCCAGTGCTTTCTGCATTCTGTTGAGGTTTCTTTCAGACTCAATGAATTACTTAAATATATATATATATATATATATATATATATATATATATATATATATATATATATGTGTGTGTGTGTGTATATATATATATATATATATATATATATATATATATATATATATAATGACCATATGTATAAAGACAAAATTAAAAAAATCGTCCGCTTTACCAAGTAAAGTGTTAGGATTTAATTTTGCAAAACATATTTATAAACGGTCGTTAATACACTAATATATATATATATATATATATATATATATATATATATATATATATATATATATATATATATATATATATATATATATATATATATATATATATACACATTATGAAATGGACAAAGTCCGACAATTATTTAAAGACATTTTTATGTTTAACATTCTTTTTATAGATACAAGTATTTAAGTAAATGCTCTGTTTATAATAAACAACATTTATCGGCCTGAATGTCCGAGAAATTCTCCTAGAAAATATTCGTCCTCCGACAGGATTCGAACCTGTATCCTATACGGAACCGTCATATAGTCTGACGTGCCTTAAGCGCTCGGCCACAAAGGATCGTTCGGTTGACAATTTCTCGGACATTCAGACCCGTAAATGTTGTTTAACACTGTTTATTATAAACAGAGCATTTACTTAAATACTTGTATCTATAAAAAGATTGTTAAACATAAAAATGTTTTTAAATAATTGTCTGTTTTGTCCATTTCATAATGTGTGACGTCATTTGTTTAAATTTGATACGCCATGAGCAGTTATGAATGTACATGAGAGATTCATAGAAGATTGAAGTTTATAAGCAGTAAATTCGACCTTGTCAACCGAACGTTGCTTTGTCGCCGAACGGTTAAGGCACGTCGTATAGGATATAGGTTCGAATACTGTCGGAGGACGAATATTTTCTATAAAAAATTTCTCGGACACTCAGGCCGGTAAATGTTATTTAATACTGTTTATTATAAACAGAGCGTTTACTTAAATACTTGTATCTATAAAAAGAATGTTAAACATAAAAATGTCTTTATATATATTTAATTTTAGTGTTTTACGAGCCGGCAAATAAATTCCAATTAACATTTATTTTATTTCTGTACAGTTCATATTTAAATCTAGTTTTAATTAAATTATAACTAACTTCTATAAATATTGCTTGCATTTGAGGAAAACGAATTCGATATTCAGTGATCCGCATCAAAATCAACTGAAACTCAATATTTTCACACATAAATCCGAACTGATGCTGGCATCACGTAATCGAACATCTTTCCTTTCGCTGTACTTTCATGACCAAGTGTCGAACAGAGTTGCAGAGAAAAATATTCACAGACTAATTATCTTATTTATGTCGCTGTAGATTTGGCGAAAAGATATTTGGTGTAAAAGCAATTTTGATCCACGCCGCTAATAACAATTTGTGTCTGAGGTTTTTGACTGTCTCAAAGCGAAAGCGTTATATGATTTACTGGTTTTCTTCTTTGGAAGTGTAAATCAACTAACAAGTTCAGTCGAATTTTGGGAAGATGTGAATATGTGTACGCATTTGTGGAAGCATCCTGTAGTTTTTGAAATGGTCTTCTTATTGTTTTATTAGAAAAATACATTATCGTAAAAGCTTGACGGCTAATATAGTTGAGCTTTAGCCACACGCTCCAGATTCACGTGTTCGAACCCAAGTCACAGAGTTTTTATATTTAAAAAATTGATGCGATCTTTCTAATTTCAATTCCGTATGTTACAAACATAATTCAGTTGATTATGTATGTTTATTCTTTTATGTATATATCAGTCTGTCTTTCCATGTATCTGCGTGGCTGTCTGTCAAAGGAAGTAGGTCGGAGTAGAGAACGGCCGAAACGTTGTAATAAAGATAAGGACAAAAGTCCGTTTGTCGGTTGTTTTTAATCAAACTTCTTTTAATATATATATATATATATATATATATATATATATATATATATATATATATATATATATATATATATATATATATATATATATAGTGAACTGTCTTGTCGTATTCGATGCATGAGGGTCAAGCAGCTCAGTTCCTAGGAACCGACGGCCACACACCAGCACATATGATTTGATTATAAGAGGGGAATGCTTTGTGCAGAACGAACCAAACTTTTTGAAGGGCCGGATACAGAGATCTGGCGCCCTACGTTCCACAAGATCCCCAAACAACCCTCTGTATGTTTTAAATTCAGAGTTGTCCTTCTTCTAGACCATTTGCCATCCAAGGCTATAGATCCTAGTCTACCCTGCTATTTATCCATAGATGGCGGCAGAAGAAAAGGATTAATACCTTTCACAAAGGAATTAGCACGTAAGTGAATGTAATGGATTCGACTGGAATTCGAACTAGATATTTTCGTTCTTTAGTACCTCATCGAACTAAAGATATGTTCACGTTGCTATATATATATATATATATATATATATATATATATATATATATATATATATATATATATATATATATATATATATATATATATATATATATATATATATAAATAATTATTTATTTAAATATTATAACATAAATATATTATAAAATCACTATCCGCTGTCCTTTAAAAGGGCTGTGGTGAAATAATTTATTATATGGAACCTTAAAGTGGTCTGTTTTTATTTAAATTATTAGCTCTGATTTACATTGAGCTCTCTGGATTTTATCCTCCTTGGGTCTACCCATACGGATTGCCTAGTTTTTCGTAAACTATATATATATATATATATATATATATATATATATATATATTTCGTATTTAGGCAGCAATCCTTAATTTATGCATGTTTCATTAAAAAAGACAAGTTACTACGGTTAAGATTTTTATTTAATTTTTCTTATGTTCGTACAAGAGCTTCCTTTTTTGGACACAGAGTGTGTAGAATCTGTCCAAATGTTTTAAAATTCTGACCGCTTTCGGCTATACTTTTAGCCATTATCAAAGATGATTTTATTTTTTTCAGTTTAATTGAGTGTGTGCGTTATGTGTATGTTTTTTAGTGTTATAGAGACGTTTTATTTCCCGAACACGATTAGTACCTTGTGGCCTAGTTCGTAGTTAATATTGTTAAGAGTTGGCTTATATATATATATATATATATATATATATATATATATATATATATATATATATATATATATATATATAGGTGACTATACTCGTGTCGAAAAACCTTCGAATTCTTGATTTAACAATAGCCAAATCAATCTCGAAGGGAAAAAAATGTTTTAAAAAAGAAAGAGCCAGGAACATGAAAGTCTGTCGAAAATAATCGCACAGATACAGGTTCAAGGTCCAAAGAAAAAACCCCGACACGAGTGACCAACTAACTAACTAAAGAGCTCGATACAAACGTAGAGCAGACCTAGTCAAACCTAATGAGCCAGACAAACCTAGCAAGGTTTCACTTTCAAATACTAAAACCGAGATCCTTAACAAATGTAGGCACAGAAAAACTTGGTTGTTGAAATAGGCTCTCCCCCGATTGTATCGTTATCATTTGTGTTTTCTTAAAATGTCCCCTCCCCTTTTAGTTATTTGAATAAATTTATACCCCATCCCCCATGGTGTCGCCATTTCTTTTCTTTTTTTCTTTGGTCACGTGGTGTTGTCTTGGTTGTCGCCTATATATACGCCATTTTCTTTTGCTTCATTAGCCAGCTGACCCTGACAATCTATGTGAAACCTTGGTAGGTTTGTCTGGCTCATTAGGTTAGACTATATATATATATATATATATATATATATATATATATATATTATTTTTGTCTACCAGCTTGAATATTCGAGAATTATTATTAAAAAAGAGATGCGCCCTCGGAAAACTTCGCACCTACGCCTCCCGTTTCAGGAGAAACCTTCATTATATCCCTTGTGCTTTAGACCGACTAAGCCATGATTTTTCTCGCCGATCAAATCAACTGACAACTCACTTATAAATTTCACATCACAAATTCTCCAATGTTCATATCTGTTTAGTTTCATATCCGAACGTAAGGAAAGAAATGTCTAAGGAAGTAATAGATTCTTTTTTAAAAATTTATTACTTCGACAAATCTTTTTTAGTGGATAACCATATCTGAATAGACGCTGCGTTTACTTTTTTTAATTACACAGTATATATATATATATATATATATATATATATATATATTTCCGTCTACCGATTTGAATATTCAGAAAATATCGTTGATGAATTAGATGCGCCTTGAGTGAGTAAATTGCTCTCTTGAGTAGTACACACATTCTGATATTTACCGGTCATAGGGATCCATCCCTGCGTTGGTAGTGTCACAGCTAAGACTAGCTTGGCCCGGCTCTGACCAGCTTGGACCAACCAAGACCAGCTATGACTAGCTTAGACCAGGTCTGAGAAGCTTGGACAAGCTATGACCAGCTAAGACCAGCGGCCCGAGTGAAGACACTCGAGTCTCCACGTTAAAAACCGACCTTGTGTCCCAACGTGACTCAGTGGTGGAGGGGGTCATGTAAATACAAATAGATGTGCCTTCCGGCAGGATTCGTATCTACTTACTCCGTTACAGGTGAAATATAGGTATCCACTAAAAATAACTTTTAAACTGAAACAATCTGTCGGAATATTAAATATACAAAAATTAATTCTCTCCCTCTCTCTCTGTCTCCACACGCACACGCGTGCGCGCGCAAACACACACAAACAAACACAAACACACAGACACACACACACACACACACACACACACACACATATATATATATATATATATATATATATATATATATATAAGTTCATCTATGAACGGCAAATCGATTGCTTATACCAAGTCATAATCTTATCCGTCCTTATATGGAATAATATAGAAAATATGCGTGATCGATAGATATTTAAGTCACCTATTAACTGTGAAGAGATGACGCATGCACATTCTGACGCCTTTGACACGCTTAACCCACAGGGTCGTATCGTATCAATGGGCTGTGCCAATTCATTTATCGTTCAAAGATAAAAACGTCATCCGCTGGAGGGATTTATGCATTTCTTCGTTGCACTGGAATATCCAAAAATCGAACTCCGGATATCGACACTGACGCCTTAAATAGCTTGATGAAGTTTTATTTGTGTTGAGATCAATCTTTAAATAAAAGAAAGCTGTCATAAATATTGCATACATAATAAAAGGCGTATTTCTGTTACATATAAACTTCTCGATATTCGAAATGGAAAAACACAGTTATTCCTTATTAAAAACTAACGCACTATATGAGGGTTATAAGTTATATTTTAAAACATACATGTTTTTGTACAAATCTTTTCTTCATTATCTATATATATTTCTGAGATACACTATTTACATTATTCGGACTATTGTCCTCATCTTGTCGCCATGTTTATTACAACGTTTCAGCCGTTGTACGCTCTCCGGCATTCTTCAGGCGGCTGGAATTTGGAACTGAAATCTTTATTTCGCTCGCTGGGGTAAACTCTCCTAGTTTCACGTGCCATGTCTAATGGATGACAGTTATCTCCTGTTAACCCCCCATTGAAAGTTCCCCACTGCTTTAACCAAGTATTGAGTCCTGTCATTGGATCTAACTAACGCCTTTATCCACTGTGCCATGTGTGCTTCATATTTCATATGTCGATCATTTTATTTATATTTATCCCTTCATATTCATCTTCCTGTTCAATTTATTCCATACTAGCCTTCAGGATATCTTCTGCGAAGGGCTTTTGGGCTTTCGCCTTTAACCTGCAGCGTCCTATGTACGTAAAAATTATAAGAATTTAGAAATAGAATAATTATTTTATCTTTATTCGACACATTAATTCGGCATAATCTTTCTTCGTATACGGAACCGATCTCCGTAGTTTGTTTACCTTAATTTTGCGTGCAATTTTTATTTTATTTTCAAATCACCAATCTTTATGATTGCTTCACTTAAATACACTCTTAAAAGATATTAGGGAACCCGAACTATGTAATATTTCTAACATGTCACAGTGCGATTGTTAGAAAAAGAAAATAAAAACGCTTTAGTTTTAATTGAGGTCTAATTCGACGACATGAATTGCAATTGCGACAAAAAGGGAGATAAAATTTAACCTTTAAGAATTTTAAAAAAACATCACTCTCTTCGATATTTTAATTTAACTTAAAAGACGTATTTATTTAATTTTTAATCACGTGTAACTACAGTTGTTACTACCTATTACTTCAGGTTGTTTATGATTCAGTGATATCGAAGAACGGACGGACGGACACACGTACACTGCGCTTTATTTATATAGATTTCTATCGAAAGAAATGACCGGATTTGCAGTTAACAGCCAATATTTTCAAACTTATATTCACTGTTAGCTTTTTTTAATCATTTTGCACTAAGTAATTCGATAATGCCACTAAGACGCAAGGGGTTAATTGGTGTGAAAGAAAATGCGAAAAGGTTAGAACAAACATGAAACCTGTTTCTAAATAGGCAAAGTGGGGTAAACATCTACTCTAACCGTAAATATGAATTTTCGCATTTACGCAGGATTAATATATCATAATATATCAGCCATCATCTAAAAATTAATCGGATATATTTACTTACATAGATCGGTACATCTTTACAATATATATATATATATATATATATATATATATATATATATATATATATATATATATATATGTATAATATGAATCACTTTATAAAACATACACATAACAAACTATTTCTAATTCTAACAGTTGAAATATAATCATTGAAAATGGCTAAATGTATAGCCGAAAGCGCTCGGATAAAAAGAACATTCGGACAATTTTTATATAATTTATCCTCTAAAAAGAAAAACTTTATTAGATCGCACGAGAAATTATATAAAAGCTAAATAAAAGCACCTTGTCAGTTGTTTTTAATGAAATGTGCTTGAAAGAAGGATTGCTGCCTAAATACACAAATATATACATACATATATATATATATATATATATATATATATATATATATATATATATATATATATAGAGAGAGAGAGAGAGAGAGATAGAGAGATAGATGGAGAGACAGAGAGAAAGAGAATGTATGAGAGAGATAAGAATGAAAAGAATTAGACTGGTACGCAGATAGATATGAAAACTTATGCTGATATCGTTGTATGACAGAGTTATATGGTGTTATAGCATACCTACGGCCAATAATGGATATGTCCCCATTCACATAAATAGAGTAGTAAATACTGTATGCTGGTCCGCAGTTGGAAATTCGTCTCATCTTGGTAGGCGACTGCCCGACTCCGTTTTTATACGGGATCAACGGGGAATTTTGGGCCGGGCCTACGGTCTCGGATGCTGCACATGCCTTGTACCACATCTGACCGCGTAGGGCGTTTGGTACATATCCTGCAGTTTGACATTCATTGTGGAATTCACTTGACTCACTTCTATTAGTTGTCTACTTTTACGCGCGGCTGGCGAATCTTATATGTGTTGTTCTTATTATCGTTCATTACAAACCTTTGTGTGATTATTCTATTCTGTAACCTTCCCTAGGTTACAACAGATGGATTAGCGCAGAGATAGAGAACATGTTGATTTGGGGACTGTAGTATTGCACTCAACTTGAAAGTCGGTGTTTGACATGACAATAATGATACAAAATATTCATTAAAATATGCTTTTAAAATATGTAAATGATACCACATATTGTAAACGACATTCGCCAGTAGTATAATAAACGATTGATAGTACATATATTATATTCTAACGCTATGTGATGTTTTATTTTAATGCTTCCGTAGAGCCACTTTTCTTTGATTTCTTCATCTGGCAGGTACGTATTCAGTTTAGCCTGCCATGTAGCAGGACTGATTTTTCGTAAGAGTTCAGTACTCATTTCTTTGTTTTTAACAAATTTTTCAATTATTTAATTTAGTACTTTGCTTAGCTTTTGGAAGGCATTTTTCACTATCACAATGCGCCTTCGAAATTCAGTGTCACATTTCCAGATATTTAAACTGTTGTACATTTTTAATTTGGGTATCTCCAATTTGCAATTTTCATGCTGGCTTATTTCTTTTGCTAATCTTGTAAACTAGAAAGGAATAATCACAACGGAGGTTGGAAATGAAATGGTAATCTTCATAACATAAACAAAATAAAATACTCGCCAGTGGCGTGAAGTAGGTAAACCACTACTCTTGATGGACTACTTAGACAGACTATTACCCCTACTTACAATAGTGTCCAACGTATTTATGAGGATTGGGACATACCCATTAGTGTTCATGGGTAAGGTATATAACAGCTAACGACCTAGCAGTTGATGGTAAGTCATTTGTTCTCGCTTTCCTTCGCAATCTTCTGTAATGGGCTCGAATGTTGGGTATGTGTTAATGTAATTTACCCCTTCTTATATGTATTAGTACTTGATAGAGGATCCCTTGTATCTTTTTTTATATTGAAAATGAAATAAATATAAAGTACAACAATAACAAACAACAATGAGTCCTTGTGACACCTGTGTTGAAATTAATGAAAAGAACGCGTTTTTTTTTCGTAATGTTAATTATAATATCGATTTTAGGGTTATGTGTCTCTTTCTTATTCTTTAAATTTTGGGTTTACTTGTTTATAATCGTTCCGAAAATTTCGTGGTTAAGGGAAGCATTTGAAACCGTCAACTATGGATTTACACGGAGCGAAGACGTTACGTCTTTTCTGTGTTGTTCTTGTTACTACGACTACTGCCACCTTGCTTGTGGTAGAAATGTTGTTTTGATAGTGATGACATTTTAGATCTTGATTTCTATAATGATGACATATCACCATCATTATGAATCATAACACTTCTGAAAGATGACTTGTAGTTCCCCTTCTGTGTCTGTTATAAACACTGTGTCATCTGTCTAAATTATGCTGTTAAGATTCTGGCAGTTGGCAGGACGTCTAATTATTCCAGAGTCTCCTCGCCGCATAGCCGAATAAATCAGGCGAAAAGACACACTCTTGTCTTAAAGACCTTCCTATTTTTGTATATGTACTGAATTCATTTTCTCTCCGCAGGTGCTTTACTGCCAGTATAGTTTCTGGATAATTCTGATGTCCTTCTCAAATATGTCAACGTTACCTAGAAGTTCCAACAACACTTTGTACATTTTATAATCTATTAAACACACATACGCCCACTTCTGATAAGAATTATGAACTATTTTGTTTGTGCGAGATGGGAAATAATGCTGCATAATAAATATAATCTATACACATAGATTTATTCACAGAAATATATGTATAAACATGCAGATATCTATTTATAAGCAATACATACACACTTAATCTTAGTGTTTGAGACTTTTATATTATGCATTTGGTCTGTACTGTAAATTGAGCTCTACCGGGATTTTATCCTATTGGAAATATATATATATATATATATATATATATATATATATATATATATATATATATATATATATATATATATATATATATATATAATAAAAAGGAAAGAACAGTAAGATATAAAATCCGGTGTTCTTATAGATATTTTTATTTTTACACAATAGTGCTCTATGTAAATTTAAATTTACAGAGCATTAATATTATAAATTAATAGATTTAAAATATAGTTTTACCGCTACACAGTGATAACCATGTTTCAGAAATGGAAGCTAAAGCCCCTGAATTTAATTTTGTTATTAAACCAAAGTCATCAGTTCCATTTCCTCATCAAGCGAATTTTGGAGTAACTTACTTTTTAAAATTTACGGTTGTTAACGGCACAGGAAAGATTCATAGTTTGAGGGTTTCCAAGGTTACCGATAAATCCATTCATCTAGACAAGGGGTGGTAGAGGGTTCAATTTTTAATTTTCGTTGTGCCGTTAACAACCGTAAATTTTAAAAAGTAATTTACTCCAAAATTCGCTTGATGAGGAAATGGAACTAATGTCTTTGGTTTAATAACAAAATTAAATTCAGGAGCTTTAGCTTCCATTTCTGAAACATGGTTATCACTGTGTAGCGGTAAAACCATATTTTAAATCTAATAATTTATAATATATATATATATATATATATATATATATATATATATATATATATATATATATATATACACACACATTCGCCATTAATATTATAAACAGATATATATATATATATATATATATATATATATATATATATATATGTGTGTGTGTGTGTGTGTGTGTGTGTGTGTGTGTGTGTGTGTGTGTGTGTGTGTGTGTGTGTGTATTCGAACCGCTGCATTCTGAAACTGACTACCAAGAGGATACTACACATGTCAAGAAAAGTTATTATAAAATGTACTTCGCGCAATCTACGTTTAAATATTAATTTAGGCATACTCAATGAATACGGTATACAGAATAGTAAAAAAAAACATCCACAGCCTTAATCTTGGCAAACAATTGCCACGAAACTAATAGATTTCACCAGTAATATAAAACATCACAAAATTTCAACAAGATTTTAGCATTTTATTTCTGGTCGAGAAAAGACACAGTCGTATCTGTAAATTCTGATCTTTAACATCTTTTCTGATCATGCTTCTATTTGGTTCAAAAGCCTAATTATATACAATAAATAAATATTATTATTATTATTATTATTATTATTATTATTATTATTATTATTATTATTGCTGTTGTTATTTTTATCTCCCGCATTTCATTCATCGGCCTAATCTCTTTATCTAACTATCTCTATATCTATTCTATCTATCTATCTATCTATCTATCTATCTATCTATCTATATATATATATATATATATATATATATATATATATGTATATATATGATAGTACCTGGATGAGTGTTCAATCTGTCTCTGCACTTGACAGCCTTCACATAAAAGTGTCTCTATCCGAAAGATCACAAAAGGAATAACTTAGGAATATGAATGACGTTATATGGTTGGCGACTGTTGATCAATACTCCACAGGGTCCTATCTATAAGAACTCCAACTGATAATAAATCCAAGCTAAGTGTAGCCATTATCTATATGCAAAAATAACATGCGCGTTTCTCCTCGGCTTTATATTTACACGAAAGGACAACTTTAAATCCGAAACAGCCCTTCGATCCTACACTGATAAAAATGGAAACTTTTATGAATTGCATATTTTGTATTTAATTTACTTTCTTTACTTTACGATTAATGCCTTCGTTTTTGTTGTTATCACAACGTTTCGAGCGTTTTAACCTATTGCCTTCCTCAGGTGCCTTTTAACCCAGCTAACCCCCGGGAAATTTATAGTTTAGCACTTTATTTAATCTACAAAGGGTATCTTTTTCTGCAGGGTTATCACGCTTACTTCATTTCAGTATTCCTCAGTTATTGCTCGCCATGTTTCCATCAATTTACGCTATAAAACCTGGCCAAGGGGTTCAACTCACAATTTCTACAGTATAATTTTCATGAACTAAAGCTTTATTCTACCAAGCTATATTCCTTGGGCACCTCTTGTGGTGTAATGGTTAGTAAGCTTGTCTCGCTAAATCAGTTATGACAAAAATGAGTTCGATCCTCACCATATGCCCCATACTGTCGGTGTTGTGCTAGATCTAAGCTGCGCTTAGAAAATAACCTTTGCGAACCTCAAGGCGGTGTAATGTTTAGCAAGTTTATCTCGCTACAACAGTTACGACTTCGATCCTCACTGAGTGCCCCATACTTTTGGCCTTGTGTCACATCTAAGCTACGCTTGGAAAATCGCTACTACTACTAAATCTTGAATCTAGAATTTGAGGCCTTAAACCTAATGTTTTTCTTGCCTACCTGCTGCTGAGTCTTCTCCTGTTGTCACGTTAATATGGATGAATATGTTGGTGAAGTACTAACCGGAGTATCAGAAAGACATTCCATTCAAATTGTATTTATTTTCCTTCTCACACTACCAGTAATGCCACCTGTTTCTGTAGATGACATACCTAAGCCTCAATTGCTATATTATTTATACATATATTATTAGTCCCTGACCAATTTGTGAACAAGCTGCAGTTTAAAAGTGTTTTTGTAAAAGGAAATGAAAAGAGAACACGTAAATATGTGGTTTATATTTGCTGATGAGATTTTGATTTTTTTTACCTCTTTTCTAATTTGTGTAATATTTAAATACAAAGTAATTTGGTCTTTGGTTTTATTGAGCGATGCTCATCTAAATGAGGTTTTGAAACTCTTCAACCGAATTGTAGTGGGCAACAATATAGAAATAAGTAATTTAATATCTTCAAGTACTTTTAACAATCATTTTGACTTCTCAGTCTTTTTTCTCAGAATCCGCTACATTAATCACTTATTCTTATTGCATCTATTTATTGTCTCACTTGCTGCAAGCTATTTTGACTGGGGTTAAAGAATTAGACCAAATCAGAACAAAAGATCTCCGTTGAAGCCATTTAATTAAAGAAAAAAACAGATAACATTAGCCCCTGAAAGCAATTTGATAATGTGAATTAAATGTTGCTACCTTATATCGTCTGATCTTTTCACTATACGTCTCCACATTCTTCACACAATCGAAAGAGGGATCCGTAATGTTATCGAGCTTGACGAAGAATATCAGATCCAGTCACTTTCTCTCAGGTGTAAAATGTCTTCTCTCTTTCTTTTCTATAAAAGTTTTCATTACAGTTGCTTTAATGAGCTTTCCTATCTGGTAACTCGTCTGCATGAATTTAAATGTACCAGTAGATTAGTAACTAGTCTTCATCGTTTTAATATAGAATTAGCATGACGTAATCGTATTTCCTATACTAATAGTTTCTTTTCTCCCACTTGTCATCTGTACATCACTCTTCCTGGTTCATGCTGCCAAGTTCAAACTTTTAAATGCAACGCCGATTGCAATTTTATGTCTTTCAGAAACTTGTCGTTTTACCGTTATTTCTCCTCATTAAAGATTGTTCATTCTCTTCCAGGACCAGTAATCGCTGGCCTCTTAGGGGCATTATCCTATTGCTTGAGGAGAAAAGTGTAAATAATAAGATATTGTGCTCATCCGTCTGGCGAAGGAATTCTTGTTCTTTTCATGGATTATGATTTTGTGTCTCATGGACACGCTGAGAAAATAATTTCAGCTGGTTTCTGCTTCGTACAATTCGCGCAAATTCACTTTCACCACACACACACGCGCGAGCGCGCGCACACACACATACACGCACACACACATATATATATGTCTGTTTATAATATTAGTAGCGAATACATATATATATATATATATATATATATATATATATATATATATATATATATATATGAAATGAATACAGAATCTTTTTCCAAGAGGATAAAATCCAGGTAGATCTCAATTTACAGTACAGATCAGATGCATAATATAAAAGTATCAAATACTAATAATCCATGATTATAATTTATTACACTGGAATCGTAATCACGATCTTATTCAACAGATCTACAAATTCAAAATGTATATAAATATAATATAGTGTTTGAGCCTTATATATTGTTATGGGATCTTACCTGTTACGACACAATGAACTCTTCCTGACACTATAAATACTACGCCTCTCAAGAGAGACGCATGGAAGTGGAACGAGTTTAGATGGAATGAGTCGATACAATAGTAGTTCACTCTAAACCAGACTGACAGTCATACTAACCCCTTCAACTCTTTGTATTATTATTCTCTTTTAATATATCTTTGTTATTTCTACTCCTGTGTTCGTGTTGTTCTTCCTTGGTTCTAACCTTGGACCATAACAGTGGTGCGAGGATATTGGACCATAACACACACACACACACACACACACACACACACACACACACACACACACACACACATATATATATATATATATATATATATATATATATATATATATATATATATATATATATATATATTCTCCCGTTATACGTTAAATAGCAAGGTAGATTTTGCCTTGCAGTGATAAACAGCCTGAATGAAAAACTAGCCTTAGGATGCACGGGCTCCGTTGCGCCATCTTGCTCAAGATAGCACTGCTGCTATGGCGGCATTACCTGCGAAACTATTACGACCCTAACATCATTGAAGAATAGGGAAAAAAAATTTGAAAAAAGTTTAAAACATTCATATATTCAAATAAAAAATCTATACGAATATTGCTTCAACAAACACATACATATGTATGTCGTAACAATATTTCGCGGGATACTTCAAGGGGATCGCGCGGAACGCTAGTGTGCCGCGGCACGGCGGTTGTGAATCACTGGCTTCAAGGAATTTCGACATGAACACTTTAATTAATCAAAGTGGGTAGATGGTTTTGTTCCGTTATCTGGGTCTCATATTCTTTATAGTACTCCTCAGTTATTCCTCACCCTCTGTCATCCTTATTCTATTATGTGACATGCCGCTGTACCTCTTAATGAGTTTTGTCTTTTTATTTCTCCCAAACCCTGTTCTACCTTCCATTTGCTCAAGCCCATCAAGCATCTTACGCTCTACTATCCTCTGTCCTTCTTTCCTTCAATCTCTCCTGTGAGTATCAGATTTTCTAAGCTCTTCTTCCTCATTAACTGCCCGTGAAATTTCGACTGCCTGCTCCTGATGTAAAGGATAAGTTTCATTTTTGCTTCCATTTTCTCCAAAACCTTGTCGTTGCTCAAATGTTTGGTCCATGGTATCCTCAGCATTTTTCTGTTATTGCTGTTGCTTCTAGTCTGTTCTTTATATTTGAGGAGATTGTCCAGCAGTTACTACTAGACAGGATGACAGATGTCACATAACAGTTCAATACGTTTTACTTCAACGACATTTTTTTAATGTCTTTTAATACTCTTTCTATCTTTTGAAATGCATCTTTGGCCATCGCAATACATCTTCGGAATTCATTGTTGCAGTTTTCATTCTCCGTTAGAATATTTTGGATTTTAGATTTTTTGATTTGTAATTTTTCTCTTTGAGCCTGATCCTTTTGCATTATGTCTTTTTGCAATTTATACTTTGTTCTTTACTGAATCTAATTCTGTACTGAGCGATCCTGGACACTAAACTGCTAAGCAACAGTTCAATCGTTTAGTTCTATAGGATAAAATGAAGATGGCATATATCTAGATATGGACAGCCGAGCGAAAATAACCATGTCCCGTGATGAAAAAAATATTTCAGTTCGAAACTTCCGGCTGGTTACACGGATAGAAAAACATTTAAAGATGGTCACACAGGCACAACAGCTGGAATTCTGTGATGAAGGCATTATTCCGAGCGTAAAGAATACAATGATAATACCCCATCCAGAAATCGAGTTAAAATATTCATATCTAAGTAAGAAAAAAAATTTAAAATATTGATTTGATTGCCCCAGAGACAAGTTTATTTATTTACGTTCTAATATTTCTCTTTACTGATAAATATTTACAAGCTAAAATTTGATTTCAAACTATAAAAAAACATCCTAATGATTTACATCTTTTCCCCTGGCTTTTTTATCTGCCGTATGATAAATATGTGAATTTAGATTGATATGAAAAAGTACATTTCTACAGAATGATTAATATTAAGTATACAACA
Source organism: Acanthosepion esculentum (assembly GCA_964036315.1). Taxonomy (NCBI): domain Eukaryota; kingdom Metazoa; phylum Mollusca; class Cephalopoda; order Sepiida; family Sepiidae; genus Acanthosepion; species Acanthosepion esculentum. Next base: position 100,917,981 of record OZ038493.1, on the reverse strand, counting down.
AATCATTATTGAAAAAAAACAACAAAACAAAACAGCTTACTGCATCTTTATTCTCTTTTGGTATCACAGGCAATACATTAGTTCTCACTTGGGAAAAGTGAAGATATTTTAGATATCACGTTCTCCTGAGAAGACTTTATTTGAAAAATAAATGATTCATTTTGACATACATAAAATATAATGGCGTTTATCTTTTTAGTTATTTAAAGTAAAGTGTATTTTTTTTTCTTTTTTCTTTTTTTTCTTCTTTTTCTTCTTTTTCTTCTTTTTCTTCTTCTTTTTCTTCTTCTTCTTCTTCTTCTTCTTCTTCAAGTTCTTTAGGTATGCTACGCGTTCTTTTCTACTGTACCACTTGCATTCAATCTGTCCTGAGTGTATCCAATTTTCTAAGCATTCTGTCCTCCTTATGTGCTCTAAATGCGCATCAAAAATGAATCTTGCCTTCATTCCAGACCTGGTTCCCTGTGACTTTTAGCCGTTCTCCAAACCGACGAGGAACATCAGCGCCAGATATTTTGAAGACAATGAAGAGAGCTGTGGCAAGGGATTGGGTTTTAACGAAATGCCTGGAACGCTAGAACAAACTGAAGTCAGAGGATCCTACTTTGAAGGCGTTTTGAGTTTTGTACCTCTTTCAAATGAATACATGTTTATACTAAAAAAAAACAACTTTTAAATCTAATGGATTGATAAGGCAAATTGTATTTGAAAGAAGACCACATATAATGTCACCATTAAGGACATTGGGCGGATATTATCTTTACTTCCAGTCCTCTATAAATCACACTGGTAGGCGAAATACACCTTGGAATGCCAAGCAGAAACTCCTTAATCTCAACATCGGACTGTCCTATGGTCTGAAGGGCTTCTTAAGGCAGTAAATCCTTCCTGGAAAATGCTGATAATTTCATCCTAGTACCCTATAGCCTGTCTTGGCTTTAAGTTCGCATAGGTTTAGCCGAAGCAAACTCAATTACAATAATAGTGAATACCATCCGATACGCTTTCTTTCTCTTTTTTCATTAGGATCGGCCGTCGGCAAAATTTTTGCTAGACTAGACCTGATAGCGTATTAATAGACTGTAGCTCAGATGAAACCCACAAAAACAGCTGAAAATATTATCTCTATAGATTTGAATACATCACATAATAGTTTATCACGAATTCGTGAACAGCAAATGCAAGAGAACCCTGAGTGCTTAACCGAGAATGTAACTCAAATAAGTTACAATATATCACAGCCCATGATATTTTCTGAATGTATTAAACAATCAAGTGATATTTAAAATATGAAGGTTTATTGAATGGTAATTATTTATATGTAATAGAATTACCTAATTTTCAAAGGTAAACGTTCGTTGAATCAGTGCATACACTAGTGAGGGTTTAAGAACAGAAAATGTGGTGTGAGCATTATCATAAACACGTGAATTAAACCTATATACTGGCATTGGAGTACGTCGGTTGATTAATAAGAAAAGCGAAGTAATGTTTTCTGTCGTTAATGTTAGAGAAAGAAACATGTTTGAACATTTATTCGGTAATATACGACGTCCATGTTTGATGTTCGCTCTGTGACGATAATTGTTTAATAGTGTTCTTTACACATGAGTAAAACATCGGAATTACGTAGGAAGCGACGCCTCATTTGCAAGGAAATTCCAAGCAGATTGATGACCCTTTATGATATTGCGAAAATCTGCTGAATTGTGATTTGAAATTGTCTGACAGATTTTTCGCTTCGCACCAACAATGGGTTACTCATACCGGACAATAGAACGATAACGTCTCTGTGGATTTCTCTATTCGTGTGCCTTATATACTCACTGGTGTAACCATAGATCCGCTATCATTGATCAATAATCCAAGCGCTGCCATTCTTTTGCAGGTTAGTCTCGACCAGAATTTCTAAGCCAATTTATCAACGGTGCCGTTGGTGTTAATCAACCATATTTCTCTAGACAGAATCGTACTGAAAGAAAATCTTAGTTGAAGCAACGCAAAACTTACCTGGACTCTCCATACCCCTTGGTTTCTTCTTTTCCCATATTTATGAAACGATACTTCAACATATTAATATCTGTAAAGGGAAATATGTTTTCCTAATCACAACGTCCTGGGTATGACGGTAAACTACAACAGGCAGCAATGCCTCTGATCGGGATGTTTTGTGAAGCATGGAGCCACATCTTAATTGGGTAATACATTTGTCGCTGACATATTTTCCGCAATGGTCAATGATGGTCTGTCTATGTTCCGGTTTATCGTCACATGAAAAAATAACTCACCAATATCATCCCTCTGAGCATACTTTTCTATTTAGCCTAGATCTGACATTTAATAGTTTAACCAAGACATACCCACAATTCAATTTTTAATTATGAACTTATGTTCCCCACCTTAACGTTCGGAAAAGAGGTAAGACTTTATTTTTTTAAATTTCCTTAAAAATTATTTAACTACCATTTACTTACCATCACCTGAAGAATTACAATCACAGTATACAAACATGAAAGCTTCTGTGTAGCGTCATAAACGTTTTTTTTCAATCTCTTATTATAAAAAAAATAATACATTGCTCTACTTTGTATTGAGCACTATTTAAAATTAAATGCTACCAGCAGTGGAATTTTACACCATTTTTTTCTCTCATGAATATATATATATATATATATATATATATATATATATATTCAGACCCGCTAGTGATTTACAAAGGAGGTCACTTATGGAGCAAGAGTGAGGATTCTGAGATGAGATCACTGTTAGATTGGCTGACCTTTTAGAGCTTGCTCTCGCTTCTTGAAGATGATTCAGGCAAACTGTGAATTGTGAAGATAAACTTAATGTAAGTGTAATCGCTGTGTTGGTATTTTTTTGGTAAACACGCGTGAAAGCGCTCTGCTATAATTTTTTTTAAAAATTCGCCCGTGACGATTATCTCGGAGAAGATCGCATGTACTTGGGTTAACAAAAAATACGGCGCCATTAATCATGAATTTTATCTTAACACCAAGAAACTGATTAGAGAACTAGAGAAGGTTATTATAAAAACAGAAATATGTCTATATAATTTATACAAACATGTTTGAATGAAGATATGCTGCCGAAACACACACATACACACACGCAAACACACACACACACACACACACACACATATATATATATATATATATATATATATATATATATATATATATATATGGGGGGTAAACATAAACAATTCAAAGTAATAGTATGCCAAAAATTACTAAGAAAAAACAGATATAAGAACGGAAAAATAAAAAGAAAGAAAAACAAACAAACAAAAAACAAAGAGAAGACATCTACATAAACAGTAACCAATAGTGCACAATGCCTGGGTTATTAGGACAGAGCAAAAACGATTCACAGCGTCATACCTCAAAAGAGACAAAGTTGGGGCCGACACTTAAGATTCACGCTCCTACGATTGTCACTCGACCATAGGGATCTGAATCAGCACTGCCGTGGCAATAAAATAGTTTTAAAATTTTCATAGACGAGATGTTTGTATCCGTTTGATTTTGTAAAATCCCCGACACACAAACTGTAGAAATGTTTAAACTCTAGTGAAGACTAACGAGTTTATGTTAAGTCCCATGGACACATCGTCTAAATAAAGTTCTTTGGATATAAACACCGGTACCAGACTAGACAAAACTTACCTCGCTTTACATTTTAAGAACATCTAACCATTAATGGGATTGAATTATTTTTTTAAAACAAATTAGCCACGCATACGAAGAAAAACGAAATTTTATTTATTTATTATGATTTATTGTAGGCGTAAGTCACTCTTTTTCCCGCCTCAATGCTTGTCTTCTTATTATCGCCAAGCACAACATGGCGGTTGTTCTTTTTTTCCACCATTGGTCGCGCTTAACCAACGCCATGATCTGACCTACGCCGCTTAACCCTGGATAGAAGCGAATCTGTCATTTTAGTCCACCAAAGAAGCGGTCGACGGTGCTGCAGAGAAATATTTCGACAGTAAGTAGTTAAAAGTGGTTCTAAAAAGCTCAGCACAAAAATATTCAATGAAGCTGAACGGGGATGGGGTCAGTAGTTTGATAGAAAAATCAATGTAAATTCTATAGATTTTATATTTTTAACGTACCTGACAAGGGCAATTATTGGCTGAAATCTATGAATTATCAGCGGACAGTGCATCACCAAACACTGATAGATATCGACCGATCTTAAACAGATCATTGACTTTTTATTTTAATCTTATTCCATTAGTTACAGTCAGTTTTACCTCCTTCAAGTTCTAGCCTGTTTTTACTTATATAAGAATAATAGAAATAGTCATTACTTTTTTACAGATAGTATTTAAACGGTTCTTTGATCCTTTCCGGACCTTATTTATTTATTAGCACTTACTGTGATCCCTCACTTTTCGATCATCATCAGCAGCATCATCATCTTTGTCTATGTGTCATATTCCTTCAGAACATAGTCGATAATTGCTCTCCACCATTTCCTATCATTTGTAGCTTTTAATTCATATCTTTTTGTTATCTCTCCTAAACTCTGTTCCGCCATCCATTTACTCAAGCTCACTAAGAACGCTGTACGATGATTTCCTGTGACCCACTTTATTTCAGCCTGTCCTGTGAGTATCAGATTTTCCAAGTCCTCCTTATTCATTATGTGCCCTAGAAATGTCAACTGACTCTTCCTGATGTTTCGAAAGTAACCTTTCTTTTTCATTTTCTCTCAAACTTCGTCATTGCTCATATATTTGGTCTATGGCATCATCAGCATCCTTCTGTAGAAGCATTATTCCCAATCTACAATTTCGAAATCATGTTAAATTCATACATATATATATATATATATATATATATATATATATATATATATATATATAGAGAGAGAGAGAGAGAGAGAGAGAGAGATATGTGTGTGTGTGTATCTGTATATATATATATATATATATGTATATATATATATATATATATATATATATATATATATATATATATATATATATATGTCGATATAATACAGTTGGTCAGCTATTCAACAACCGATTGTTCTCTACAGAATCTTAGCCATTACAAGCTTTTGTCTGAGTTCTTCTGCATCCCGATGGCAGTGAATTGATCCTCTAAACAGAACAGGATTTGCAAGATCTGATGGATAATCTTTTCCCGTTTCTGCACATTCATTTTTACCTGCTTTAAGTTCTATCCTGTTTTTACTCATATAAGATTAATAGAAATAGCCATTGTTTTGTTACAGATACTATTTAAACGATTCACTCTTATACTGGACAAGACGGTGGTTAATGTATCAAACCTTTCCGAGTTTAGTTTACATCGAACCTTCAACATTTGTGGTTGGACACAAAATGAAGGCAGTAGACAAATTCACCTACCTTGGAAGCACTATAAATAGACACTGCACTTTAGGCGATGAAATATCTGCTCGTTTGAAGAAGTCTGGTCTAAGAAGGGGCTTAAACACACACACTATTATGTTGTGATTGAAGACGTCTGCTCTGTTTGCGTGTTGAATCGCCTGTTGTACATGTATGAATTATGAATCACAGAGGCTTACATACACTGAAGAGATTCCATCATCCATTTGAGCCCTGACAACAGCTTTACCGGAGGTAGCGAAAAATGACTTAATGCCCAGTCATCAATTAAATTTTGATAGAGAAAAATAACTTAATATCCAGTCACCGGTTGAACGGCGGGTAAACACTTACGTCGTGTTTAGCTATTAGTTGTATTATTTTTTTATCTACCTTGTAACATTACATACCAATTATTTGTGAATTTTGAGTCAGGAGCTCAGGAAAGCAGGGCTCAAACGGTTAAAGATGTTTAATATCAATTCCTGGCATTTACTGGATATCTAACATGCCAACCATTGTTGTCCTCTGAATGACCAATAAAATGAAGATTGAAACGCACTTTCATCGTCAGAGGCTTCGCTGGGAAAGTTATGTCTTTCGGCTTCATGATAGCAGAATACCCAAAACATATGCTGTACTGCGAGCTGCTTTATGTCGAATTGCTCTACGCCCCATGACTTTACTATAAACCAAAGGAGCGCTTGACGTACCCTCTAAAAGAGTCTATAAGTGCATGCCATATGGAAGATTCTGCTCTTGATAGATATATACACTTGTGCAAATTAATTGAAACAAATCGAATAATTCTTTTATTACTGAATTTTTTCGTATTTTTCCAATGGAAAATAACCCAGCGCTCATTTTAGTACTTCATATGTCCATTCCACAAAGTCGTTCCTTGCAAATTGTCCACAGATTCTCGATTGGATTTAAATCAGGAGAGATTCCGGGCCAGACCATAGTATTTGATAAATGGTAAGGCTTGCCAGTGTTTTTGTGCAGCGTTACAATTTTCGCACGCTTCCTTGCAGTAACGTGCATCACAAACAATGACCGTAGGGCAACTAATCGACAGTCGAGACAATAGTGTCTGGGCGTGATAAAAATATGATGCAATAACGGTTGGCGCAATATTTTACAAGGCAAAACAAATTTCATCATGCACCCTCGAAACAGATTCGTATTACTGCACACCACTGCAATGACCTAATCTTAGGGAAACATAGAAATCGATTACAGCCTGTCACTCCTGTGGGTGTAAAACTGATCATATAGTGAATTAAAGGAAAGTAAGGCGGTTGTTTCAATTAGTTTACATATAGGTGTAAGTAGCAGTGCCAAAAGAAGTTACAAGGATCTTCAAAGTACATGCAATCAGTTGGACAAATGTCAAACGCACTTGTAAGGAAGGACAATCATTAAATCTAGTCCTTTGCAGAGAATAATTTAGTCTTTAATAAGTTAGTCTTTTTTCTCTTGCTTTAGATTACTGGGGGGTATAAAGGACAAAATATCATTGACAATAACAACAAAGTCCAGATCTAAAGGAAAAACAATTTTCTCTCTTTAACGGGGAACTTTTATTAACACTCTTAAAGTTTTTTCTTTGTTTTCATTTTTTATTTCGTTTTTAATTTTCTTATCACCTATATTTATTTGCTGTCTCTTTAGCTTTAGAAAATTTGAAAAACAAATTCCAACACCTTTAATTTTCCTCCATTTCTCTCACTCTTCCTTTCATTATTGACATTTTTCTCTCGTTCCCACAAATTCTTTTGTACTCTCAGTCTCTCTCTCTCTCTCTCTCTCTCGTTCCGAAGGCAACGCTATGAGTCAATTTTTGTTGATCAAAACTCTCACATTCGCCAAGATTATTTTATGCCCGCTAATAATGAAGCGATAATCAAATTTTACTTTCTTCGGTGTTTTTGTTTTTTACCTCTTTCGAGCCAAGAGTTGATTAACTTTATTTTCCTTTTCATTGTGCGAATAATCTGCACTCATCTAGTGGAGAGATTCGTCGCAAAACTAAGAAAAAAAAAATTCAATATGGAATTTATATTTAAATTTCTTAATAATCTTTAAATCATTGCGTGAATTTTCTTATACTTTCCTGGTTTTGTGTCATTAAGTGCATCTGTGATTAACAGCAACCAATCTGTTACTGTGCATATTATGCCCAGGCAATTTCCGCGCGATATTTATCCCCATTTCCTACTAGAAAATGTCGGAAAAGTGTTGGCCTTTCGTTATCTTTTTATCACCGTTTTTATTTACTTCATTGATTATTAGATAACAAAAGTTTTATGTAAAAAAAACTATTAAATACGAATCGATTTAAACAAATATTTTTATCAGTGCTTCTTATTCTACTAGTGAATATATAAATATTTTTAAGCTGAAAAAATAGTTATTCATCTTATTGTTTAAATAACTCAATATATTGCCTATTGTGCCAACAAAGCGGCAATAAAACATTCGAGAAGAGCTGAGCTTTGGGAAGATGTACTGGTGTAACAAAGTTTACTAGTCGAAATGGATACCGTTGACTGAAGGAATGTTGCTCGATTGATAATTAAAAAATAAAGCCAGGCTACACGAAAGTGACTCAACCCACATTAACCGTAAACGCATCCATTAATAAGCCTGTTTTTGATATTAGAGATGGGCGATTGTCAATATAAATCTTTTGCTTATTCAGACTAATGTATACATCTAGATTATTATAGACTTGATCATAGGCATTACTTTTCAGCTAAGTATCCTTCCTCAGCTGTCATTATGTGTTCATGGCGGGTCTTATAATTGTGTTATATTATAATAATTGCATCTTTAATCTCTTTAATTTCTCTTTTTATTCGTGCTGAAAAAACATTATGGAATTCATTAAAGATTCAGTCATTAAACACACAGCCAATAGCAACACGTTTCAAAATACAATAGAGTTTTTCTGAAGCCTTTAATATCAGATAGCTTATCTTTTGGTTATCAGGTTTCGGTCAAGTAACCTCTGGCTATCTTCAAGTATTTACCTTTTTGGGATGATATCTCCTTCTATGTTCACCTCAGAATGTGATGATCATGGCTCTCCACAAATACCTGTCCTTTGTAGCCCTTACTGTATTTTGTCATTTTGCATCACCTGTCCTACCAACTATTTGCCCAAGCTCGTTAGGCTGCTTTTACGCCGGTTTCCTCTGTCCTACTTGCCTTCAATATGTCCTGACAATGAAAATTTCCAAGATCTTCTTTCTCGTTCAGTACCTTAGAAATGTCAATTGTCTGTTTCTGATGCTACCCACAACTGTCCTTTTTGATTCCATTTCCTCTAAAACCTGGCCGTTGCTCACGTGTTGAATCGATAATGTGCTCAGAATCCTTCTATAGGCCTGCATTACTGGTGTCTCCAATATCTTGTCCAACATTGAGAAGATTGTCCAGCATTCACTGACATATAGGTTTACCAATATTACATAACAGTTCAGTACGCTCTCTTTTTTCCCGATGAACTTCTCCTGTTTCATAATACTTAAGTTCTGGAAGGCATCTTTCGCTATCCCAATGTACCTTCGGATTTCGCTGTCGCTTTTCCCGACCTCTGTTAAAACATTATTGAAAATTATTTTTTTCCAATTGTCTAATTTTGGTATATCCAATTTGTAATTCTCATATTTGCTGACAACCGTACATTGTGTCTTATTACAGTTGATGATTAGTCCTTTCTTCTCGCTTTCCTTTACTACTTTCTGTAGAATTTTCTGTATTTTTTTTTGCGATCTCTATATTTTATAATGTTTGGACTGTGGTCACTAAAAACTAATTCTGGAAGGCCTTCACATTTCCCCAAAATTGCTTCACTGAAAAAGCCCGGTTAGAAGATACGTTCTTGTATTATGTCGCTTTCTCTTCTTTTTATTTGGCGACACATCAATTCTTTATGGGTCATTTAGTAACAAAATGTGATGTTCTTGGGAGCATTAATAATTTTCTTTACAAAAATTTATTGCTGAAATTTTTTTTTTTAACAAAAATGTATTGCTGGTAATTTATTTTTAAAAATTTATTGCTGGTAATTTCTATTACTAAGTAAATGAATTGCTGGTATTTCACTATAAAATGTTTTTTATACTTTCATAGTGTTTGACCCCATTTTGGGGCTTAAGTATTTGGCATAGCTGGGACACTAGTAGTGAAACTGGTATCAAAATGAAACTAATATATTTCTTTTTAATATAATTATTATTAGTATTAGTATTATTCGTACTAATATATATTTTCTTCTTGAAAAATAGTTTGGTTTGCTTTTGATTTTGATTTAGTATATCATATTTTATTTATTTATTTTACTCATTTCAATCCAAGCAAGGACGTATTGATACTAGTACGCAGAGGCTTATAGTGAATGTGAGAAACAAGTTTGAATATAGGGAGAAGTGAGGAAAGTGGAAAATATGACGTGATTCAAGAAGATGGCGATTGACGTGAATGTTTGAAGATTATTATGGAAGCAAGTAACCTGAAGACAGTTCCATAGGCAAGGAAGTGCGAGAAAATAAACTGTTGAAGTTGAAGTGGCGGTTGCATTTAACTATTTCAAGTGGAAATGGGTGACACGTAGATGCACTTCTAGTAACACATCAGAGCGGTTGGAAATAAAATATTTGTAGAAAAGATAGAGAGAACACACGTCTCGTTGGTGCGGAATGCGATTGGAGTCGAGATGCTAAGTTAGATTACGAATCCTTGCTTGGATTTTTTCAAGAAGCCCGAGATGAATAGCAGGAGCACCAGACCAGATATGGCAGCAGTATTCAATGCACGGGCTGATTTGTAAATATGCAAGATGTGTCCTGACAAGAAAAAAAATTACTGGCACAACAAAGTGACCCAGGTATCCATGCAGTAGACCTGCGCTGTTTCGATGTAACCACTCCAAATGTTAAGCCACAAGGGCGCAGTGTGTTACTCTGCAGAAGTCTAGCGTCAGTCATGCTGATGGCAGGCAAAAAGATTTCTCTGTGGTTGCTAAATGAGGTGCGTGTGTATGGGTACAGTTACACTTAAATGTATTTGAGGCTTAATAATTTTCCTGATTCTATTCCTGATTAATCCTCCAAAATTCTATTGGCTTTAACAAAACATTTTAATCTTTAAAGTATAGTTTGTGAGATTCGGTCATATTTCGTGGGCATTGACGAAAACAAATCGGGAATTTTTTGTCAAACTTCGTACAATCAATACTACCTTTCGGAATAAAAAAATATCTTAAATATATTTTTTATCACTTGGGGCTATTTACGATGGAGCGATTAGAGAAATTTACTTCCATATTCGCGACCATATCTAATCTTCTATAGTATTTACACCATATTTTTAAAGATAAAATTATTTGTAATCGACTTGCGGTTGAACGAAAGATTTTATGAAAATGTTCTTCCAAAGAGTAAGTCGAAATGAGAGATTTATCGAGAGTCTGAAATGAAATCCGAAGACGGATTTGAACATCGAAAGATGCCTTCCAGACTCAAAGCACAATATGAAGAAACAGGAAGTCTTCTTTGAAAATATAAATACAAATTCTCAAATGATGCGTAATATCTCCCCCACCAATATGTAAGTGAATGCTAAGTACTTTTATTGCAGATGAAAAGGAGACTTAGGGCCAAGGAGAGGTGATTATATAGAAGAATAAGAAAAATACATTTGATTTATTTTGGTTCATTTTTAGTAACGTCATATCAACACACTGTGTGTTATTTAATGCCGAAATTGTATTTTCTTTTAAGCTTTAGTAATTTTTTATTCCAATAGTGCATAACGGGTAATTTTTTTTTAACTAGGATAATGTATAGCTGGTAATTATTTTAAATTGTATTTTTATATTTTCATATTTTGATCCCAGTTTGGGTGTTCATTATTTGTTCATAGCTGGGACCGTAACAGGTGTTACCAGACTGGTTCAGGTTGAACATAGGATCAATTGCAATTAACAGTTGGTTTCACGCTTCTCAGAACCTCCAGATCAGAGGCCTTGCTGTCGGATTTACTTTTTTTCATACCCAGGACGAAAACATAGCTTTGACGGAAGATCTTTTAAGGAAAATGGGAATGAAAATGACATTTCTGCTCAGGAAGACGAAGTGAAAATTGACATTTCTAAGACATATAATGTGGAAAGGGGTGTGGTAAATCTGTCACTCGCAGATTGAATTCAGATAGGGGAAGAAGGAAAGAGCGGGCAGTTTACGTAACGACATTGATTAAATGGAGTGCAGAATCGAAACAGGACGGGATAGTAATTAATGGTTGAAAAGCTAAATAGATTCTGTATGGATGGGATCTTGATTTGAAGGTATTAAGATTGCAGTTTTCGAGCAAGCACTGAAGTGGCATTTTTTAGTGTAAAATATCTTTGTCGTTTAAGGAACTGGAAAAAAGAGGCATAGAATTTCTAGGACATGAGGAAAGAATGTTTGGGAAATTTGACACTCACAGCGCATACTGAAGGCAAGAAGGAGAGAGGAAAACAAAGAGTTAATTACATAAAGAGCTTATCTTAGTGGATTGCTTAAAAGGAAATGAGTAGTATAATAAAAGTACAAATATGTTCATAAGCGATACAAAGGAAAAAACGTTGTGCCAATCGTTTATGGCCAGAAGGAAAGCGAAAGATGAAAGAAGAAAACAGTTATAGATCTCTTCAAATGTAATAATGTCATCAAGATAATCGCTGAAAATTACTGCAAATTTTTGGAAAAGATTTTTATTGGTACATATGAGAACAATGATTCTTTATATTCCCAAATCTAATTATTGCAAACCAGAAAAAGAGATTATCATATCTTTGCTGGAATTGAATCCAAATATGATCGAACATTGACTATTAAAAACAAATTCACACACAAAAGAAAGAAAAATCTACTGGGATTGATATTATAATATTTTTTAACTCCCTACCAAATCTAAATTATTGTGCTAAAACGAAAATCCTAGTTAGAATGAATAGAAAGTTGTATGAGGCTCAGTTAACAAATAAGACTCAACCACTGCGTAAAATTTTAAGAGACACAAAATTATTCCAGTTATGTGTCATTCATGATACACGCTTAGACGATCATGGATCTTTTGATACATGAATTAAGAGTCAGAATTTTTCTGCAGTAGGTTGCCATTTCTTTCTGCGGTTGAACAGTGGCCATCCAAGTCTACAGTACCAGGTCTGCCCTGCTATTTACCCAGAGCTGGGAGAAACAGAGAAGTAATACCTTTCACAAGGGTATTAGCACGTAAGTGAATGTGATGGATTCGACTGGAATACGAAATCAGCTCTCCGATTCCTCAATCCGAGCCGCTATCCATTACACCACTGTAAAAGAAAAAAATGAAAAAATTTACCTAAGATTCTTGCACAAAAATCTTTCCTTTGTGTACCTTATAAACAATTAAGGCAGGATAGCATTTACAGGTATATTTTGCGAAAAAAAGTAAGATTATGACCGAAAATGAAAGAAGTTAATATTTCCAAAATAGCGAAGGCAGAAAAACAAAGGTGCAAACTCCTTTGAGAAAACAAAACAAAACAAAAAAAATAAACGAAAACACCTACTTTTACTTCTCTACCGTGTATCTCTGAGACATATAACAATTTTGCAAATAGCTTTTTTTTATATTCGCACTGTTCGTACTTGGCAAAAATTAGTTGATTTTCTTTTTCTTTTTGCGTTATAGAACCACAGGAGAATTTTCACGTGAACTTCACAATTCTTTTGGACTCTCTGCAGCTAGCTTATAAATCAGTGCCTTTCTTTTGCTCTCTACTTGATGTCCAATTCCTTTTCCACTTTAATGTCACATGCTTTCTAACTGCGCTTCTCTTGATGTCAAATGCCTTTTCGTGATACCTAATGAGCCGAGTCCTTTCATTAGAAAAAAGTGGATCACAGCAGTACCCCATTCGGGTTCTGCTAGGGCGTGAAATCCCATCTCTAATTGGTCAGTTAATATGAAAAGATATTTTACATAAATTTGCAATGGATCCTTAATTATTATGGCGGTTTTTAAACCACTATGCCTATAAATATATACATATGCATCAATTCTTTACACAAACCGTCTGGCTTTCTGAATAATACCCTATTCTTAAATGAACGTGTATAGAAAAAAAAACAACCTAGACGAACGAACATGAAGCATCCATACTCTCCATACCTACAAAAGCTCTTGCCTCAAAATTCACTAATGTTTTCTCACAAATATCTACAGCATTACAGGTCGTGTGTGGTAAAGGCTATTCAAAACTTACTCTTCTTTGTGGCTACGAGTATCGTATAACTTTTTCACATGGTCTGTCATCGGACATTTGCACAAACTATTTACGGAGGGAGCTATCTGTTTCCTTTTCATACTCCTATTCTCATTATCCCCTTTGAGTGTTAAATTTTCTTGCTCTATTTCCTCAATGTGTTCGAAAGTTTACAATTTTCTTCTGAATTTGAGAATAATTGTCCTTCTCTTTTCTGTTTTAATAATTCATCTTTTCTCACATGTTAGCGCACGCTATCACAGCATTTCAGTGTAGATCCGCACCTGTTTCTCTTCCAGTCTCTAATATATCTGTAAGGAATTTGTTGAGTGTCAATATGGTTTACGTGGACAGATGTGACTTAGCACAACATCATTATTATTTGCATTTAACAATTCTATAAACACTCTTAATATTTTTTAGGTTCTGAAAGCAACATTTCTCTATTCCGATATGTCTGCAGTTTTTTCGTGTCAGAATTACTTAGTTCTGTTACTAAATAATCCAATTTGTGTGTGTGTGTGTGTAAGCGTAACTGTTGTAGGTCGTTGTCTATCGACGGATGACAGTTTGTTGTTATTTTTAGTGTTATCTTAAGATTTAGTTTCTTATTTCTTAATTGATTTTTGTGTAGGTGTTACTTTTTCGGTAGGATTGTTTTTAGACGGTTTCATTTCATGTATTACTTATATTATTCTGTTTTATTACATATATCTACACACCCATGTATATATATATATATATATATATATATATATATATATATATATATATATATATATATATATATATATATAATGTGTGTTTCAGGTAATTTTTGTGTACGTAACATTTAATTTAAAAGAGGGCTCAATACAGAGAAGAACTAAATATTAATACTTATGATATATATATATATATATATATATATATATATATATATATATATATATATATATATATATATATATATATATATATATATATATATATATATATATATATATATATATATATATATATATATATATATATATATATACCCGTAAGACCATATATATATATACATATATAACTGGTAGAATTCCAGACTGACGCCAATCCAGTTGGGTTTCGATCCTAGCTAAAGGCAACCGGACTTTTAGTCACACTGAAGATCTGTGATACAGCGAAACAGTCTGTCTGTGGATGACAATAATTTTATATATTAGTATTCCATACGCACACACAAAAACAACAACACATACATTTATCGTGTGTAACTCCAAAATTGTTAGATTAAGTTTTGAACCGTTGTATCATTAAATATATTTAACTGGAATTCTCGGAGGATTTTATAACACTATTGGGCTGTACTTTGAACAAAAGTAATGTATTTAGTTCAAACGATGATCCCTGTTGCTATTGTGACCTCCTGATACACATTTACTCTCTATTGTTCACTCTTTTATGAACGTATTCACCGTTCACTTGATCGTTCTTGAATGCAATTTGAAGATGGAAGACAGGTTTTGAATGAATGGCTGAATAATCATTTTCCTCGAACCATAGTACTTCTGGGACGTCGTAGTGCGGCTGACATAAAGCGATTTTAACCTGTTCTCTTTCTAGCTGAATAACTCATAGGATTTGTCAGTGATTCTTACAACAAACGGAATCAAATGCCTAAATGTTTTATCTGAAAACCTGAAAAAATGAAACTCAATTTAGTATTTTTTTTAGATATTAAACATTTTGTGAGAAGGACAAGTATCGCATGCTGTTACACGATTCAGACAATTTTTCTCTTACACACGGTATATATATATATATATATATATATATATATATATATATATATATATATTTGTGTGTGTGCGTGCGTGCGTGTGTGCGCTCGTGTGTGTGTGTGCGTGCGCGCGTATATGTGTGTGTGGATTGTGCATGGAATAATAATCACCCCTAACTTAGTTTTAGAAATATCAGTGTTAAGCAGTAGAGGATCGAACAGCCAGTTTCACACCACATATTATTTGATCATAGTGGCTACGATTCTTTCAGATCTAAACAAACTTTTCGGTAGAATCGAATACAAAGAACTGAAGCACAGAGTTTACAACAAGTTTTCCCATTGATCCTTCTCAGATTTTTAATTCAGTTTTTGCTTCTCTAGTTACTAGAAAAGGCGACCGAGTCATGTCTGCCACACTGTTTAACCCACAGATAACGCGGTGACCAAGAGTTGAATTGCTAGTTTTCCCAAGGTTGACTGCCCATATTTTTATTTAATTAGCTCGAATTGAAGTAGAACTTTACTCGACAATTTCTCATTCTGAGTCAGTATCCAGTACACCACTCGCACGTCTACACAAACACAAACATACACACACACATAAATAAACACACACACATATACATACATACATACATACATATATATATATATATGATATATATATATATATATATATATATATATATATATATATATATATATATATATATATGCTTGTTCGTGTTTGTGCGTGAGAGTGTGTAACGGCTATTATTTATTTGTGTACACATTATTGTGCATGATTTCATGGATTTCATTGTACATACAAGATTAAACCTCTTTGAGGCTTGCATAAATAATTCAAGTCCAACATAAAATATGGAAGCCATAATAAGGAAAACGCAGAAGTGTCCGCAAAACAAAAGCCAAAAGCCAGAAACAAAAGAAAACAAACATAGAAAATGACAGATTCTTCAGATTCAATGCAATGGGAGAGATGGCAAAACGCTCACTAAAGACTTTTGAATTTAGCAGGTTGTTTCTCAACAAGAAAATTGTTTTCAGATTTGTTCAAAATCAACATTTCGCGTGAATACGAGTGTCTCCAGTTTTACGTCGTTTCGCTAATGCCAGCAAATAGCAAAAGAAAAATAAACGCTTTTCCTTGGCCCTCGCCTGTGGAAACAACGATTCAAGATTTTTTTCTATTTCACACAACTCATATCATTAAGTTAATCGTTGCAGCGTTCAAGGACTCAGGGACGGACTTAAAATCAACGTTTCTTTGTGATTTTCATTTGTATGTTTTTATCTCGTAGTTTCAATGCTTGCCTATTTTTGCCAGTGTTGAATTCACCAATGAATAATTTTCTCACCACATGTGTATATGTAAAATTCTCTTGTTATATTTTTTATTCAACAATTTCACGAGAGTTTTCTAACTTCACTCTTGCGTGATTAAAACGGTTGCCTTTTT
Organism: Acanthosepion esculentum; assembly: GCA_964036315.1. NCBI lineage: Eukaryota > Metazoa > Mollusca > Cephalopoda > Sepiida > Sepiidae > Acanthosepion > Acanthosepion esculentum. Next base: position 100,901,078 of record OZ038493.1, on the reverse strand, counting down.
TTGTAATCCTATGAGCATCTATAAAGAAAATGCTATAATTTTCAAGGCGAAGAAAGGAAAATATTCAGATGTACTCAGAACGTTTGTTAATCTTCATAAAATGTGTTTACCTTCTCAAACAAGCGGATGAGTGGTCACTCACGCAAATGTTGAAAAATAGGTAACTCCACGGAATCGCTAGAAAATAGCATAGCATGATAAAAAGACGCCAAACTTGACTAAAACAAATTTAATCGTGTAAATGCTTATGTTATTATTAAGAGGAAATACCAAAGTTTTTTTAAAATTATTTTTTAAAAGTTTTAATTCTTTTTAGAACATTCTAAATTGTTATTAAAAAAACCTTGTTTCTCTTTGAATCACCGGAACTACTAAATAACATATACAACTTTTAGCACGTTTTTTTTTGTATGACACACATTAATTTGGAAAATCTTGCAAAAATAAAAATAATTGTCGGAAGTTAATGAAACTTTCGGAAATTATTCATAGATGATGGAAAATATTACAAATATGTTTTGTTTATTAAAGTCATGGCAGAAATATTTTTTTATATCTATTAACCCCTTAACTAATTTTATGAAAACTCTAGAAATTTGATCGCATCAAGTTTAGTGATTACAATAGTTAAAAGCACTAGGCTTTGAGGAATGCAAATCATGTTTTTTTGTGTGTTTTTTTTTAATTGGATCCCACGTACCTGAAAATCATCTCTGAATTGTAACATGCAAAACTCAATAAAACAAAGATATGCTTTTATTTGCTTTTAGTTGTTTTTATGAATATGAACAATATTTTCTGAAAGCAAAAATGTTTTCGATGAAAAATGAATTTTTAATACAATTACTTCTTATTTATTTAATTATAATAGATCTTTACATTTAAGTTGCTAAAATATTATAAAATTAGTTAAAAGCCGCATCAGGTTTCGTAAGTTTCCTTATGAGATAGATCTTTTTTAGCACGTTGTAAATGGTATCGTCTTGACTAATCAGAAGATCCGCAGTAATTAAGAAATATAATTTTGTGTTTATAATCAGGCTGCAATTATAAAGTACGGAAGACCAACCAGAATACAATTAAGTTGCGTTATTTGAGTTAAGCATTGTTCTCCGCTGTTAAGGTCTTTACTTTTGCGAAACACGTGTGGAGAAGTTAATTCGATTTTTCAATTTCAACTGAGAAGGGTATCTACAAGTATCAGTATCATTTTATGAAATTTATATGATCTTATTTTTATATTATGAAAAGATTTCAGTTATGACATTCTTTCATAAATGAAATATCGAAATTAATAATAAAATGACTGGAAATACAAATAAGACAGTAAAATGTAATAAATGTACATAACATTTTAGTATTTTATGTACACTTCTGATAAGATTTCATAAGAAAGGTACCTATAGATTAATTAGATACCTTTCTTATGAAATTTAATCTCACTCTTAACAGTCTTATTTTTTCATTTCTTTATAATATATTTCCATAAAGCATGGTAAACGTAAAGGTCAAAGCTAAGTACAAAAAAATTAGACCGCTGAAAGTTTTCCTTAAATATAACGAGGTAAAAAATTGTTCACTTGTTCACAATTCACAAAATTGTTCACAAATGTAAATAATTTCACTTCCCTGGATCCGTAGAAAGAATTATCGTCCCGTAAGCTATCTAAACGTCATGGAAATGTCTTTCGTCACCTGTCAAGTGACGCGAAAGGTTATGACCTGCTTTGTTTTATTTTCAAATTACATTTTTTCGTCGGAGAAGCTAAGTTAAGCTAGGTTCAAAATATTGTAAATAAACATTATAATTTCTGATTTTATTAAAATAAATTTTGAAAAAAATGATAATTGATTTCTAAAAGAATTTCAAAGTGACATTTTCATCTGTTTTATAAAATGGAAAAATATGATTAAAGATGATTGATAATCTGTCAGTTTCAATGACAAATAAAACAAGAAATTTAGCCAAAATTTCGGACGTGCTAGGAACGATTAAAAATGTACAAAAATACCCCCAAAATACTTTGATCTTTCCTCTTTAATAATAACATGAACATAGACGATAAAAGTGTGTTTTCGTCAAGGCTGGCGTCTTTTTCATCATGCTATGTTCTATTTGTTTAATTTTTGTGGAGGTACCAATTGAAGCAACACCCGAAAATGGTTGCAAGATCCAACTACTTTTCTATGGCGAAAGACAAGTACAACTCTTTACTGCGTGATGTCATTAACGCAATAACGCTGTTTTCAAGACGAAACTTTGGACACGGGTCAAATGAACTGAAGTTCGATCTACTAATAATAATTTTAACGAGTATTTATTATATGGAATAACGGGTCTCTTCTAATTTGTAATAACTTCTATAATTTAATTTGTATAATTTAATAATTATAATTTAATTTGTATAGTTCATATATAATTAGTATAATTCGTAAAAAATTATAAAATTCTATATAAAATAAAATAGGAATACAATAAATAAATAAAATAAATTATAAATTTAACAAGTGTTTCAGTTATTTTGTCCAACCCCTGTATATATATATATATATATATATATATATATATATATATATATATATATATATATTACCAGCAATCAATTTAAAAAATATACCAGCAATACATTTTTGTAAAATTTTGTAAAAGAAATTTTCAAAGGAAAATATAATTTCACCATTAAATGACCCATAAGTATTTGGTATGACGGAAAACAAAGAAAGAAAGAAATCCATCTGTAGAGTCATACTTCTGTTGCTTCCAATGTTCTCTTTATCTGCGAGGAGAATCTTCAGCATACAATGCTCTATCAGAGGATTGATATTACATTGCCGTTCAACTCACTTTTCTTTCTTTGTAATGAAGAGTTGGTTCTTTGTACATTTCTGAGGTTTTGGAATGCATTGATGAAAACAAAAAAAAACTTTACTTCTCAGGAATTATTTCACGGTAAGCTTCCGGTTCTATGCTTAGGAATAAGGAAACATCGATAACCAGAAAGGAACAACGAGTTGGCACTGAGCCTATTCAAATACAGTAATTAGTGTTATCTCAATTATAAAATATATCTATCTGCAATAGTATTGTGATGAATATCCCACGTCTGTTGCGTGAGAATTAGAGATAAAATTCTCTAGGTAAATGGCCTAATGAATATTCGTTTACTTCTGTATATCTTACACACACAACCACCCACCCACCCACACACACACACACACACATATATATATATATATATATATATATATATATATATATATATACATATATATATATATATATATATACATATATATATATATATATATATATATATATATATATATATATATATATATATATATATATATATAATTTAGCTGTTTACCAGTAAAATCTCCGAAATTAAATGAATGGATTTTGCAAACTGCTGATGTGAATACTCGAGTTTGAAAATTTTACTTTCGATTAACGGTACCCGTCAGATAAGTCTAAGCTCAGGATGTCGGGTTTGGGTTTTGAATTTGTTCATTTTACGGCTTATCAACTATTTGTGAATTATTTGAAACCGAAACATTTTTTCGGACTTTAAGAATAATCATTTTTATTTTTTCTCGAGTGAATATTTTATTAAAAACATTTACGATGACTGATTTTTCCAGATTCAAATCCTGCTATTTATTCCATAGCAGGTGGGGAGAAGAGATGGAATCGGGCTTTTTTCAAGCGTAAATCAATGCAGCGAGTTTGGCTGAATCGCGGCCCTCCGAGTTCTCTGTCTTCTGTCCTAGCCACTATCCGTTACAACATTTAAACATGTACAAATTATCGGAGACTTGACGAAACAGTGATGTAGTTCTAAAGAAGTTCGTTGAGAAGGCGCTTATCTCCCCTTGGTAGAGATACTTCACGTGGTCACATGACGGCCGCTTCCTGAATTCACTTTATACAGTAACCCATAGCGGCAGACGTTTTTACAGTTCGTGAACAGCAATCAAACTTAAGGTTGCTTTCCTTTTAGCCTGGGCCCTAAAGCGAAATCTGCCTCCCCAGCAGCTTACAAGGACATAGTGCTGTTTCCCTTTGGGACATAGATAAATCCGGCCAGTTTTAATCTGGAGTACTAAATATGACTTCTGCAGGCCAGGAATATATTCAGATTATATGTTAGAACTTTCCTTTTATTCCACCTTATACTTCGCTTTGCTATGAAATTATAGGTATGTAGTAGAAACGGTGAAGTAATGAATACCGGCTCGAATTGAGGAATCGGAGAGCCGAGTTCGAATTCCAGTCGAATCTATTACATTCACTTCCGTGCTAATACCCTTGGAAAGTTAAGAATCGTCTTATGCTCGCAGCTATGGATAAGTAGCAGTACAGACCGGGTTCTGTAGCCTTGGATGACAACTGTTCTACCTCAGAAACAAATGGCAATCTACTGCGGGAAAAATCTGCCTCGTCAGTCCTGTATCGAAAAATACATGATCGCTAAAACGTGTATCACGTATGGTACATAACTGACTGAATTAGATATGTGCCATATATAGTTCGCCACGTGGGACACGTGTATATATATATATATATATATATATATATATATATATATATATATATATATATATATATATATATATATAGTATTGTCCAAGTCTTAGCATTATAAAAGTCTCTCTGAGAAGGAAGCATATTTGTCATTCTTCTTTTCCTTTCATCCATTCCGTTCCATCCTGTCTGTAAGCTAAGGTGTTGTTGTATCACGGACATAAATAATGCCAATAACGGGAGAAATGTGAATGGGAGAATAAATCTTTCGTCCTTCCCACTCGTTACACTTTTAATTAGAACCAGGAAGAGGCCGTTAAAATTTCAATGGCACATAATGACGAAAGACGGCATGGCGAAATTGACACACACTCTTCTGTAAATGAAAGGCAATATGGAGATTTAAATTTTAATTGATAGTTTTGGTTTTAGCGCCATATTAAGATCTATGGGTTATTTAAAGCCATAACTTAAATATTATGTATTCACTTTTATTTATTTTTGGATAATACCGGTTCAAGTTATACAAGTCTTACTAATTAACTCATTAATTCATACATTTCCCCAAGGGTATTTGCGAGTAAGGGATTATAACGAATCTAATTGGATTTGGAACTTGGCTATACGATTATAAACTCCGAGGCTTTATCCATTTCACTACGTACACATCCAAGCTTACAGCACCTGGTATTTCAAAATGGTCATTCATCTCGGTACTGACCAGGCTTGACGTTGTTTAACTTCGGTGATCTTACATCAGACTTTTCGACGTGGTGTGGCCGTAAGGTTATAGATTTGGTGGATTGTAGAGAGGCAAACATTCCTTAAAGGTACAAAGAATAGGAAATTGTGGAGAGTCTTGATCTCTCCCGTATTTTTGTAACAGAAGAAACTAATAAAAGAAGAAAGGGTTTCAACCGACTGTAGGTGTTGCCAGCTTACACCCACAAAGAAATGGTACATTATATAATAAATATAATTAAACATTATTACATTATATCACGAGATTAACAATAATAAATGCAGTCATACGAAACACGATACCTGCTTTCGTAATATGCACAACATGATCATCTCGGGTGAGTGTAGTGAGAATTTACTTAGGCTTGAATGAACTACACTAATTGCGATACCTGATCATTAATTAATTCATTCGGCACGCTATATGGCCAAGTAATAATTTGCTGACTACTCAGTAAATATAAACTCGTCAACAGTAAGAAGAGATTTAAATCAGTACAACATTTCGCGGGGTTTTGCCATCTTTTTGATATTGTTAAGGAAATGGGTACTAGTCAAAATCACTGGTCCGTTCATAAAAAGGGGAAATAATTTTCTGCAGAGTCGCAGTTATTACAGTTTTCTCAAATCACGACTTTTGACAGAATCGAAAAATATTCATGTATTAGGCAATCTTAAATGTAGTGCCAACAATAACATCTTGTGTTAAAAGGACGATTTTCCTGTAGATTGTGTGACAGACGAAGGAATTAACGGAAATCACAAAATTTTATATATAGATGGTGAATCAGATTAGCTTACTAAACAAGATACTCTCCGATATTATCATATCATGCTTGATATAAAGATGCTCTGTTGATATTTCCTAAGCGTAGCTCTGTTAGACACAAGACCAACCTGTTGGGCAGCGAGTGTGGGTTAAGCTCACTACACGGCAGTTATGGTCGACGAGATCCCCTGTCTAACCATTAACTCTTGATCTATTATTAAGTGTCGCTATATTTGGCGCAAATCTTCAAGAATGGAGAGCTCAGTGATGATGTACTTCAATACAGTAATAAGCCCACGTTAGGCTTTTTTATCATTTACTATGTATAGCCTAATTTGGCAAAAAGACTACAAGTCTGGGAAGTACAATAACGATCTAACCAATTACGTAATAGTAATGATCAACCATGCAGCGCACAATTTCCCAAAGCAAAGGTGCTATGAAGTTAGTAAGTGTAGTTTTGTTTTAGCACAAGGCTAAGTGTGTGATACCAAGTGACAAAGGGCCTCTCTAATCACTAGTAATGACAAGTTTATGTCGGTAACAATGGATAGGTGCGGAGGGATCATAATCAGCTTTAGTAGCAATGTCTAATTATCTCACACACATAGTCTAGAATGTTATTTATTTAACATATTTAATGCTAAGTATTATTTGTAATTTTAGTCCATTGTAGCTTGCCACTATTTCCGCTTGTAGGCAGCCAGTTTTAATCAATCAGCATTTTGTGATTGCTGCTTAGAAAATCAGGTGATTGACAAGATGTTGGTACTGATTGATTTTCTATTTTGTAGCTTTGTTTTAAAAATATGGAAGTTTGGCGGACATGGTATAGGAATTATCTGTGTAGCATTAAGCAAAGGGAACAATTTTATTGAAAACAGTAAGAATTTTCTGTTTTATTCACTCAAAAGTATCATCATTAGATTAGTATATATATATATATATATATATATATATATATATATATATATATATATATATATAATGTATAATATGTATGAATATATATATATATATATATATGCAATTTTCATATATATTATTTATATATTATATATGCGTGGTACTTATTGGAAAGCACTGACTATCAGTGGTAGAGCTAACATATTTAGTTGAGTTGATGTGAGTTTGTGACCCTGGGTTTGAAGCCCTTTGCGATCGTAAGACAAACAGGCTTTGTCTGACGATCGCAAAGGTCGTGAAACCCAGAGACACAAACTTGCATCAGTTCAACTATATATATATATATATATATATATATATATATATATATATATATATATATAATATGTGTGTGTGCGTGTGTGTGTGAGCGTGAGTATGTGGGGTGGGGGTGTATGTGTGTGTATGTTTGCGCGTGTGTGATCGTTTGTGTACGTGTGTATGAGTGCGAGACTGTTTGTGGACGGGTGTGTTCGTGCGTGTGTTTGCATGATTGTGTGTGTCTGAATGTGTCTGTGTGTGTCTTTGTGTGTATGTTTTAGCCCCTCTCGTCATTTGTGTGACATTTTACCAAGTCATTAATATTAGACACATTTTGATTTCTAATTTCATTTGTGAGTCTTATATTTTCAATGATAATTTCTGCACGGTGATACATTCACTTAGTTTC
>OZ038493.1:100880928-100888428 GCA_964036315.1 Acanthosepion esculentum | reverse complement strand
GGACTGTAAAAATGGATAGGTTTGATAGTTACAAATTATATATGTATAAATAGATACTAAGCATCTATCTATCTATCTAGCTATCAATCGTGACTATTACTATACCTAGTAAATATTAACGAGGTAATTCATGACAATGTAATAAATATGAACCACAGCATAATTTTCTCCTCAATTTACTTAGTAACATATAACAGATTTTTAGAATAAAAGAATGTTCATCTTACTAAATGTTTACCCTATAAATGTCCAACGTTCCACTCACCATATAGATTAAATGATAGGGAGTATTGCATGGACATTACAGGAGGAAGCATGGGCAGATTACGAAGATATTTATAATAAAGAACAATATGCACTAGACTTCACATGTTTAGGAATCATCCTCTTGGGATTTGCAAAAATATAGCGGTTCACGGGAATGTTTATATGATTAACAAACAAACGAACAAACTTAAAGCATATTTTACGGAAAATAATCACCTGCAGTCTGTTGTTCACTTCAGGAAATAGTAGAGTACCGAATATAATATAATGTCCATCAGGAACATTTGATCAAAGATCAGTTAATTCATTGATGACTCCAATATATTATGGGTTCACATTACGATATACTGAAATAAATTTTCTACTCGCTATCATATATATATATATATATATATATATATATATATATATATATATATATATATATATATATATATATATATATATATATATATGTATATATATATATATGTATATATATATATATATATATGTATATATATATATATATATGTATATATATATATATATATATATATATATATATATATGTATATATATATATATGTATATATATATATATGTATATATATATATATATATATGTATGTATATATATATATATATATGTATATATATATATATATATATATATATATATATATATATATATATATATATATATATATATATATATATATATATATATATATATATGTATACGATTCATCCACAAGGTACAAAGAAAATAATAAGATCGAATGTTCGAAAGAAATCCCAGAAACTATGAACCTTCCAGGTTAATTTCATGAAATGCAGAATGAAATAAGGTATGTTTTAATCGTAGCTAATTTTGCATAAAGAATTTGACTTGTATATAATGGAAAATTAGAGGAATAAAGAAAAGCAAACAGTGATTTTTGGTTTGGTAAGGGGTAGAAATCGGAGAGCCGAGTTCGAATTAACGTCGGGTTCGTTAGATTCACTTACGCGCAAATACACTCGAGAAAGCTATGAATCCAATTCTTCATCACAATCTAAGGAATGGGTTGAATATCAGGATAGTTGGGGTCTATAGTCTTGGGTGTCAACCCGTTTACCGTAGAAAGAAACGGCAGCCTACTTCGAGAAAATTCGTCTGCTTAGTCAGTCATGAATGGAAAGAGCCAATTCTTAAGTAGTAGAGAGAAACAATGAGAATCTGTTTAATAGGATTGTATCAACGAATCGCAGAAAAGTGCGTGAGAGTAAGAAAATAAATATTACTGGCAAAGGAATGGAATATGTGTAAGTCATAATCATTCACGGCCTGAAGTAAATCAGTATTTGAAGAAGAAATTCAAATAATTGGTGTAAAAGATTAAATTAATATAAATTACATCTTCTCTGAAGGTTGTTTTAAAAGTCTTGGCGTAAAAATGACCAAAGACATCGATATAAAAGAGGCTCGAGTTGAAAGACAAAAACCTGAAATTCAAATCGGGGTTGCCTCAAATCTTGTTCTAAGAGAAAGAGCTATAATTAATGTTGCACAAAATGCCGATAACAATGGTTCAAGACGAGAATCATTCCACTCATTCTATCGGTATCTTATAAGAAACCAGTATTTAAATCCAGTTTCGACAATAAGTAACAGACACCAAAGATCCTGTTATTGTGTATCCCTGAATTGAAAACTGACCCTATAACTTGTTTTTTCTTTCACGAAGTTAGTAAGTGTGAGGATATTAAACTTGTTTTTCAAACATTCATTCATCAGTTGTTCATACCCTGTATTGGGCGGCAAAATTCCTTAACCTAAATGACAAGGTACATCTAGTTTTCCCAAATCTCAATTGATTGACCTACAAAAATGTTAAACAGAAACTACAAAAACGTGACTTTTTATAAAGGATTCATCAGAATTCCAATCTTTTTATACCACATCGCTATAATCGTGAAAGAAACTGTAACAATTTGGGTGAAATTCGCCTCGTGAACAAAAAGGGCATTTTAGAATGAATAAATTTACATTATAGAGATTATATAAAGATTTAAGATACAGTATATCTGTAAATGGACAATATGAATAAAAACAAAAGGAAAACTTATCTTTGTCGACGTGTTTCGTCCTTTGTGGGGCTTCATCATTTGCCTTGATAAAATCTGATACTCAAATGACAGACTGAAGGCAAGAGGAAAATAACACATAACATACTTACTGACTTTGACTAAATGTGTGGGAGAGCAGGGTTTGGAAGAAATAAGAAAATGACAGACTGTGGAGAGCCATGATCACCTGCGTACTGAGAGGACACATTACATGAAAAAGAAGCTTCGTTGTGCTGGTTCGTTTTGGGAAATATTTGAAATTGCCATTCACTGAAATTAAATGTCTATAAAAACGCTGACATATATTTCTGACGTGATCTCCAATGTTGGTTTGAATCGGATACTCCGCCTTATAGACTGACAGACAACGCCTTACATAGCGAATATAATAAAAACACATAAAAAAATGATCCTATTGTACGTCAGTATAACAACCTTCGTGAGTTCTGAAATTGTAGTAAAGGCTAGTATATTTATAAAAAGGAGACACGTTGGAGTAAAGGATAGCGGCTCGGATTGAGGAATCGGGGAGTCGAGTTCGCATTCCAGTCGAATCTATTACATTCACTTACGTGCTAACGTGCTTCTACCCCCAGCTATGGGTAATTAGCAGGACAGACCGGGTTCTATAGCATTGGATGGGAACTGGTTTACCGCAGAAAGAAATAGCAACAAAAAAGCGGGAAAATCTACCAAAATCAGTCAAGATAAATGATGGCACATAACTGACTGACTGATGTTTATTACATAAACATTAGGGGACGACAGTTGATGGTGATTGGGAACGTATATACACGTCAGCAGCATAAAATAAATTCCGCCATGTCATATACGTATATTAGGTTATCACACATAAAATGATGCACTTTATATGAAATGAATAAAACGCTTCTGAAATGTTAAATAACAAATTATGTAGGCGCCATGATGAATGGCTGTTGTCCAACGTACCTCTAAATTTGTTATCCCATCTTTAAAGAAATTCTCCTTCTTTGATGTGATAAACAGTTTAAATGCTTCGATTACCACTTTCTTATTGATGAATATTTTATTGCGTCAGAAAAGCTAAAATTGCTTAAATAAGTGATAATCAGTAGGAGACATAAAAAAGTGAATACAGAGGATGAGGCAAAATTTCATAATTCAGGCTGTGCAGTTTGTGAACAGTTGAGAAGCGTGCGGCCGTGCGTTGTCGTGATGCAAAACTGTGCCATCCCTGGTCACAAGTCTAGGATGTTTCTTTTTCAATTTCTCGTGAATACACTGAATCTCTCCACAATAAGAGGTTGCTGTTATTGTTTTCCCTTCAGGGGAGAATGAATAATGAATAAACCCTTTGAAAAACCAACTTACAGTTAAAATTAACTGTTTAGGGTGCTGTGGATTTTTTGAGTATTGTTTTGGTGATTCACTTGCACCTAACTACTGGCCTACTCTCTTGGTGTTGTCAAAGAGTATCCATTTCTCATCGCATGTAATGAGGCGATGTAAAAATGGTTCATTCTCAGAGTGCTCGCCCCAGAGCGGCGGTTTTTTAGTACCATTCAGTCTATCCAAAGCAAACCTATCTAGGTTATTTACTTTCCCAATTGCTTTCAAATTCCGAGAAACAGCTGTGCGAAATGTTTCGAGTTTGGATCAAGTTTTCGAACTGTAGTTCTCGAGTTTTGATCAATCAAAACATTCAATTAATCCTGTCTAAAAAACGATAGTTTTCTTCCTCTTGGTTTATATTCAAGACTATATTCTCCCCCCAAAAAAACGTTTGTACATTTCTGATTTCCACAATACAATTACCAAAGGCAGCCTTGATATTCTGAAATAATTCAGAGACAGACTGACCCAATTTGTACTCATACAGTAAGAATACATTATTTCATTCATTCGTTGGACTTTTGTGTAACAATGTATTGAAAGAAGCAAATCTGGAGAAAAAAAAACAGTAATAAGTCAATATATTTTATATACTAAGGAGGTTACATCGTTAGACGACAGGATCAACAACCAACCAAAAAATGCGTCATTTCACGCATGAAAACTTATACAAGAGCAGCAGTAGTTTTAATAACTATCACCAGACGTACACAATGAACGGGTGGATCTTATGAGTTAGTTATATGGTTCTGTTCGCATTTCAGAGCGAGGTAAAATGTCTTGATTGTCTTGGTTGATTAGTAATGAAGCCAGTGAAATTTCTCAGCGAGAAAAACATTCTGTCTGCGAGTTATGTTGGATGAAATCGTCGATAAATGTTTATTTGGCATTTATGATAATATTTATACAACAGTAACACTGAGGAAGTTGCTTTACGATATTTCAATTGAGCGTATATTCGAATTTAATATTTGTGTGCGCTTTACATTCGATAGTACGAAAACAAAAAGAAGAACAAATATTTATCACACAATAACAGGGCACATAAGTGACTCAAGTTAGAGGGTTACCGAATAAGACTGATTAAATTAGATAACAGTTAACCCGAAACTTGAAGACATAAAGAGAGAGTGATCGGGCAAGTCTGTACCAAACTGTGATGTTTCATGGAAGGAGTTGACCGAAATAAACCTATTACCAATAAAATTCGAGGGTAACGAAAATGATTCGACCCTGTATTCAGGAAATGGCAGGTCTGGTGGAACTCCGGAATGAAACTTGTCAGAACAGTTGGTATGGAAACAATGGTAAAGCACTGACTGGCTAGCAATATTTCGTCTAAGGGAAAGACGAGTAAGGTGGAAATAATTCATCACCCTCAAGGCCACGTAAAAGTTTGATCTCAAGTTAAAGTTTAGAAAGTAAGGATTGAACCGCTACATCCTACAGCAATAATCTATTTTCCTATTGATCTGATTGGTCTACTATAAGGAAATTGATAATTTCTGGGGCGATAACAGTCACCGAACCCATTTTTAGCCCCTTTATTGAGGAATTGTATACCGTATATACTTGTGTACATGCGACTTTTGAAGACGTAATTTTGAAGCTAATTTTAAGGGGGTCGCATCATACACTGGCTATAAAATTAGCGTGTTTACTTCTACGCCGTTGACCAAACTATATATCCATTTACTGTAGTCAAAACGTACAGCTCTATTTAAAAATACATGATTTTGATAAAACTGAGGTTTTAATTAATTGTATCTAATAATAATGCATATAAAATTCACATATTAGTATCGTACCATAAAATGCACATATAATCAATATGAATTTTTTCATTGTTTACGTTTGTAAGAGGTTTAGCTGATGAAGACTACCGCCTATGCTTTCGAAAGCGATACTAACGATACTTTTATCATTCTCTTTTACTTTTTAATTTATTTAACTAGAAGATGTGATGAAGGGATAGAGGAAAAGAGCTTAGTCTCTTTTAATTTGGTCTCTCAAAAAAGGAACTCGCGTGATACACGGGATACATGATTAAATCATGTAATGAATAGCGACTCGGATTCAGGAATCGGAGAGTCGAGTTCGAATTCCAATCGAATCCATTACATTTAATTACGGGCTAATACCCTTGGGAAAGGTTTGAATCCTCTTCTTCTCCCCCCCCATGTATGGGTAAATATCAAGAGAGATCGAGTTCTATAGCCGGATGGCAACTGGTCTACCGCAGAAAGAAATGGCAACCTACTGCGGGAATAAAAACATTGCCTCATCATGTATCGAAATATACCTGACGCCTAAGCGTGTGTCACGCATGGCACATAACAGCATAACTGAATATAAAGGTGCGTAAAAGCCAGAGTCTCCCACAAGCAATCTTGAAAGCAGGCAACACTTTCAATAATGTATTTTGTTTAAATTATTATCATTAGTATGCATTGTAACATAGTAATTTTGTAATGCGTCTCTTACCGTTGATATTACATATAAGAAACATTTCTATGGAATGAAACGTCGTGGGATGATAAACTATATTCTTATATAATTTTTATTTGCAACATAAGCATGGTTCATCTAATAAAAGCCAAAAGAATCACTCAAGGTAGAGCGTTAATAAATTATGCTATTGTCATTTTGAGCAATAAGGAATGGAAGTGCTGCATACTATGAGCAGGCAAAAGGTAAGAGCTGACTGACGACTTGAAGTGTTTAAGATTGTAGTGGTCGGAAAGCATCGATTCGGGACTTAGTTTCATCAATGTAAAAGTTACAGGGAAGTAGCTGTCTGAGTGGAACTTCCTCCTTATCAATGGAATACAAAGGGAATGAAAATGAGTCGACTCAGTTCAAGTGACATGTAGCCGTGAAGGTATATACTCGTGAAAACAAAGAAAATATTTCACAAAAACACCTGCCACAAAAATCGCTATAGAACAGCGAGAGACAAACAACACAAAATAAGCTGGATACTGATGCTCAAATCTTCTAGGAATGGGAAGAGATGTATAAAGATATATATAAGCAACTAGCTCGATAATATAGATAAAATATATCAGTTTTGACGATAAAAATATGTGATTAATCTGCTTTACTTTTTCATACGAAATTTCCACTTTCACTCTTCATTTGCATTTGTCGCCAATGCTTTGGAAACTTGCAATTAACCGTGAATTTTGAAATTGAAATTCAGAATATGACGCATGATTAAATTTGAAAATGAAATATATATAATTTTGATTTCTAGACGACTTTGTCAGAATAAATTGGATTATGATCGTGAAAATGCTCACTCTAAAATCTAGTAGGTTTTTACGGGGTTTGTATGACTCTGGAGATTGAGCGACTGTCTGCGGTATTTATTTATAAATAGCAAGTTTACCTATATACCTAAACAGAAACACGCAGACGCACATATATACATATATACACACACATATACATATGTATATAGATATAAACATATACTTGCACATTCTGAGAGCACAATGTTAATTCAGAGCGAATAAATTAATTTAAAGAAAAATAAACCACTTTAAAGCTCCATTTGTAATAATTTATTTCACCAGAGAATTTTATTTTTCTCTGAACCTTCAGACTTCACTTTCAAAAGGTGAAACGAAAAATGAATTGAAAGTTTACACTTTTGATTGGCAGTATTAAGCTTATACAAGTTGACATAGAAGGTGGTGAGAAATGGTGTGAGAGACATGGTCGAGTTTAGAGAGGGGAGGGAGAGTTTTAAAATTTATTTTTATA
>OZ038493.1:100830928-100875928 GCA_964036315.1 Acanthosepion esculentum | reverse complement strand
TAGAGATGTGGTTCTCTAGAAGAATTCTGAGAACAGCATGGACGAAACAAGAGAGCAACCAAAAAGGTTTATGGAAAATGGATAAAAAACGGATGCTTGTATATGTTCTAATCAATGAAAAGCAATTGAAGAAGGCCAGTAAGTTCATACTATCTGTAAAGTTGACTTGTGAATTTGTGCTTGTACAACAATTGAAAGTCCCGAACAGTCTCGCTTACCCAATTTCAGTGAAAATTCTTGGGCCACGCACACTAGAATAGTCTCACCGGAACACGTTATTATTACACTTTCCTGGAAAAACGGCCATTGTGAGATTCGAATCTGGTCTTATTGTTGTAAAGCTAACTCTCTAATCTCTATGTCACACAAACCTTGTAGTGTTTTCGGTAAAAGCATTTGATGAGCTGAATCGTTGCTGTTGGGGTTTATTCAATGCATTAACATCCATGAACGGGGTTGGGGTCCACTGGTATTTGTCTTCAGCATCGGATACAACTCATGCATCCCCAAAGAAACTCCAGGCATAATGACTTAGACTAACACGATATCCCTACACTTTTACATTAAGCACACTAAATATTCAATGTTTGCCATGTGAATTTAAGAGCGTAAATATATATATATATATATATATATATATATATATATATATATATATATATATATATATATATATATATATATATATTGATAATATTAGTGGTCAATATATATATTTCTATATATATGCATATATATATTTCTTCTGTTACACCTCTCAATGGAGCTTTCATACATTTCCCTCTCACAATTGCTTCCCGCCCCCACACATACATTCTCACTAAAATTTTGTTTTTATAACCGGAGTTATATTTTCCGATTTATTTTTTGAATTTGTAGGTCTGATGAATTGGATCGTGATTACGATTCCAATGTAATAAATTATAACTATGGAATATTAGTGTTTGACCCTTTTACATATATATATATATATATATATATATATATATATATATATATATATATATATATATATATACCCAAGGGTGTAGGGAAAATTTTCTTTAACAAGGCGTTTCGCCCCATGATGTATAGGAAAATGTAAGGATTTATTTTGCATGTATTTACAAACAGAAGTGAGAATAAACGTTTTTCATTTTGTTTACTTTAAAAATGCTCTCCAAGATATTCTTAAAGCTGTGTAAATTAAGGTAATTCATGGCGAACACGAAGTGATTGCGCTTATTCAAACCGTCTTATAACAAATATATGCTATTGATATCTGAATGTTCCACCTCTACTCTGTATTGAGCACTCTTTTAAGAATAGTATTTTTAGGTTATTGGAATTTATTCCATATACACCAATCCTATACTGAAATATATATATATATATATATATATATATATATATATATATATATATGAACGTGCACATTGGAGTCAACACTTAGAGGCGACAGGCTGTTTCATGCTAGATGCAATCGTCAGGCCTCACGATTGCACCTAGCATGAAACAGACTGTTGCCTCTATGTGTTGACTTTAATGTACACTTTTATATTTACACACGCACTCTCTCTGATATTTAGCACTTTATCCCATAAATATAGCACACCTTAAGAGTATATTTTTCATATATATACATACATATATATGAAAAATATACTCTTACGGTGTGCTATATTTTTTGGATAAAGTGCTATATATATATATATATATATATATATATATATATATATATATATATATATATATATATATATATATATATATATATATATATATATATATATATATATATATATATATATATACACACACACACACACACACACACATACACACACACACACACACACACACACACACACACACACACACACACACACACAGAGAGAGAGTCAAATCACCGGTTCTCGTTCGATCACCGAAGTTAAGCATCGTAGAGCCAGGTCAGTACTTAGATGGGGGACCGCTTGGGAACACCTGGTACTGTAAGCAGTGTGGCTGAGTGGTCTAAGGCGTTGCTTTAGAATCACGAGGCACCGAGTTCGAATCCTGGCTGTAATACTGGATAATTTCAGCAGCTATAGGACTCCAAGCACAGGGCACCTTTGGCAAGTGTCTGTTCCATAGCTACGGGTCCACCAAAACCATGTGAGGGAATTTGGGAGAGGAAACTGTGTGGAAGACCTCGTTGGCCAAAGCTAGCACGATATCACAAAACACCGTGATTGCAAGTTGAGGTGGCCAGCCTTGTTCATTTATGATCACGCTGGGTTCGCACCAACGCTCTAAAACTGTTAATTGGCTCTGCACACGCCAATAACAGTATAAACTGCAGGTGGGCTCTGTGGGCATTTCCATATTGCAATATGCGCTAGCTAGCTGTGCATTGCAACTGGTGTCCTCGATATCGAGTGGCCAATTATTATATATATATATATATATATATATATATATATATATATATATATATATATATATATATATATATATATGTATGTATGTATCGAGTGTAACAGCAAAATTCTCTACATCTTCTAAAAGCAATATTGTCCATTTGTTAGATTAGGCCTTGAACCAAAATGTGAAAAATTACTCAGCGTGATTTTTTCGTAGCCAGGACACCGATCATACATGCTGGAAAGTCTGGTAAATTTAAATAATAATGTATTTTCATAGAAGGGTGCCTCTGTGATTCGATTAAGAAACCGACTTCCTTGTAGTGTTAGGAATTGGACTATTCTAACAATAACCTTGTGAAGCGGCTGAATATTATCCTGTTTTTAAAGCAAGACTAAATCATGTGACTTGTCCACGTATCTTATAATTCAATTGTTTTTCTTGTTTACGCCACTACAATGGACTCTTCTCCAGTATAGCTGTAAATTGATAGAATCCTACCCAACACCATCGATAGTCATCAAGTAAAATGTAATTATTAAGAAATTTATGTATGGACAGATGGAGCTTTATGACACCAATCAATTTATCGAGTAATAATTCGATTCCAGTGTCTTCCTGGAAATACTGACAGAAGACGTAATAGATACAATAACTTGACTAAAAGTACTTCATCTGGTACCATTAAAAGTAACCTGGAAGGTTCGTCTTCAAATCATTAAATAATAGAGAAATAACGAATTAAACTGAAATCTCTAAAAAAAAAACTAGACTAAAATCGACATGCAAACGTGTTTTATTTGAAGGTGGTTTATATTACCATAAGCGGCCCGAGAAAAATTCTAAAGTTCAGTGTAGGTAATTTGTTCTTTAATATTGGCTTCAAAACAAAAAACAGTTATGTTAGACATATGGATAGAAGGAGACATTTAAATTCTTCATGTATATTTCTGTTCGCTACATAAATACTAATTCAGTACGTTGATTCTTTTCTAATACAGTACATTGTTTCATTTTCTATACGAAGCTTCATCTACTACATGACTCAGCAAAATGGCAAGGCTGAATTATATGTTTGAATTTAAAGGAATAGAAAATTCATTTGTTTAACGGCATATCAACATCTTATGGGTCATTTAATGCTGAAATTTTATTTTCGTGGGAGCATTAATAATTTCTTTTACAAAAATGTATTGCTGGTAATATTTCTTTATTCAAGAATATCTTAATAAAAATGTATTTCTGGCAATTGTTAATTTAAAAAAAATCTATTTAAATTGTTGGTTAACTTTAGTTGGGACCCTAAATACTGCTACCCCACTGGATCTGGGTGGATCTGGGAACAACAGCAGTTAAGAGGTGCTTCCGCATTTCTTAAAACTTTCTGGTCAGAGATCTTGTTGCAGAGTGTAGTTTATTGTCTTCCCCAGGACGGGAGAAGTGGAAATAATAATTATTCCGATATAGAATAAAGATATCGATTGACTTTCGAAGAGGATATGGTTAACGAGCCAGAGAAGCAACAAAAAGAAGAATTTTCTACGAAGTGGTTGTCCTTGGGAATGCACTTCGGAGTGGAAAGGAATTTTTTCTTCAATTTAGAATGAAGAGGAAATGTGGGGTATTCAACTCCGTGGACATGGCATGGAATCTCCAAGCTGTTACGGTTTGGACTGTTGGAGCTAAAAGGGTGAGCCCAGCTGAACATTTGGAATGATCTATAGAGTATCGACGGCTTTGAAACATTGCATCTGTGGAAAAGAGATTGCACATTGGAAGTTAAGGCATCGCCCATAAGATCACATAAGATAGAGAGAAGCAGCCCCAGCCCATATCTGACATCGCTTCTTGGGAAAAGTGCTACTTTGGGAAAAATACTCCTGTATGCGCGCTTCTGTCAAACGATATAATCATTCATAAAATCAAATGTCAATCGTTAGCTGTTCACCTTTGTATTAACTTACAACCTCCTCTTACATTCATATTGTATCCCACAATCATCATGACCATTTTAATATCAACTTCTTAGCTTGATTGGCCTTATATTGAATTAAGTTTAATATAAAGTACCAATTCAGACCATGTTTTATATCTATAACCTCAAGAGCCGGTTAAACTGGAATAGCCTATCAAATTGTGTTTTATCGTTTAGCGTAGAAAAATACCAAGTCATTACTTTTGTTTGATTAAAACTGACTGTAATCCTCAATGAAATGCCGGATCATTGTTGCTGCGGAATTAATAACTTTGATTCGTGTTGATATCAACCTGGAAGGAGAGAGCTCTGTCATGGAAGTATAGCCAAACTTTGTTTTGACTTCGCTGGCAATCCATTTTCCTTTCTTTTTCTATAGATAGTCAAAAGGAAAAAAAAGTGCGATTTATTTACTGATCTTTATGCACTATAATTGATGATAGTTTTCTCGGAATATTGTATTTGTTGACATACATGTCACACCTATTTAATTTGCAGAAATTTGGTAAATCACACGTTTACTACGCTTTGGTATATTTTATTATTTACTTAATGCCATGTCGCTTCTGGACGTAGCCAATCATAATTCTCCACATTGTTTTTTTTTTAAATTTCCTTTGAAATGCACTTATTTTGTGAAAAGTAAATATTGTAGTCTCTTTCCCCTGACCTTTTTCACTTATCTGAATTAGGAGTTTTATACCCCTCGTCTTGTTACCACACTATTTTTAATATTCCAGTCTAGTTAACCCATAGATGTGGGGAAAGAACTGATGGACTCCAGATTTTTCGTAAGGGAATTATTTTTTGCGAAAGTAAATGCAACAGACTAGGCTGGAATTTGAACAAGGCTCACGGATTTTAATTTTATGAATATAGTGTGCAGCAGAATCAGGCTAGAGATAGGACGAGAACAGTGGATGTTCGTTAAAGACATCGGAACAAGGACCGCGATATTCATGCTCAGAATGTTATCCAAAAGAGCGATATAAATGCAGAAGGACGTGTATCTATGTTTCGTAGACTACGCAAATGCCTTAGACAAAGTACGCCACAAGGATCTGATGGAACTGCTCAGCAACCTTGACATATTTGAGAATGGTATCAGAATAATCAAGAACATATATTGGCAGCAAACAGCATGCATGCGAATAGAGAACGAGTTCAGCGAATATACATAAACAGAAAGGGGCGTAAGGCAAGGATGAGTCTTCTCACCGGACCTCTTTAACCTATAAAGCGAGGCAATCTTGAGAGAATTGTAAATCCAACCGGGATTTAACATTGACTGTCACAATCTTAACAACATAAGATACGCAGATGACACAGTACTGATAGCAGACACGGAAAAGAAATTACAAAATCTCTTACAGAAAGTAGCGACGGAAAGTGAGAAAAGGTGACTATGCATAAACTACAAGAAGACAGAATGCATGGTCATCAGTAAAAGGATGAGCACGAAATCCGATTTGTAGGTTGTGAACAATAGAATCAAGCAGACGCGGAAGTTTAAATATCTGGGAAGCGTTTTGACAGAGGACGGTAAATGCAACACTGAGATTCGTAGAAGTATTGGGATGGCCAAGGACGCATTCCAAAAGCTAGCCAGAGTATTGCGAGACAGGGGGATTTCTTTGGTAACGAAGAAAAGTATACTGAGCTGTTACGTGACATCTGTCCTTCTTTACGGCAGCGAATTTTGGATGATTTCCTCAAAGATGAAGAAGAGACTCGAGGCGACGGAGACGTGGTTCTACAGAAGGATGCTAAGGATATCATGCACCGAGCGTGTGAGCAAATATGCGGTCTTAGAGAGGTTGCAAACAAGAAGGAGGCTTATACTTAACATCAGGAAGAGGCAGCTGAAGTTCCTGAGACACATAATTGTGAATGCCTAGAGAATCTGATGCTCACGGGTCGCATAGAGGGAAAGAAAGACAAGGGAAAACAACGCATGACATACCTAGCGTCCATAAGTAGGTGGATGACAGAACGTGGTCTGGTGGAGGTGGCAGAGGGAAAGAACTTGTTGAGAGCTGCAAGGGATAGAGGGAGAGGGAGAGACACGATCGCGTACGTCCTGAAATGACACGGCACATAGAAAAAAAGAACCGTTACACTACCTGCTCATCACTTGGCTAAATAACAATCTTCCATAAATTAACATACGTTATGGTTAAGAAATTATTTTAAAGGAGGTCGGCGTTTTATGGCATCGAATACCGTAGTGCGTGTATAATATTTAAGCTATTTTTATTCTTAGACGAGCATTTTATCTTTTTACTGGTAGTGACAGCGGCGGCGGTGGCGGTGGTGGTGGTGATAGTTGCGCGAGTGGTTATCTTTTTTATATTATTAATAATTTTACGTTTTTAAGTAATATCTATTTGGGTAAATCGAAAAGAAAAGGAATGAACGAATGAAGAAGGAACGAGAAATAACGTAATTGTTAGAATAACCAAAGAGTTTATGATACAATAACAAGGATTTTAATAGAGATTTAACCTGATTCTCATACCAGACAGAATGAGATCGAGACAAAAACGCTCATTATCTATTCTAACGCCTTCGCTACTATATACATAAACAGCTTTAATTGCTATGGTGCCTATTATAATGAGGAGGCGTAGGAGGAGATGTGAAAAGAAGAGAAAGGTAGGGGAGAAATAGATGAATGAAATGACAGGAGAGGAGAAAAGAGATGAACCGGAAGGGGAAATGAATAGACGGAAGAATCAAGAGAGAAAAAAGCGAGGTGGGGGAGAAAACGAAGTAAAGGGAGGAGGTAATAAGTCGGGTTACTTTCACAAAATAATATCACATAACAATCAACTTGTGGAGAAAAGTTTTTTTTTTCTCGATATTGCAGCGTCCGCTCAAATTGTAAAAACGACAAACCTTAAAAATTAGGTTTATTATTTACCAATGTATCAACTGTATGCCCACTGATCCTCATTTGAGCAGAGATATCTTTTTAAAGTATACTAACATGTGAGCGTTTGTTAATCGGTTGAACTGAATCGGTACAAAAAGAATGAGGAAGCGCAGAGTGTTTCCTGTATGTTTGCTTGTGTACGTTCCTCAATTAAAGAATATGAAAAAGTTACGAGAATCACTTAACTTCCACAGTTTCAAAAGCATTAGACGATATATTGCTTTTAGCAAATACGCATTAATAAAATAGAAAAATTAAAAGATGGCTAAATTCATCAAAAAAAGCTTTTAACAAAATTTGCATATGTTAACTGATATACCAGTATATATGTGCTTCTTGTCTTCATATGTGAATGGCAATTCAGAAAATATATACAACTTATTTAAATATATATATATATATATATATGTAAGATTTTGAGTTGCTGTTTGTAATTAAATGTCTATATACATTTCCAAATCGTATATATATATATATATGTGAGTGTGTGTGTGTATGTGTGTGCGCGCGCGCACGCACATACAGTGTGCGTCGAATAAATTGTCGTCTAAATCAGACAAAAATTAATATAACACTTTCAATTTTAATGTTGGAGTGCGTGGTTTAATATCGATATTCGGACCTCACTACAGGGTGAAGGTTCCATTATGACCGGACAGTACAGCATTGGTTTCTGAAGTTCCACAATGGGGATACGTGTCTTGAATATCATGGTGATAGGGTACGTCCTTCTGCAACTGTCAGCTAACACCAGGAAAAGCCTAAAACCCACGTCAAAGTGTCAGAGAAATGTGTTAGAATTGGCTGTCATCATTTCAGCAATATCGGATCATCTCAAGAGAAATTGTAAGGCGAAGTATCTCGATAAATGGGTTCTACATGAGATCAGTGGAAGTCAAATATTTCTAGTGTGATCTCGCAGAACATTTTTATATGATAAGTTTGAACATCGGCGTGCGCCTTAGATTTATGGCCTTGTGCCTTCTAACGCTATGCTGAGAAAATATCCAAATAAATCTTTTCATAGGCAATGTAGGATTCTATCGCAATTTAAGAAAATCGTAATTTCTTGCATCGGGCAAGTTTTAAATTCTTTTTGTATTTGGCACCTGTTGATTTTCACACAATTTAAGAGAAGGAATGAGAAAAAAATGGTCATATCTGTGAATTATTTAATAGCACTTTACCAGAAGGAAACGGATATCGTAAACAATGACTGTAGGTAATATTTCTGTTAATACATCGATCAATCAATCTTTACAAAACACGCACACACACACACACACACACACACACACACACACACACACACACACACACACACATATATATATATATATATATATGTATATATTAATGAAAAACTTTTGTAATTTGGTAAATCCACGAATTCTTTTATTTGGCCTATCAATAAAAATTCGTGGATTTACCAAATTACAAAATTCGTATAAAAAAATTCTCACTTGAAATATTTTAACTTTAGCGTTGCGACTTGCACGTTCCAATATTATACAACCGCTAATAAATAACACATTCTTAAACAAACATCTTTCGGTCTACAACACATTTATTTCGTCTTCAAGTTTTGATTTTAAAGGAAAATATTTACAGTCTGACGATGAAGACATAATGTCTTTGAAAATACTTGCTTCTATAAAAATACACTAGATATATCTGACAACAATTTTATACATAAGTATCGAATCATTCAGTGGATTGTTAGTAGTTTAATGCTTATAATAAGTCCGTTAGCGAAGAGATTTCAGTATTAATTTCATTAATATTGCTAATTGATTCAATGTATGATTATTTCTTTATAATATAAAATATTGGCCTACATTTCTTAATCATAATCACGTGCCTGGTCATAAGCAATGATCTAAGACAAGCAAAAGATGGTATTCTTTTGTTGCCACTTAATTAAAAAGCAGATATCCATTAACAGAAAAAATATGGAATGGTGAAACCATCTCGCAGCATACGGGCTGAGATTGTTAAAAATACTTTTGAGATTAACTAGAGAGGGCAAATAGTCGTACACATACGTATTTCTAATTCTTCAGGCTATTTGTAACATTAAAGGTCAAATATGAAGGGTCCAATAATGCCAAATAACCGAAAATGAGTGATTATAATTGTTGTTTATTTTCTATATTCTTATTTGTTAATATATTTACTTATCTAGTGACATTTTTGTATTAATATTAATATTATTTATTATTCAATTTTATAGTGATAAATAATGCATGTTTTATTTATTTTAAATAATAGGGTTTTACTTAACCTTTTCTTTTGTAATTTAAATGAAATTATCGTCATTTGAAAACGACTATATAAGATTGGTTTTCTTTAGATCCAAGTTAAGGTTGAATTTTTTTCATCTATGACTAATGTATTTAATAGATTACTGTTTATAAGATTCTTTTTTATGTGCAGAGATACATTTTTTAAAAATTTACGTACGTATTTCTAATGTATTTTAAGGAACCTTTGTGACAGTTTATTTTATTTATACCGGCTTCAGAATTATTATTTTTACGGACATTTTGGTTCTGATCCTACTTTAATACATGTATGTATGCGTTCATGTGTGTATTTAACAAACTTTTAATAATGCATTTATGAAAGCACTTTTGCTTAAGATTTTAAATTATGTGTTTCAAGAGAAAATATTTCTCCTTTGAGGGGAATCCTACATATTGCTATTTTCTTAATATTATTACTGTCGTTTTCTTTCCACTCCCTATATCATTAGAATATATTTTCGTCTAATAGCGCAATTATTCGCTTCTTTTCACTGGAAGAATTATCTGATTGCCATAAAATAAACAGGTATATACACACTTTTAAAGAAACTCCAAAGTAAACAAGAGCCAAAATCCGCAAATAGAACTCCAAACATTTCTAGTGTTTTTCAACCATCAGATACACAAGACACTAACACAGTCACAGACACAGAGACACAGACACACATACACCCCCCACACACATACTGCTGTGTGTTTCATTAAAGACGACTGATATAGTAGGGCGATGAAGCATCCTATTATTTTTTTTCTTGTAGAGTATTTTCTGTTTTGGTCATCAAGTGTTTAACAACTGTCCAAATCTTCTATATACCTGGGCGCTTTCGGTTATTCTATCAAATCTAATGTCCGATTTCAAGGTCTATATTAAAAATGAAAAAGCCTATGATTATTAAAATATTTTTCGTTAACATAACCTACTTTGATTTCTAGAACATCATTCCATCTTGTTAACAATCTTATAAATGTCACACCTGTAGAATTCCTTAGGTTTGAAGCAACATATGAATCCAACTCCTATTCACCCTCTTCTCTTGATGTCAGCCTAAGACCATATAAATGATTATGTAGTCCACAAAACAAGTGATAATCAGAAGGAGCAAGGTCAGGTGAATATTGTGGATGATGCAATATTTCTCAAACAAGCTGTAACAAAAGACTTTTAGTTAGCCTAGCTCTGTGAGGACGAGCGTTATCGTGATGTATGATGTCACCCTTTCTGTTCACTGGAGAAGGTCGCTTTTGGTTCAAAGCTGTTTTCAAACGACGAAGTTTATCACAGTACAGTTATTTAGTGGAGGGGGTAGCGAAGGATCCTCTACGTGAACGACTCGACATGTCGGAGGAGAGGTTTCGCTCTTTCTGGTTTTGGGCGTAAGCGGCGGATTATCTCAGTAACCCTGAGTTTTCGCTTACCTGGCGATTGGCTCAGAATCGTCTGACTCTCAATGACAAGGTCTTCATATGGGGCTTTGCGGATTTGCCTGATTGTGAACGGTGTGACCTTGGTTTAGAGGAAAAGTCTTCGCACGCCTTCTACCATTGTCCCCGTGTCCGCCCCTTTTGAGACCATGTCGGCGAGTTGACCGCTCTTCTCGCTCCCGAACCGCTCGTGATCATTGATCGCGCATATGCGTGTGACAATGTGTCGCCCCCGTTTTCTAGGGTGAAACGGATGGTGTTTCTCACTCTGCTGGCCACGGCCCGAATGTTGATTTGGACGACTCGAATGGAAAAAAACTTGCGAGGCATTCGTCTTTCTCATAGAGGATCTAATCTAATTATCTGAGCATCAGCTCAAGATGAAGATTAGAACTGATAGAAAACGCTTGCATTCGACAGTCTTCAGCGAATTGTGGGTGACTGGGGCGAGCTTGTTTCGTTTGAACGGGGCTAGCCTTGATTTTCTCTTTTAGGTCAACCTACGTCACATCAGGGTGGTTTCCTGTGGAGCCCTCCCCCTGGTTAGGTTAGGCAAGCTTTTGTGTACCTAATTAATGTGAGTAAGTGTTGTTCCTGGGCTGTCCCCGGCTGCCTCTTTGGTTATGATCCAAGTAGAGATTCCCAACCTCCCCAGTTTGTTTTTGGCCCTCTTTTTATCTCGACTGGGTCAGCTTTTATTCCCCATGTCCGTATATATATTCGCCATTTCCCACTCCTTTAGTGAGAGACCTTCTTGATTTTGTCCAAAGGGCATAATACAGCGGCCTCTCTCCTTCTTGATGGTTGGACCGGCTCTACTAACATCAGTTATGCCTAGTTCACTTTGTGTTCATGTTTAGATTGTAATTGTTTCATCTCCCTTCCCTCTCATTTTTCATCTTTAGAATTTTATATATAGTTTATTATCATTACATTTTATGGCATGGGGCGCCTTTCGTAGGTCACCCTTGAGAGGATGTGGTATTATGGTGTATGGGGGATTGATTGCTGACAGACGAGTTTTTATGGTGAATGGGCAAATTGTAATGAGTGATGGGTCGTGAATCGGATTAGCTAGGTATAAGATAGTTAGTGAAAACCTGCCTCAACCCCTCCCCTTTTTCATCCTTGTGACATAATTGTATTTTTATACAATAAATATCCATTTATGAAACTCATACAGTAAATATGTCGAATATGATCTTGAGATGGGACAAACATGTGTGTGAATAGTGATGAAGATCATTAAATACATTTTGATAATCAGAAAGAGAAACGTATAAATTACTTATTGTGATATTCCTTAACTATAATGAGAAGAACAAATTTCATAGATACTATCTAAAAATTTATTCTCAAAAACCAGACATTTCTTTTGCGCAAAACCTGCTGTAAGACGTTACTAATGACTTTTTTTAAGTGAACGCGTAAATTTTTATATATTTATATCTATAGAGATGGGAATGTTTTTCTTTATTTTCCAATAACAGTCAGCACGTAGGAGCCGGGTTCATAGCTAATATTGTGTTGCCTTTTTCTCTTTTATTATTAATGCTTCTATTATTTTTTACCTTTAAGCGCCGAATATGTGAAGAACACAGTGAGGATCGAACTCACTACACTATTGTAATCTTTCTAGCGAGACAAGATTGCTAACCATTACACCAGGTTGAAGTGCGCCAATTATTTCTAGGCGTAGCTGAGATTTGGCACAAGGGCGAAAGTAGGGGGAACCCAGTGAGTATCTAACTCACTATTCAGTCGTAATTTATCTAGCAAGAAAAGTTTGATTTGTTTTTACATTTTGTGAATTTTGTACACATTTTATGTCCAGAAAAGTAAATAGTTATGCCAACCCTAGAAAAATTCAATAAAATAGCTTAATGGTAGTATATTGTCTGTCATCTTTAATGAAACTTGTACAAAAGATCTATTGCTGCTCAAATACGCAATTATACACACAGACACACACACACACACACACACACACACACACACACACACATATATATATATATATATATATATGTATATATTGTGTATATTTCGGCAGCAATTTTTCATTAATGCATATTTTATTAAATAATATAGAGATGTTTTGTCTATTTATTTTAAGTAAGTTCCTTTCGTATTGTCTGATAAGCTTAATCACATTATCGTTGAAAATGCCTATAATCTATAGCAGAAGCCATTGGTTTATACCAATGGCTTCCCATATTTAATACTTCTCGTTTTCACTCTCGCGTGGTCATGTGCGACGTCACGAGCTACGACGAGTTTTTCACTTCTTGGCTTGTAAATAAGAGTTTATCGTTACTTTGAGCTTATTCAAACAGCAAGGCGGTTCATTATTGTGGTTTCGTATATGTGTTGTTTGATTTATTAAAGTGTCATCTTTGATAATGGCTTATGTAAGCCGAAAGCTTAGATTGGATTCAAACATGTATCAAGATGGTGTTTTCCTTTCGTCTTTCAACGATAATGTGATTAAGCTTATCAGACAATACGAAAGGAACTTAAAATAAATTGAAGAAACTTGTCTATATTATTTAATGAAACATGCGTTAATGTATATATATATATATATATATATATATATATATATATATATATATATATATATATATATATATATATATATATATATATATATATATATCAATGGCTTCCCATACTTAATACTTCTCATTTTCACTCACGCGTGGTCATGTGCGACGTCACGAGCTACAACGCGTTTTTCGCTTCTTGGCTCGTAAATAAGCGTTTTTTACCTTTTTAAATATATATATATACATATATATATTTAAAAAGGTAAAAAACTATAGGTAAACTGTATGTAGTTTTGGCCGATATGTTTTGTATAATGCAGATTTTTCAGAACAAAAAAAACAAATAAAGAGAGAGTTTCGTATTTGCCAAGAAAAAGTCCGCGCGGGACGAAACACTTTGTCCAAAACTGATGCTCACTGAAAACAGTCGTTTACAATATGCAAGCGACCTACAGTTTTCCTATTGTTTTTTTTCCCTTTATACATATTGTCTTTTTTCAACAGATCAATTCCGAAAATTTATATATATATATATATATATATATATATATATATATATATATATATATATATATATGTGTGTGTGTGTGTGTGTGTGTGTGTGTGTGTATATGTGTGTGTGTGTGTGTGTGTGTTTGTGAATAAGCACTGTATTTACGTTCAGCCGACGTCTTTCTTCTCGATACCGACCCTTTATTTAATGACTTGCCGACTCAACACTACAGAAAATTAAACAAAACGGTAATGCAAACATACTTGTGTTGCTAAAAGGATAACACCACCTGAAGCACATGCTTTTATCACACTGCAACTGCATATGTATACTGAGGATTTTAAAAACAGCTTTGACCCTGAAAATGCGCAGCAACTTATAAGTGGAAATTTTATGAAAATTATTCGCTTATTGAATACGTGACATCTGAAGTAGGATATATTCAAGAATTACATCTAATATTTCATCCATTTGCATCGTAAATGTATACAATAAACACCCGATTTAAATAACTTAATTAGTGCAGAGAGCAAGTTCCTTAAAACCGACACGAAAAGAAATAGCAAGATTGCAACGTTAGCAATAACACGAAATTTAACAATTGTATAGTAAGAAAAGAAAAATCTATCCTACCCTTATTAAAGTAAGATTTACAAAATTCACTTTAAATCGTAAATTTGATTATTATTATTATATGCACAGAATGAAAAATGAGTTAATTTCATTGACGGTTTATGTTAATAGCACACAAGTACTAGAAACGTCCTGCCTGGATTTTCAAAAGCATTTCGCTGATGCTCACTGAAAACAGTCGTTTACAATATGCAAGCGACCTTAGGTACGCATTAACAACACGAAAAATAAACTTCGCTTTCTCTTTTTCTCTCACTTGTATATCTCAATCACAAAACACAACACACATATAAATAAACACTAAAACACAGAGACATAAAAATATGTTAACATGTAGTTTTTCTTAGTAAAAACTGCCTTTAAAATAGCTAAAACTATCAATGTTTATTATCTCAATCTAAACGGCTAGCACGGTTGACAGAGTTCATGTGGCCTTGTAGGCGATAAATTTGTCTTAGCCTACACGTTTCGTCATCGGAGAGACTTTATCAAGGTAAATGCGAGATTTTTATTTTGTTAGTATTTATATAGAAGGGAACAAGTTTTGGGGTTTTTCAAAATTCAAAATGGTTGGACGTGAATTGATGCAATTCAATTTCTAATAAACGAAAGTGTGTAAGTGTTGTTTTGGCATTTTTTAAAAATTAGTATTTAAATTACTTTAATTTGGCATTAATTTATGTGTTGCATATTTTGAATGATATGAGGTAATGGATTAAACCGTTTTCTTTTCTTTTGTTAACAGCTTCATAGTCATTTATCTTGGCTTGGAAAAATAGTAATTCTTTCAGGTATGGAGATATTGGGAAAAAATTCAAGGCGCAGATTTATATTTTGATAAGATTCGATAGCAGCACTCTCGAGAATTTTCCTTCTCATTACGTTACTTTCTCTTTTAATAAATGTGGCATGCTTTATACAAAGTGGTTGTTGAATATATTTCTATGTATATCTAACGCCGTTTGTGTATAAGGTCCCATTTGTGTGCATAGATACATTTTTAAAAATATCTGCAATATTTCCCAATTTATTGCGAGGAACACTTCTAGCAATTTATTTTATATATACCTGATTCCGAATTATTATTTTACGGCTATTTCTGGTTCTTATATCCATTCTAGTTCTAAATTCCGTTGTAATTATTTTCATGTAGATTGGATAGATTGTTTTGGATAGTGGATCTTATGGCAGTAGCAGCTAGTTGTATCTATCTGTTTTTATCTAGTTTATTAATTAATAAATAATGATGTCGTCATCTATTTTGATGCCATATATTTTCTATGCCTTTCTCTGAGCATGGTTGTTAATGTAATAAGGAATATTGAAGGATTTTGAAAGTATTTTCAATGTATATTCCTTCTTTGATGAAGTATTACGATAAAGGTACCCACTACAGAATATTTTGCTGACTACAATTACTTCAATATTTTCGATTTTACATAAAACGTCCTCATTGCCTGTTCATGCTTTTCTCAACTTTCGCAGCTAGAAGCACTTGCTTGTCGCTTCAGGTCCCTTCTTCAACTGTGATGAGATTATCCACCATTCACTGATATATGAGAGATAAGATATAGCAATAGTTCAGTCCTCTTTTCTAAGGTCGTGTTTCTTTATCTAAATTCTCTTCTTTCTGGAAGGCATCTTTCCCTATTTTCACGAGTCTGCTAATTTCCGTTGTTTGTTAATTTACGATAAAAATATTTTTAATCAATTTACCCAGAGCAAGACGATAATGCCATCTATGACGCAAAGGGCTACTGGGAGTGAAAAAGAATGAAACGTACCGGAAACCAAATCCTTACCAAGAAACACGTGATAAACCCCTACTCTTTTTTCAAATTTCTGTACCGATTTGATTTTTTACATCCTCGATTATAATTCATTCTATTTTCATACAATAAACTATTGATCTTTTCTTCTAACGTTCAAAAAACATTGTCTAAGAATTCGTTCCGTTTTCTTTCAGAGTCTGTTATCACTACAGTGCCGAATACATAAGATTCCTGCCAACTGATAATCGATCTGAGAAAGTTCAATATATACAACTCTGCTTTTGTCTTTTTATTACTAATGGTTATCCGAAACAAGGCTCAAAAGCCAAAAAGGTAAATGGTTAGAGTCATGGTAATGTTGAATGAAGGTTTTGATATCAATGGAAGAGAAATTTTTACAATTAAAATCATGAAGATGACGATTGTACCGTGACTTGATAAGGCCAAGCTGGAAGTGTTCAGTAAAGCAGTAACAAAGAATTTTGTTCCATAAATTAGAAGTTCTTGGTAAAAAAAAAACTGTCAGAGTGTAAATTTATTCTTGCATTTCGGAGACAACAGTAAAGCAGATGGTTTGATTCTAAGGGGTGACAAGGCGAGGCTTAGTTGTGAAGATCTGAACTGGTAGGATAATAGAAAGGAAATGATCAAAATATTTCTCCTGAAAATATGGACTGAATAGCGACTGAATTTCCTCGTCTTTTGCAAAGATATTTTACAGTAGGATTTGCAAAATACGTCAGTTGGTACTGGATGTCACAGAAAGAATTAAAAGCTTGTTTTTTTAAAATTTTATTGACTATATAGATTGTTGCTATTTGTGTGACCGACACCGACCCAAACCTCGTGGAAAATATTGTCTTGCATGCCATCAGTAAGTGGTGCAAAAACATCGGAGACCGCTGCGTAATGGTAATGACTATATTTGTTTTCTTATCGGCATCCATTGACTGAAGAGTAACATTAAATTTATATTAAACTATTGTTTTTAGGAAAATAACTTTCCCATGTCAAGGAACTTATTTCTTTCTCCAGTATTGATGAGGTTTCACTTACTGACTTTTTGCTAGAAGTAGTATGACACCTCATACATTACGAATATGTCATCATTTTGTCTCTGGTTTGCATGTGCTATCTATTTTAGTTGTTGCTGCTGATAACAAATAAGAGAAATCACATTACCTGAGGCCTTTTGCCTCAGGTGATGTGATTTCTCTTATTTGTTACATTTCTTTATTTTTGATTCTATAACACATTTTCAGCAAGGTTAACAAAAGGATGGTCCTCTACAACACCTGCAGGGTTCATTCGATCCGAGAAGTTCATAATCATTGATATGAATCAGCTTTTGCATACAGCTGGCAAGAATGAGTTGGGTGCCATGAATGACATACATATGGAATCTTCATATGACGGATGTAAGGACATGATGAGTTCTGACGTAGTCGCTTTGTAGTAATTTGTGCTGTCAAGCAAAGCTATGCCTAACGCAGCCTTTTCTATATTCAACATGCTTATCTCCTATACTAAGTTTGATGGTTTGTCTCGTGGACCAGATGTTTCATATATTAGATCAAACTTCACTGACTATCTTTTGGACAAGTCAAAGTTAAGCTTGTAGGTACATAGATGAGTAGTTTTTGTGAATTATACAGAAGGTTATTGTGAAATGTAAACCTGGACATTTTTTATTTTTTCCTCTATTCCTCTCATTTTAAAATAAGTATTGTTAAAATAAATTCATAATTTATATAATCATGGTTAATTTGCAGCTTAGCAGACGCGCTCAGTTCTCATTAAAAGTTTCCAGAATACTTACATTTAGATGTAACTGTATATGCTTCATTCGAACCTGGCTTGA
Source organism: Acanthosepion esculentum (assembly GCA_964036315.1). NCBI lineage: Eukaryota > Metazoa > Mollusca > Cephalopoda > Sepiida > Sepiidae > Acanthosepion > Acanthosepion esculentum. Next base: position 100,857,597 of record OZ038493.1, on the reverse strand, counting down.
TAATTTTGATGAGATCTACCGTTTTGGAGTTATCGACAGCAAAATTTGAATTCTTTCGCGTCGCGTCAAAACATTACTGGCGTTGTTTGTATTCATTCGCTGTGGAATAGCTATGATTGGATTATTCAGTTGTCTTGATTCTTGCGCACACAATAAAGTCCTCTTGCGCAATAATTGGGACAAGTTGAAACGAGTAAGATCAGTAAAAAGGCCGTTAATTACGTTCTTCCGCGCTTAGCTTTCTGCAGCGAATGTATGCAAACAACGCCAGTAATGGTTGCCGCCAACGACGCGAATGAATCCGAAACTTTACTGTCGATAACTCTAAAACTGTAGATTTTATCAAATTTATCAAATCAGATTCGATTGAAGTATGTACAATTACTGCTAAATATAAGTATTCTGGAAATTTTTAATGCGGCGAAATAAGCGCGGGTGCTAAACTGCAAATTAACCAGGATCGTCTATATTAAATATATGTATATTTTTACATGTATATATCTAAGTAAGTACATGTAATTTCTAATCCTTTAAACCTAAGAAAGGTAGGAATGCCACTAGTAAGCAGGGTGCTACAGGAAGTTACAGGTAGTGAAAGTGAGAGAAAACACTGATTATAGGAAGGATTGAGTAAATGACAAAAGGTGAACGGGATTCAATAAGATAGAAGATGGTAATTGACGTTGTATTTAATTTTTTGAATATGGTAGTTATCGGGGAAGCAAGGTAACGGAAGGGACTTCCACAGGTGGGAAGTGCAAGAAAAGAAACTGCTGGTGTGGCAGAATCAGTTTCAGTTGTGGTACCTAAATTCCAGTCTAGTGGCACGCTTAAATTCATTCAGTTGGGGCGCCATGGTGGAGAGCAGTTTGCTTGAAAATATTTCGAGAAAAGACAGAAGGAAGCCTATTCACGTCGATAAAAAAATGACTGACGTCAAATGCCAAGCACGGGGCGATTGAAATGTAAATTATATATGTATATGCTTTATGTTAATGCATATATTTATAAGTATATGTATTATATTCATATGTATGTATAAACATATATCTTATTTTTAATTATACAGGAAGAGGCAAAAGTTGCACACTATAGGGATAATTTATTAAAAGTATAATTACAAAGAAAAATTTCATTTACTAGTTATTATACATAGTTATATATATATGTAGTTATACATATATATATATATATATATATATATATATATAGATAGATAGATAGATAGAAAGAAAAATGTAAAATATAAAAGGCTCAAACACTAATATTACATAGTTATAACACTGGAATCGTAAATACGATCCAATTCATCAGACCTATAAATTCAAAAAAGAAATCGGAAAATATATTTTTCAATTTCTTTTCGTATTTACGATTCCAGTGTAATAAATTATAACCATGGAATATTAGTTTTTCAGCATTTTACATAATATTCTTGCTCTGCCCTGGACGTTGAGCTCTACATGGATTCTATCCTCTTGGAAATTTATATATATATATATATATATATATATATATATATATATATATATATATATATATATATGTGTGTGTGTGTGTGTGTGTGTGTGTGTGTGTGTGTGTGTGTGTATTTAGGCAGCAATCCTTCTTTCAAGCACATTTCATTAAAAACGACTGACAAGGTGCTTTTATTTAGTTTTTTATATAATTTCTCGTGCGATCTAATAAAGTTTTTCTTTTCAGAGGATAAATTATATAAAAATTGTCCGAATGTTCTTTTCCGAGCACTTTCGGCTATACATTTAGCCATTATCAAGGATTATATTTCAACTGTTAGAATTAGAAATAGTTTGTGTGTGTTTTATAAAGTGATTCATTTTTTTGTTTCAAAACACGGTCAAGATATTATGTCCATGTTCAAAGTTAATATTATTAAGGGTTGGTTTGTTTAATTTTATAAGTAAGGCTTCCATTATTTTTAGCCTTTTTTTGCAAGTGGATGATGCTATTATATTAGTGTTGTCGACAAGTATATTCCGAATAGTGTCCGGTAGGTCTACATGAATATTTAAATGAGATCTAATTAAGCTATTGTCAGAAAGGTGTAGGGTTAATCTGCGTGTTAAACGATTTGTAGTGTGGCCTATATAATTATTTACGAAAGTTGATTCTTGAGGAATACAATTCCTTAATGGCTAAAAATAATGGAAGCCTTACTTATAAAATTAAACAAACCAACCCTTAATAATTTCTGCCGAAATAATACACACACACACATATATATATATATATATATATATATATATATATATATATATTACAAAAGAACATGATTCGTTACGCAGTTGCAGTCATATCTCACCGGATAACGATGGGTCTTCTCAGACGACTAAAAATTACCAGGCGTGTGAACGATTAACTTGGTTGCAAAAGCAAAATGTATCCTCATTTTTTGAAAAAAGAAATATGTTTAGGACTTTACGCTGATCAACCATCCCTTATATGTCAAGTGCTTTTGCCTGATCTAATAGCCTAATTGTTTTGAAAATGGAGGATGTTTGTTGCTTTCAAAACCATACTAATCGTTCCGTCGCCAGTAATTTACAATCTCCTGAGGAGACATCGTTATGTGCTGAACCACGAATGCAATTGTGTATAGATTTAATAATATTGCTCTACTACGTATTGGACTCTCTTTTTCCATGTATATATATATATATATATATGTAAGCAAATGTGTGGATGTAGATCCGACGGTATGATGAAAATGTGGAAAAGACAAAGCAAAATCCGAATATGTGAGTTTACTGTTTTTATTTTGTTTTTGTTTTTGTTATTCTGTCGACGTCAGACGTTTCGGTCAAATAGACCTTCTTCGGGACATGGTTAATGGAGACATATTTATATTAGATTTAAGTTTGATGGAGAGACGATATATACAGGACTGGTCAGAAACAGAAAAACTGAAATTCTAAAGTCAAGTATTCTTTCTTAGAGTCGGATATGCTGGCGTCGCGTGGGCGGCAACTACGAAGACCTGCGCACAGGGAAAAAGATTGTGTCCTAAGTGGAAGGTGAGGGGGACTATTTAAAACTATAGCTTATCGGTACGTTTGTCACGCATTAATCTCGCCACATGAAACAGACTGTCGCCTCTAAGTGCTGACTTCCATGTCCACTTTTATATTTACACACGCTCTATCTCTGATATTGAGCACTTTACCCCATAAATATAGCACACTTTAAGACTATATTTCTGTATATATATATATATATATATATATATATATATATATATATATATATATATATATAATGAAATGCATTAAATCCGACAATTATCTAATATAATTTATATTTAGGAGTTCTTTAATAGATACAATGTAGTTAGATAAATGCTCTGATTTTTAAACAGACAGTATTAATTACATTTACCTGTTTGAATGTTCGAGATATTTCGTAGAAAATATGTGTTCTCCGAGAGGAAACGAACCTGTGTCCTATACGGGTCCGTCAAATGATGAATTGGTTTTCTTCCGATCAATACAATCTTAAATTGTTCCAATTAAGGATTAACCATTATCTTCCCCACATATCCCCATATTAAATCTATCTCTTAATTTGTATTCCTCTAACTCGAGGGTCAATTGTACAGGATCAATTTTATTATTACAAATCCCTGTTCTGCTAAGTATTTACGCAAACTCGTTATGTAAGTTATGCGCTGTTCTCGTCTGTCGTTCTTACATTCAATGTGTTCTGCGTGAGTCAAATTTTCCAAGCACTCTTTTATCATTACATGACTTAAAATTTTAATAGTATCTTTCGGATGTGGCGTATAAGTCTCCTTCTTGTTTCACTTTCGTCGATGTTAAATCTGTGGTGTTCTCAGAATCTTTATGTAGAAGCAAATTTCAATTGTTCATGTCTCATCTTCATCTGTCATGAAGTGCACCAGCATACACTGCTATATAGGAGCAAAACTTGCATAGAAGTTGAAGTATTCTTAACTGCATATCTTTTGGAAGACATTTTTCGCTATACCAATATGCCTTAGGATTTAGGTGTCGTATTTTTCATGACCTTTTATAAATAATTAAATTTATTCACAGGTTTAATTTTATTATCTCTAAATGGATAACGGCTCCGATTGAGGAACGGAGAGCAGAGTTCGAATCCATTACATTCACTTACGTGTTAATAACGTTAATAACATATTTTTCAAATAAAAACCACTTCACGGTAGATGCATTTAAACCTTTTAGGATATATTAAAATCTATTTATTTCCCATTAAATTATCAATATTATTAAAACAACCCTGCAAAGTGTATATCAAAATCCCATCAAATTTAAACCTTCGTTTTGTTGGTGGTCGCATGATTGATATGAGTATAATTCATAAGAAAATTAAAATGGCTTAGACAGAAGTTAGGAACAGAGTTATGAAAGTGGAATGCACTATTATCGTACGTTATCAGCTGTATTTTGTGATTGTCGATGAAGTATAAGTAAATGGTCATTAGTACACCAGGCTGTTAGTAACTATTTAGAAGAAGAAGAAGAATCAGTATTAGCAAGAGTTCAAGAGATGAAACGTAAACAAAACAATTGTTTCCCCTTTGTGGCACGTTTGTAGAAAAAACATGATATAGAATCTTTTTTGTTCTTACGTTTATTTTTATATAAGGATACAGTAATTAACAGTATATACAAGAACATAATCTTTATATAATCAATAAGCAGTCGTCTTATACTGCAGCTATAGGATAAATTCTTGAAAATTGTGAATAATTTCCCTCGTCTTATCTAAAGGTCGATTTATACGTGTAAATATACAGTATATATATATATATATATATATATATATATATATATATATATATCACGTTCACGAGTCCTGTTCTCCGTTAGAGTTGTAGGGGTATTACAGTCACTGCAGCCACAGTAGATGTGGTGTAGATGTAGTGTGTCTTTTGCAAGATTACCTGACGAACTTCAACCCTCTCTAGGCTATAGAAGACAGTCTGTCCTGCTATCTGCATACACACGCACGAGCGCGCGCGCACACACACACACACACACACACACACACACACATATATATATATAGATATATGTCGAAACACATATATGTGTGTGTTTGTGTATGTATAGGTGTGTCTGTTCGTAGAAATATTTTCTTTTCTGGACACAAAATCCGTAAAAATTCCCCAAATGTTTCGTTTATTCATTTATCCATATTCAAGAGTCAATGTTATTTTTCTTTTTCATTTTTAACTAGATATGTTTTTATTTATCTATTTGTCTAAATTTCTAGGAATCTTTTATTTTCCGAATCCATCCAGCACATTGTGGCCGAGTTCATAGTTAATGTTACTGAGTGCTGGCTTTTCCTATTTTATTATTAGATTTTTCCTTATTTGTAATCTTTTTATATATGTGGATGAGACTATTATACTTGTATTTTCTACTCGTATATTTCGGATAGCGTCTTGTAAGTTTTTCTGGGTTTAAATTAGTTCTAATGGAGATATAGTCGGATAGGTGTAACGTAAGCCGTCTAAATAGGCATGTAGTAATGTGACCAATGTGATTATTTATGAGTTTATAATATATAAAATGAACCATTCATTAAATTATCATAAATTTTCACTACTACTTAGAACAATGACAATGATTAAACAGACGATAACTATAGGTGGAATTTTTTTAATGAGAAACAGATAAATGTTTTACTACAATGACCTTATTATTTTCCTAAAAAAATGGATTACATATTCCGCTTTCTTTTTTTCTTTTTGAAATCGTTCTCCATTTAAAAGGACTGGTAAATAAATTGAAAAAGATATCATTTCCCTTCTATTAATGCGTGTATTTAGTGCCGATTTTCAAAAGCAGTGATAGCGTGTAGGCAATTACAAATGGCTGTGGATATTTTAAGATATAGCATGAAGATAGGAACTATGCAAACAACAAAATCGGCTGAACATCTTCGAATGGATCCAAAGGCAAGATTCTTTCTACTTGTAACATTTTCTTTTCGTTTCGTTTCATCGGGTACCAAATAATTAACGTCGATTCCTGAAAAAGCAGATACCATTCTTTTTATGAATAGAAAGATGGGAAAGCATAAAATTAGAGGCAATGAATAGAATTTTCAGAACCAAATAATACGAAAATACAAAAGGAAGTATAGAAAAACAGGAAAGAACGAGAAAGATATTGAAATAAGGAAAAGTAAATAAAAGGTATCCCGATGAAAAACTCGTAAGGAACGAATGCAAAAGCATGTAAAGGGAATATGTAATCAAATGAAGAAAAATAAAGTAAAAAAGAATAGAAACGAAAGAGATTGAAATACAGAAAATGTAAATAAAATGATAGACAAAGTTGAAAATGGAAAAATAGAATTAAAGGAAAGAAATATGGAGAGAAGGTAAATAGCAAAGAATGGAAAATCATTAGAGAGAGAAGGAGAGAGAGAGAGAGAAAGAAGGAGAGAGAGAGAGAAAGAAGGAGAGAGAGAGAGAAAGAAGGAGAGAGAGAGAGAAAGAAGGAGAGAGAGAGAGAAAGAAGGAGAGAGAGAGAGAGAAAGAAGGAGAGAGAGAGAGAAAGAAGGAGAGAGAGAGAGAGAAAGAAGGAGAGAGAGAGAGAGAAAGAAGGAGAGAGAGAGAGAAAGAAGGAGACGAGAGAAAAAAACACTTTTAAATAATATCCTAAAGAAGAAGGAATGTGTGTGTTTGTGTGTGTGTGAGAGAATGAGAGAGAGATAGACAGAGAGGTTAGTAAAAGACTGAATAAGGGAGAATAAATAAAAATATATGGATAAAAAAGCGGGAAGAAACGATAGACAATTGTAAAAAGTTAAAGATGTAATCAAATGAAAGTTTTAACTGAAGTTAAAAGAAAATGTATATATATATATATATATATATATATATATATATATATATATAGTAAGATGTTTGGAATAGAAAAATGAAAATCAGTAGGGAACAGACAAAAAGTTGAAAACAGAGACAATGAAATAATAATGTTGACCAGAGGAGACAGAAAATAATATATATATATATATATATATATATATATATATATATATATATATATATATATATATATATATATATATATATAATTTTCCGAGTCCTCAATGAATGTTGTGAATAGCATGGAATGAACTTATGAGAAATGTCGAAGCTGTAATGAAAATGGAAACCAAAAAATACGCATAAAATTATTTTTAGGTTATGAAATGAGGAAAGGGATCTTTGAGAATTTAAAACTCAATGGTTACATATATATATGTGTGTGTGTGTGTGTATGTATGTATGTGTGTACATATATATATATATATATATATATATATATATATATATATATATATATATATATATATATATATATATATCGCTATATATATATTAAATGATTGAAATAGCGAAAATATCCTAGAGATTAAAACGGTAGGAAGCGGACACAAATTTAATTTTAAAAATGAAAGAGGTAAAGGGAAAATGAAATCAAACGACAGGAATGAAATAAAATAAAGATATAGAATGAGATTAACAGGGGGAAAATATTATTAAAATACCCCAATAAAAATATCCTAGTAAAAGTAGCCTAATAAAAAGTGAGGAAAAATTTATGCGAAAAAATATATGATATGAAAGAAAAAGGACGTTAAATAGAAATGAAAGCGAAAAAGAAAAGAAAGAGTGAGAAAGAGATAGTAAGAATCTGAAATATAGACAGTAAATTTAAAGCAACTGAAATGAAAATAATATTAGGTGACGTTGAGCGATTTGCTTCCATCATTAATTAATATATTTTATTAGAAATTAATCTTTTTTATTGTTTAGTTTTTCTTTATTTTATTTAGATATGAAGAAATGAGTTCTGTAACGGTAATATGCTTGTGAATGCTGTACAACCTCCTAGATAAGAAGAAAAAAAGACTTCAGAGACTTAAAATGTGGTTCTATAGAAGGAAGCTATTAATATAATATACTGAATATCAAAGCAATGACGAAATTTAAAGGAAAATGGGAACAGAAAAGACACAGATTTTTCTAATCTCAAATTAACCTTTCTCGGGTACAAAATGAGAAAAGGTGGTTTGGAGACGAAATGGTCAGACGTCATACGTAATAACTTAGGTAGATACTTTGTGTAAATAGAATAGCTAGGGAATTAATGTCTTTCGCTATAATGTGCGTGACATGGTTGACCTTAGCCGGGAAGATTATAACTAGTTTAGAAGATAGAGATAGCAAAAACAATAGCTTTACTAAGGCTCCAAATGAGAGGCGGTCGTGTATAACTTCACAAATCCTGATGTGAACAGGTCACAAAGTTGAATAATAAGCAGTAGAAGTAGAAGGATAAAGAGAAAAAGGAGAAAAACAACAACAAAAATATCCGAATATCTTTAAAGCTAAAGAATTCTTCATTTCACCGTTTACCAAAGCAATTGAAATGAGCTTTATGTATCTCGTATAGAACAGGATTGCGGGCGTACTGCATTTCTATGATTCTATCATTTCATTTTTATGCATGCTGTAAAACGTACTTGGTTCGACTTTGTCATGATTAACGAGACGCAACAGTTTTCTCTCAACCAAGCAATTAAGACACTTATAAGAATGTGATTTACACAGGCTAATATTCATCCACTATATTATCCGGAAACCGTTGTGATAAAACTGAAATGGGTTATATCTCACCAGATTCTCCGATGGAAAAGAAGACATAGATTTCTCCGAAAGTAAGTGAGCATAAAACTGCCAGCCGAGTGTTGAACAAGATTTGTCAATTCCTTTCCTGTGTCGGCAATATACATTAACATACATACATACATACATACATATATACATTCACACACACACACACACACACACACACATTTATATATATATATTTATATATATATACAGGGGTTGGACAAAATAATTGGAACAGGTGCAAAATCCACACTTATGTTTCAAAGACTGATTATATTAAGAACTTTAACTAAAACTTCGTAATTGCAGGTTATATCTATTGTAAATACGTTTATTTATCTAATTTACTGTCTTTGTCGTATTGACTTTTAGAATTTAGTCAAATTTAAGCTAAATGCGTGACCTCTCCGAGTTCGAATAAGGGCAATTTATTGGAGCTCGCATGGCAGGAGCCTCGATCATTAAATTTGCTGAACTGTTTGTTTTTTTTAAGAGCTACCATGTCAAGAAGTATGACGCAATTCGAGAAAGAGGGCAAAACCTCAGGCAACCGTAGCAATTCGGGCTGGACTTGCAAACTTATTGACAAGAACCGACGTGCATTGAAATGCAATGTGTCAAAAATAATCATTGGACTACTGCAGCCAAAGGGACTGCTGAGTTGAATAATCATCTGAACAGTCCAGTTTCTACGAAAATTGTTTGTCGTGAGCACCATAAGGCTGGATATCATCGAAGAGCCGCCGTAAGGAAACCTCTTCTCTCCACTCGCAACATTCAGAAGAGGTTGAAATGGTGCAGAGATCACAATGCCTGGTCTGCATACCAATGGAAGCAAGTCATTCTCAGACGAGTTCAGTCTTTTCTCTTTTCTCAACTTCAGGGCGAGTATATGTGTAGAGGCAGCCCAAAGAAGTTTACAACCCTGACTGCCTTCTTCCAACAGTGAAGCATGGTGGTGGATCAGTTATAGTTTGGGCCGCCATATCATGGGAATGTCTCGGTTCAATAATTGCCCTGCATGGTTGAATCAACAGCAAAGATTACCTGAACATTTTGGGAGATGATGTCCATCAAAAAGCCCAGGCTTTATTCCCTGATGATGACTGCTTCTTCCAAGACGATAATGCTCCAATACAAACCGCTAGAGTGGATAAGAATTGGTATGAAGAGCTTGAAATTGAGCTAAAACACATGGAGGTGCCTCCACAATCACCAGATATCAATATTATTGAAAATTTGTGGTAGATGTTGGAGTGGCAAGTCAGGAGCCGTTATTCTCGACCGTCGTTCTTAAAGAGCTGGAGCAGGTGTTAATGGGGGAATGGCTGAATATTCCTCTAAATGAAGTCAGTAAGCTGTATGATACCATTCCTAGACGTATTAAAGCTGTATGTGAGACTAAAAGAGGACCAACTCCATATTAAATAAATTTTCTTTGAATTTAACAAGTGTTTCAATTATTTTGCCCAACTCCTGTATATATATATATATATATATATATATATATATATATATATATATATATATATATATTAAAATAATATGAAAGATAATTTTTTTAATTTATTAATTTTATTTTATAAAACAGTAGAGCATAAAATTATAATTATATACCAGGAATACATTTTTGAAAAAAAGAATAGCAGCAGTACATTTTTTAGAAAAAAAAAAGATTTCCAGTAAAACAATTGTCTCTCGAACAAAAGTCAACCTGATCTACAAACTGACTTCTTACAAGGAATATATATTCTATTCATACGAATCTATCCAAAAATCCTGTCGGTATTAAATAAATCATTGAGGTGATGATATGCTGTACAACAAAATAAACCGAAATCTACCAGATCTCTAGGAAGACAATCAAACCAAATAATGGGATAATGGCTAAGTCTTGCAGAATGTACTCAGATATAGGAAAATATATTTTATAATATGAACGTGAAGTCAACAAAATAATCAGGTACATCAAACAAATACATAAAAATAATTAAGATGATACACATACAAACATGCATATATATATATATATATATATACATATATATATATACTGAACTTTCCAGTCGTTTTCGATGAAATTCAAGAAGTAGCACAGTTCGTACAACCAAAGGAAAGTGGTGAAGACATGTGTAGAAGCAACCACACATTTCCAACGGGGCAAATACAGAGAAATTTGAATTAAAGGCTGACGTTCTCTAGTCCGGTTGGCACCCAAGTCTATCGGACCCAATCTGTCCTCCTCGTTATGCATAGCTTGGGCAGGAGAGATGAACTCATATCTTTTAGGAAAAAGAAGAATAATGTAAAACCTAGATACAACAAATTATCATATTTTAAATGCCTGCAACGGAATATGTTTAAAAGACTGGTTGCTACCAAAAAAACCATTATATATATATATATATATATATATATATATATATATATATATATATATATATATATATATATATATATATAAAACCATTGAGTTTTAAATTCTCCAAGATCCCTTTCCTCATTTCATAACGTAAAAATAATTTTATGTGTAGTTTTTTGTTCCCATTTTCATTACAGCTTCGTCATTTTTCATAAGTTCATTCCATGCTATTCACAACACTCATTGAGGACTCTGAAAATTTTATATATATATATATATATATATATATATATATATATATATATATATATATATATATATATATATATAAAATTTTCAGAGTCCTATATATATATATATATATATATATATATATATATATATATATATATATATGTATATATATATGCAAACAAACACCCTTAAAATGACTACAAATTGGGCGAAAAGGAAAAATGTAAGAACGCCGTAAAAAAACTAAAGAAAACTTAAATTGAATTAAAAAAAAGAATTAAATTTTCATTGTCTGTTTGATGTCTAAAAGAAAGGTTACTGTCCCAATATATATATATATATATATATATATATATATATATATATATACATATAAATTATCACATCCACTGCCTTAGTGATTAGTCTCCGAGAAGAGATAGCTATTTTGCGTATTTACTATACGTCGCTTCGTACAGTACAATGCCTCTATTCGAACAGTCCTATTCGTCAAGATTCCTAGTTATAGTTAAACGAAAAGACGCCCATTTTCGACAGCAATGTTACTTGGTTTGTTATTGGTATCCACTGTCAATTTCTTTTTCTGGTTTACTAAGGGCAATTTTTGTGCCCGTTCGATAGTGGACAACAATAAAATTAATCATAGGTTATAATATGGGCTTTCAGGGAAGGGAATTTTACTAGAAGATCAATAGATTCTACAAAGAATTCGAGATATTAGAGAGATGCAGACGTTCATTTTCCTCAATCAGTTTGATGGTAGGCCTTCTAAACCAGTAGATCTGTATTGATAGGAAGGTTGAATACTGTCGCATATTAGATTATGGAAAGGCATTTGGCAAGGTAGATTACAAAGAACAGTTACATCTGATTTATTTGGGAATAATTATATTAGAATAAACCACAACCTATACAGGGAGGAAACTGCCTGGTTAACCTTAGAAAATAAGTTCAGTAAATGCACAGAAATAGAGAGCGTTGTAAGACAAGAACGTGTCTCCTCACTGGACTTATTCAAACTTTACATTTAAGCAATCGTGGATAAATTTGAAGACCGACCAGGATTCATTTATGGTAACAGCAGACTGAATAACATAATATATGTAGATGTCACACTGTTGATGGCAGACAGAGAAAAGAAACCACAGACAACCTTAAAGGAAAGCGGGAATAAATAAATAAACATCGAGTATAAGGATGCACGGTCGTAAGCAAAAGGGACATTCGAATTATAAACTGGGGATATCAAAACGAAATTAGTGCAAAACTCTAATTATCTAGGAAATGTCTGAAAATGAATAGAGTAAATATAAAAAATCGAAAAGGTTGTAAGACAAGTATGTATCTTCTCTCCGGACTTATCCAACATTTACAGTGTTGTCATCCTCGAAAAATTTAGAATACCTGCCAGGATTTATTATTAGTGGCTATAACATAACATATGCAAAATACACAGGGTTAATAGCAGACACAGAGAGGAAACAGCATTAACTATTAAAGAAGTTAGTAAAGCAATGCAAGAAAAAAGGTCTAAACATAACTGGAAGAATACGTAATGCATCTTATCGAATTGGGAAGAGAGTAGAAACCCGTTACTTTTGCCTCTACTCTCTTCCCAATTCGATAAGATTGTTGCCGCATTCATCGTTTCAATTTTGCGGATAGTATGCTTTCATCATTGTAGCTAACAGATTTTGTCATTTCTGTTCATCCGTACTTCATCAATATTTTGAGATATTTTACTGTGATTAGATAGACTGTCGGTAAGGAAACGAAATCATAGCGTGAAAACAATTTCCCTATATTGCGAATTAACTCTCTCCCACTCTCGTTCTCTCTTTCTGTCTTCCTCTCTCTCTCTCTCCCTCCCTCCCTATATATATATATATATATATATATATATATATATTTATATATATATATATATGTATATATAGATGTGTGTGTGTGCGTGTGTGTGCGCGCGTGTGTGTGTGTGAAACTATGGACAGGTATTTTACCAGAATTGCTGATGGCTGCCATTAATTGACCGTTGTGGAAAAGAGACGTTGTGGCTTCTGCATTTTTAACCGCCCAACGATTACAAGTCAAGGAGATGATATATATATATATATATATATATATATATATATATATATATATATATATATATATATATATATATATATATATATATATATATATATATATATATATATATGAGATAACGATACATATTTTCATATATTAAGAAACGTGTTGGGGAAATTGTATGGCAAATGGAAAAAGTTTACTTTTGACCCGTTTCGTCCTTGAGGACTTCTTCGGACTAAATTTGTTATGTTGGTAGGAAGAAACATGCGCACAACAGACGTGAGCTGGGAATTTTAGAATTCTTTTTTATTTTATTTTATCTAGCTGAATTCATTTAGAGTCTTTTTATCTTTTTCTTTCCTTTTTTTGCAAGTAAGTATTCCACACTGTGCTATTCAAAAATCTGCCAAGTATGGTGAGATGTAAGTTCTATGGCGCAAAGTTATTGTAGATGACCTTGCGATTCAGGGACTCTCTAGACATTTACGTCGTAGTGGAATATTATCTCCTTTGATCAAAGTAGCATTTTATATATCAAAATTTTGGTCAGACTCGTTACGTTGGGCAATCAAAGCAATTGATGTATTATTTTCTCGAATGTCCCTTTTGTCTTCATATAATTTTTTATTTAGTTTCTTTGAGGGTTCTCCTGTATAGTACTTGCGTCAATTATTACAGCCATGGAGTACACACCTCGTTCACGATTTATTTGTTGAGTATTCACTAAGTCTTTTATTTTGGATGTAGTAGTAACAAATTTAATTTTCAGTTCAGATAGATTCTTTATTATTTTAGATGTGATAGAATTACTCGGTAGGATAATATATTTTCTTCGTATACATTGGGTTTTTAATGTGGGGTCGTTTTTTTTTTTTGTTCTGGAATATTTTATGAACCATTGTTTTGCATTGAATATAAAACAATTAGGTTACTGGAGAAGTTTGAAGAATATTTTCAATATAATTTTTGTTTTCGTGTAAATAATACATATTATTTGTGTCCTTAGGTAGAATTCAATGATTTTGCAGGGGTTGTATTTTGTTGTTACGATGAGAATAGACATTTATTATGCCGTTTCTGTTTTAAACTGTTGTCAACACGGTGTAGTTTGATAGCAAGAAGGGTAGAGAATAATTTTCTTCACATCCGTATTTGAATTCCATTGTGTGTTCGACTTTCTTCAGTGGATATACTCGGTCAGGTAAATCAGTAGCACTATGATATATAAGTAGAGTATCATCAATATGACAGAATTATGTTGATTACTTGGATTCCTAACAACAATTTTAGTCCGATGAAGTCCTGAAGGATGAAACGCGTCACAAGTAAACTATTTCCAATTTGTCATACAATTTCCCAATATATTTATATATATATATATATATATATATATATATATATATATATATATATATATATATATTATAAATTAAGTCATTTAAAATATGGGTTTTTCGCTACACAGTGATAACCATGTTTCAAAAATGGAAGCTAACGTCTTCGAAATTAACTTTGTTATTAAACCAAAGACATTAGTTCCATTTCCTCGTCGAGCGAATTTTGGAGTCTTTGGTTTAATAACAAAATTAAATTCGAAAGCCTTTAGCTTCCATTTTTGAAACATGGTTATCACTGTGTAGTGAAAAACCCATATTTTAAATCAATTAATTTATAATATTAATGCTCTGTAAATTTACATTAAGCACTATTGTGTAAAAATAAAAATATCTATAAGAACACCGGATTTTATATCTTACTGTTCTTTCTTTATATATATATATATATATATATATATATATATATATATATATAACGAAGTGAATGTGATCATCAGGTCTGGAGGTTATTACTATGGTCTTCTGGTAAACCAACCTTAGTAACTCGTTTACCGAATCGTTTTACAGTTGAAATGGCTAGATGAACCTGTAAGTTCTATGCAAACAATCTATTCTCTCGCACTTCTCACTTGTGGAACTCTCCTCCGGCTTCTTGCTTTTCAGTCAACTTTGATCTCAGAAAATTTAAATGCAATGTCAATTGTTATCTTATGTCTTCCTATTTCCTGTTCTTCTATTGTTCTTTTAATAATGGTTTACGTTTTTTTCATATTCGTTTACACTCAGTAAATGCTTGAGTCTTAGTGGCCTTATAGTCTTGCTATGAGTGAAATGAATGAAAAGGAAAATATAGTCCTATATTTATGATTCGATGTCTATATATCAATTTATACAAGTTGCGAGGGGTAAATTGTCACCAGTTTATATTTTTAATGTTTGTCTTTGATTTTGTAAATTGCAGAATATAGTAGGGTCAGTTGGGGAAAGAACATGACGCAATTCACTCCGCCTGAAATTTGGAAACGGCATGCTGTACTGCTTGGCATTCGCATCGGAAAATCCAATACGAATATTTCAAGTGTTTGGGTGTCAATCTGAGGACAGGGCAAAGGATTCGGAAAGTGTTGATTAAGAATGCTCGGCAGCGTGGAAAACTCACTCTGATCGTTCTGGTCAGAAAAGAACTTCCGAAATTGTTGGTGAGGTCCTCGGACTCAACATGGATGCCTACATCAAGTGGCTTGAGGCGGTAGTACTGCTAATAGTCATGAGGGTGGCTATTGAAAGAACCTATATCTAGCAATATGATTCTGCACCATGCCACACAAGCAGAAGCTCCCATTCATGGCTGTCAAATAATTTTGTGACCATATTACCCATATACCTGGCAACCTAACTCCCCAGACGACACCCCCTTGATATTTGAGGCATAATTGAGAAAGAAACCAACAAAACTCCTTGTAGCACAAAAGATGAATTACGATTCCAAGAGAGTTGCAATATATATATATATATATATGAGACAAAATAACAATATTATGGGTGGTAAAGAAATTGAACACCGACACACACACGCATACACACACACACACACACACACACACACATATATATATATATATATATATATATATATATATATATATATATATATATATGAGACAAAATAACAATATTATGGGTGGTAAAGAAATTGAACACCGACACACACACGCATACACACACATACACATATATATATATATATACATATATATATATATATATATATATATATATATATATATATATATATATATATATATATATATATATATATATATATATATATATATATATATATATATATATATAAGAGAGAGAGATTATTATCGTTATTACTCTAAATGTTATATATATATTTAGTGGCTTCTAATGTTTACGTAGACATTCTTTTAAAATATCTGGGATATCTAATAAAAAAACGTGGACACAGCTTATTCTGTGTTTAATTTCTTTATCTCCTATATTATAGTTATTTTGGTATTTTTAACTTTTAATATATTTACCTAGACGCCGATATATACAATACGTGCCTGAGATGCAATAAATATTGTCTGTTAATCTGTGTGCGTTTTTCTGAACTGAATAACAAAGAGTATCATAATTCCAGAGGTTATTGGAATTTAATAAGTGAGAATTCTGTAATTGCATAAGAGGTACAAACAGGATGAAGATATGGACAGAATCGATGTGGTCAAAAATGTAGGATGGGAACTCTAGGTCTTTTAATTTCTGAAATACTGCTTTTTAATCGAGGAAACAGCTAAGACACGCCTTTCTCGGTCCACAGAGTCAAATTAACTTAAACAGCTTAACACAATGTGTAGTGAGATCAGAATTCATTGATATCAATCTTCTGTATGCGATTGGATGAGCTGTACAAAGAAAGTAACCCCGAAAAGATAGAGAATGGGGGATGGAGAGAAAGTACGGGACAAAGAAAGGCGAATTTGAAAAGAGAAGGTTGAATACATCCCCACTACTTTCCATTGTTAATAAGTATCGTCTCCTCGGTCAGCATCTTAAGAAGCGCAACTTTGTGTACCGTGTTTGGAAAAGCTTGGAAAAAGTGTAAATTTAATCACAAATTTATATTTAATTGAAATAGGTAAAATCTTGGGACTACATATCAATCCACCCTTAAATCCCCACCTGTGCACTCTAGATATACAAAAAGAATAAATGTTAATTCGTAACCAATTTGGCGTCAAACAATCAAATCTGCTCCGTAAAATATATCACATTAAATGGGCTTTAATAACAATATCCTTAATAGCAGTGCGAGTCCATCTCGCAAGCTAAAGTTTATTCATTCTCTAGCTATAGTTTTCAGCCAATGCAGAAAGAAAAATTCGGAATTCAATCAGTTTAGATAACTTAGCAAATCTACCCCTAAGAACATATGGAAAACACAGCAACATCACTTACTCTCTAATTCTGGTGGGTAGCTTAATAGCACAAAGGGGGACTAAAATAAACGCAGAATGTTCTCTAGAAATAGTCTGGATGCATTGTCACTATTATTATTAATTTTGTTTAGTATTGTTGTGGTAGGATCCACCTAATCTGCATAGGTGACTACCGACTATATAAATAATGGTTGGTACCGGAAGACGAGGGGAGCGAATACAGAGATCCAGCTAGAGACTCTGCCCGACTGCGACTTAGTCAACACATTCTCCAGGAACGTCTTCCCAGAAATATACAGAAATACTAGATGTAAATATTGTGTACACTTTCTTGTTATAATACATTCTTGTTCTAAGTACATTTTGTGTTGCATTATTATTCCATGCTTTAGTAGAGATTAAACAATGAGTCAAGACTCAACAAGTATCTAGGCTCATGTTAATTTTTAGGTTTTTTATCAGTATTTTATTAGCTAAAGTATTGCCAAGCATTTTTTATTAGTATTTACTTCAGGGAATAGCTTAGCATTTATCAGCGCGGAAAGACGGATCAGCAAAGGTCGTTACTTTCGCTTTCATAAAAATCACTGCTGCCTCAAGCTAAGGGTTAATAGCAGTACAGTTTAGGGTGGCAACATATCTAGAAGGAAAACTGTGGACTTCAAAATTGCAGGTGGGGATCTACCACTTACACCCAGTAAAAAAAAAGAAAAGAAACAAACAATATAAACCTAACGGCATGCATAGTGCCAACATCTCTCCTATTCCTCCATGAGGAAAGTCAACAAATCTTGGAAAACGGATCGCTTAGCTCAAAGAATAATGAGAATATTTAATCAAAGATTTATTTTAGGAAAATAAAGGTTTGGTAAGAGGTACAAAAAAACGGGCACAAAAATGAAATATATAGATAGAGTGATAGACAGAGTGAAAGTGAGATAAAGCGAGATATTGGGAGGGAGAAAAAGGGAAGGATAAATAAAAATGAGATTGAAAAGCAAACCTTGAGTACTGTCACCGTACAAAGCTGCCGGCGTTGGGGGAAAACGTCATTTTCCAAGTGCACCTTACTGACGACATCTATCACCATAGAGCTGAAAGACGCCAGCATGCCTGAGAGATTAAAATGTTACCTGTGTATAAAAGGAACGAGTACACGAAAAATACTTGAAAAAGTATTTTAATCTATACTCTCAAGGCTTGTTTGTTTATCTGTTTGTAAATATTGGCAACCATTGTTGTTTCGTGTTATTCAGACTGGTTTCAATTCAGAAACGCTTTTGAGCGTCAAAATCAATAATTGTAGAAATAAGCACAGTATTCACACTAGCATAGAAAATCACGCAATAATATATATATATATATATATATATATATATATATATTATAATAAAAAGAAAGAACAGTAAGATATATAGAATCTTATTGATATTTTTATTTTTACCAAACAGTACTCAATGTAAATTTACAGAGCATAAATATTATAAATTAACTGATATAAAATATTTTAAATCAGTTTATATATATATATATATATATATATATATATATATATATATATATAATTGCGACTCAGCTGGTCGGCCTTGTCGGGATAAGTCCGAGTGAGTCAATGTTCATGTATATTTATTTTAAAGCAAAAAAAATAAATTTTGTTGATAGTTTTCGTTAGAAAAAAAGAAAGAAAGAAGAAAGAAAGAAGAAAAAAGAACGAAGTATGCCGGAGAATACAACGGCCGAAACTTTGTGAATATGATATTAAATATGAGGACAGTCCGAACATTGAGAATAGTATGAACTGTGTGGATATGTAAAAAGTGTTTCCCTCGAAATAAAAAAAATGTCATTGTGAATCGATATTTGGTCCTTAAATAACTTATTAGTCATTATGACTCTTTTTATGTTTTAAAATAAATGTACACATTTATGACGGGCAATAATAAGGAAATTATTATTATTATTGCCCGTCATAAATGTGTACATTTATTTTCATTTTTTCATTTCAACATTTGGAAATAAATCTGATGATCCACTGTCCTTTAAAAGGGCTGTGGTGAAATAATTTATTATATGGAACCTTAAAGTAATCTGTTTTTATTTAAATTATATATATATATATATATATATATATATATATATATATATATATATATATAAAAGTGGACATGGAAGTCAGCACTTAGAGGCGACAGTCTGTTTCATGCTAGTGCAATCGTCAGTCGCCTGACGATTGCACTAGCATGAAAGACTGTCGCCTCTAAGTGCTGACTTCCATGTCCACTTTTATATTTACACACGCTCTATCTCTGATATTGAGCACTTTACCCCATAAATATAGCACACTTTAAGACTATATTTCTGTATATATATATATATATATATACACACACACACACACACACACATATATATATATATATATATATATATATATATATATATATGTATGAATTGTGTATTTAGGCATCAATCCCTCTTTTATACATGTGTTAAAGACGTCCGACAAGGTACTGCGATTAAGCTTTTTCATTTAACTTGTCTTGTGTTCGTCCAAATTGTTTTCTTTTCTGGACACAATGTGTATAAAACTGTACAAAATGTCTGCATATCCGATCGCTTTCGGATATTCTTTTACCCATGATCCCTCTTCCTCTTCTGACCTCCTGATCAGTTTTCATCTTTTTTTAAAACTTATTCGCCTTTCTCTTGATGGTATTTGAATGGACTTTAAAGATTGAACCCAGTGCATGAATATCGGCGCCATTACTTAAAGCCTGATTGACCTTTTACCTCTCATCATTCGTCAGCTCAGAAGACATTGGTTCGGACACAAAACAATTTCAACATGCTCTCTTTTTAGCTGAATAACTCAAAGTTTTTTTCAGTGATTCTTACCACAAATGGTGTCAAGATGATTAATATCTTAAATAAAATTCTTGAAAAAGACACTCAATTCGTTTAGTGTTTTTTTTTTTTTTAGATATTAAACATTTTGAGGGGTGGTTAATTTTGCTGTTACACGATTTGGACAATTTTGCTGTACATCTGGTATATATATGTTTCTATGTGTGCGTCCGTGTGTTCGGGTATGTTTGTGCGTGTGTCTGTGCGTTGGGTGTCTATATATTGTCATTTGAACATTAATAATCTATATTTTAATAGTTTAAATTAATTTAAACTTCATCCCTTTATATATTCGTAGATATGCATATTTCAGTAGAAAATCACCCGTATCCACTAAATTATAACTCTTAAAACAATAGGGAATAATGCCAGATAAAAAATAAAATCAGTTAATTACTTATCGCTCTCTCAGTCAAACATCTTTTTCAAAATCTTTTTCAATAATAAGGTGAGATCAGATGAATTTCTGCAACTCGAGCAATAGTTAATATTTTCTGAAATAGCTCATATTTCCAGAAGCTTTTTAAGTTTGCTGGAAAAATATAGATATTTTAGATAGCACATGTCTCCCACTGAGAAATAATTAGCTGATGGTAATTGGAGATGAAAGAATGAAACAAGTAGAGTAGATTAAATATCTGTTAAAATAAAAACTGGAAATTCGGACGGTGGAGTAATGGATAGCGGTTCGGATTGAGGAGAGCCGAGTTCAAATTCCAGAGGAATCCATTACATCCACTTACGTGCTAATACCCTTGTGAAAAGGTATGAATCCCCTTTTTTCCCCACCAGCTATGTGTAGATAGCAGAACATACCTTTAGCTTTGGATAGTAATTGATCTACTGCAGAAGAAACGGCAAACTACTGCGGAAAAAAAATCTGCATCGTCAGTCATGTATCGAATGATACATGATCGCCAGAAAAGCAAACGATGCCGTCGAAAAGTTAGGTTAAGGGATCTATATTCGTTCGAAACAACGGAAAGTAGTGCTGATCTGTTATGCAACATCAATATTCCTTCATGCAGTGAGTGAAGAGAAAGATGGCACCAACAAAAATGTGTTTCTACAGAAGGATGCTGAGAATGTCATGATCGTAGCGTGCAAAGGACGAACACTTTTTGAAAGAAAATGGAAGCAGAAAGAACACTTATGCATTGCATCAGAAAGAGAAAACTGAAATTGTTTGGACATATAATGAGGATGGGGGGCTTAGAGAAATGGATACTGACAAGACGCATCGAAAGCAAATATTCACGGGGGAGATAAAGGGTCGTCTACCTATGAATAGATGGTAGAATTAGATGTAGAAGGAATGAAAAAATACAAAACATTAAATGCTGCAAGTGATACGACCTTGTGGAGAGCAATGCCCGACCGTTTCCTGAATGGACACTGCACATAGAAGAAAATAGCAACAAGGTTCCATTTACACTGGGAACGTTATATTGTTACCTGTATACTAAAGTGTATTTTATCTAATATTTAAAAAATGATTGGTTAGGTCTCATAATCAATAAGGGATTTTACGTTAGTTACAATGAATTTTCTCTCAAATGATGACAACCAATTCTCCGTCTAAAACTAATTTATTCGTAACGTTAAGCGCAATCAAGTTCAGCTGTGGTATTGATGAATCTCGTCTATAAATTTTGTCACGTAATCGCTGTAAATTGGATTTTGAAATGAAGAAACAAATATCGGGGCATCTGCAGTGACTTGATCCTGCATAAAAATATAGAATCATTTGTTTAACAATTTCACCCCCAAGCAAGGCAATAAAGCCCCTAAGACGCAAGGTTTTCCTGAATATACGAAAAAAAAAACACACTATTAACGAGCAGAGGGAACAATAAAAAATGACTTAAGAAGACATAACATAAGGATTCGCATTGCATTTTGAATATCAAAATTCACTGGGAAGCAAGAAGCCGGAAGTGCGATGGAAGAAATTGTTCGCACAGAACCGACGGGTAAAAACACATCCATTCCTTACGATATCAAGCTTTGTTCTTAAGTAAAATAGACATAGCTTTCTAATATTATATAAAATCCGAACTGTTAATTTGTCTTTAGTACACAAAATTCATTGGATTCAACAATGTATATCTATTTGTTTTTCTTCAATTATACATCTATAGATACATCTATCTATCTATCTATCTATCTATCTCTCTCTCTCTCTCTCTCTCCATATATATATATATATATATATATATATATATATATATATATATATATATATATATATATATACACATATGAAGAAATATAGTCTTAAGATGTGCTATATTTATGGGATAAAGTGCTCAATATCAGAGATAGAGCGTGTGTAAATTTAAAAGTGAACATAGAAGTCAACACTTAGAGGCGACAGTCTGTATCATGCAAGATGCAATCGTCAGGCCTGATGATTGCATCTAGCATGAAACACACTGTATATATTCATATATATATGTGTGTATATATATATATTCATATATATATATATATATATATATATATATATATATATATATATATATATGTATATATATGTTCATATATATATATATATATGCAGAAATATAGTCTTAAAGTGTGCTATATTTATGGGGTAAAGTGCTCAATATCAGAGATAGAGCGTGTGTAAATATAAAAGTGGACATGGAAGTCAGCACTTAGAGGCGACAGTCTGTTTCATGCTAGTGCAATCGCCTGACGATTGTACTAGCATGAAACAGACTGTCGCCTCTAAGTGCTGACTTCCATGTCCACTTTTATATATATATATATATATATATATATATATATATATATACAAATATTTTTTACTGGGAGTAAAACTTGTGCATGAAATTCAGAGTTGAGCTAACGGTGCAAAAATTGATATATTTATTAGTAGTATAAATTTTATTTCCATTATTATACATCAATCACCATTTATTAACCCTAGTACTCAATGTGGGACACTATATTAACTTTTAACTTATAATTCATTAGTTATTATTGGTTACTTAGAGTATTTTGTAGTTAATAATTTGTTATTGATCATTATTATTAAATTTACTTTGCTGTGTCTCTGCGTGTGTTCGCGATTTTCTTTATTTGTTTATTATTTATTTATATAATTTGTTTACTTACCATCTATTTTTATTTTGGATGGACGACTATCTTATTTGTTTGTTTATTTTAAAACATTACTTTCGTCATCTGTGGGATATTATCTAGGCAAATGCATCATTTTATTTTGTAGCAAGTATTTATATTCAAAAGCAAAACTTATTGCTTTTTCAAAACTTTTGAGGTTAGAAATGCTGAGGAGTTAATTTACTTTGAGATTAATTTGTATATTTGTAGATATGCATTTTCAGTAGAAAATCACATGTATCCACTAAATTATATCTCTTAAAACAATAGAGAATAATGTCAGATATTTTAAAAATCTTTTAATTTCTTATCTCTCAATCAGTCAAACATCTCTTTCAACATCTTTGTCAATAATATGGTGAGATCAGATCAATTTCTCGAACTCTAGCAATAGTTAATATTTTCTGAAATAGCTAATATTTTCAGAAGCTTTTTAAGTTTGTTTGAAAAATATAGACATTTTAGATAGTATATGTCTCCCCGCCGAGAAATAATTAGCTATTGCTAATTGTAGACGAAAGAATCAAACAAGTAAAATAGATTAAATACCTACACCTTGAAAATTTGAACGAAGGTGGAATCAAACAGGTACATTAGAATAAATATCTATGTAGTGTTTTAACAGCGGATGGAATACACTTCCTTGAAATTCGAACGATAAATAGAATAGCAAAAGATGCAGATCAACAGTTAAGTAAAGAAAGTGCAAATATTCATTCGAAACAAGGAAATTGGCCGGATCTGCTATGGAACATCAATATTCCTTTATTTAGATAGAACTATAGACCAAAAGGCCACGCGTTGCAGAGACAGAAATGTTAGAACTAGCGATTAAAAGGGAACGGTTTGCATAGATAGTAAAGATAGAATTATAGACTAAAATGCATAGCTTGCATAGTCAGCAATGATAGAACTTTAGACCAAAATAAAGATTTCGTGAGACAGTAAAGAAAGAACTATTAACTAAAAGGAAACAGAATACACATCGAACATTGAAATATGAACTATCAGAAAACATATTACAGAAACAGCGAAGATAGGATAATAGAATCATAGACTAGAAGACGGAATAGACGGCATAGAAATGTGAATAGAATAAACGAATAGAGTTAACAAAGATAATGTTTGATTGATTATTTCTGTTACGGTGTGGCAATACAGTGTACATGGATTTACAGTTTGTCAATACTGTTTGCATGGATAATACTTGAATGATTATTTACGGCTTAACAATAATTTGCTGCTTATTAAAAGCCGAAACATAGACCGGGGTCTTAAGATTTTTTACAAGTGAATATTTCACTATCTTTTGAGGATGTAAATAATATTTACTAGATACTCGTATTTGGCTCATAGTTGCGCTTAAGTAAATGTAAGGAACAATGGAATTCAAACTAGCATTTCAGAGTTAACCTGTTACATATAAGTTACATAAACAGCAAAGAGCTAGTGAGGGAAAGGAAACAGGGTACAAAGTCAGGAACAATTTACCAAGAGACTAAATGGAAATAAGTTCCATATGCAGCAAAGAACTAAAGACGGGAAGCAAAACATTAACGATGGCTAAATGGAAACAGACAGCAAATAACTTTAGACGAGAAGGCAACTGTTTACAGGGTCAGCAAAGACTTAATGAGGGACTAAATGGAAACATATGCCATATGCAGCAAAGAACTAGAGAAAGGAAGGATACAAGTTAAAGTTAGCAAATATTGAGAAGGGTTATTACATAGAAATATGTTACATACACTGACAAGAAGAATAGACGGGAAATAAACAAGCTACGAGGTTTGCAAATATTGGACGAGGACCTAAATGAAAAAATGTTCCATAGACAGCAAATAACAACAAATTGGATGGAAACAACTTACAGATTCAGCAAAGATTTACCGAGATACTAAATGAAGATATGTTCCATAGATAGCAAATAACGACAAATTGGAAAGAAACAGCTTACAGATTCAGCAAAAATTTACCGAGATACTAAATGACGACATATTCTATAGCGAGGAACTAACTAACGATTGGAAGGAATCAGCTTACAGATTCAGCAAAGATCTACTGAGTGTTTAAATGGAGACATGTTCCTTAGATAGCAAATAACGATAGACTGGAAGGAAACAGCTTACAGATTCAGCAAAGTTTTTTCTGACAGAATAAATGGAGACATGTTTCATAGATTGCAAATAACGGCAAATTGAAAGGAAACAGCTTACAGATTCAGCAAATATTTACCGAGATACTAAATAGGGACATGTTCCATAGCCAGGAAATAACTAAAGATTGGAAGGAATCAGCTTACAGATTCACAAAAGATTTACCGAGAGACTAGATGGAGACATGTTCCATAGAATGCAACTAACGTCAGATTGGAAGGAAAGACCTCACAGATTCACCAAGATGCAAGAAAGAAATATAGACGAGGAAGAAACAGGTTAAATAAACAGCAAAGATTGACAGATAGACTAAATTGAAACGTGTCCCATACACAATAAATTTTAATCTAGAGACAAACGAGCATATGTCTTTGTTGTGTTACTGGAAAAATGTGTCACATTTTCGGATCCTCATCCGCATAAAGTTCTTATACCTCATATTAATTTGGGTCGCAATAGTTTTTTTTTTCTAAAAGTTAAGACAGGATTACTTTTCTAAATTAACAATAAACAAGTAAACGTTAATTTCTACGAAAAGAAAATACTACACTGATCTATGATTTGCTTGGCCTTTGTTTCCAGCAATTATAAGAAGGCGAGGAATTTGCAATTTAGAAGCCGACAAGTAATCCGCTTATCAGATCTGTAATTACTGACACTGTCGATGAGACACCCCTGATCATTGTTTTTTTTTCTGAAATATTTCTTCGTTTTTGCCATTATCAAGAATCATCTCTCCTACAGCTGCACCAATAATAAATCTAAGACAAATTAGCGAGCTGTTGTAGAAGACACGGGGGAAAAAAACAGGAAAAAAATTGTAAATTAAAAAAAAAAGAA